>CM021323.1:198543-211506 GCA_010645155.1 Tigriopus japonicus
TGGGGGGGGGATGATGATGATGATGATGATGATTGGAAATGTCGAAAATTGTGGCTGCTTTGACCATACGGGTTTCGGTTTCAGCAGATGAATCCCAATTACTCTAATTCCAGATAGGAAAAGGGAATATGACAAAAACTGAGACAAAAGGAAGCTATGAAGGACTAACTAGAAAAGTCGTGACTAGATGGGGGCGATTTTACAATCGTTATCTTTACCAATAATTATTGTTTTTTGTTTGTTATTGTTTTAGTACATAGCGGTAATCATATCTTTCTTCAGAAGTTGAATGAAGTAGTTTTTCATTGAAACAGGAATGAATTGATGTCCTGTTGGGTATTAGTTACGGATTTGCTACAAATTTGGTTGCCATCACAGGAATAAGGTTTTCGTCCAATTAAATTTATGCCTTTATTTTCTCCAATTGGTGGCTAATTAGTTACAATTGTCTAGAGAAAGTCTAGTAATGCAGTCAGCTGGACTGATTCAATGCCATACTTGCAGGGATTTTTCCCCAAGAAATCGCAAAAAGAAGTCGTCCGCGCATTATGTTGTACCGCATGTGAATTTCATCTACGGCAAGATCACTTTGTCGTTTTCTTTCTTGGATGCGACTTGAGGTCGCCAAGATTGGATTGTGTGTGGAACTTGGCCTACACAGCAACCAAGACCTCGATCGAGACAGCGCTGTCACATATCTACTAAAGTTTCTGGCAGTGTACGTTGGATGAAACATTTTGTGTTCTAAAACCACTGACAATCACAAAACGGATTTACAAATGCTCAGGCAGATTTCAGACTGAGCAATGCGCCGCTGCGAGATTTCAAGTATCTCGAGCAAATATTAGGGCTGATTTGTTGTATATTTTACAATGGCCTGCCTCTTCGAGACATTTGTCGAGCATGGAGCGTAGGGTGAGCTACTTTACACTGGTAGGTAAAAGTAGTAGAAGTGCACACAAGAAGTTGCCCACAGTACGAGTGATTACCATAAAACAGAAACAAGGTTTAAATAGATGGAAATCAAGTAACAAAGGGACTTTAAAGAATTCGTGCTACAATGTGCCATAGCTAGAGTGGTTACTAGTACAAGCAGTGGTCAAAAGAGGGAGAGCCGCCACAGCAGACGACAGTTCACCGGTAGCTCCTGACTGTTCCATCTGTTCCACCTTGACCCGACATGATATTGCAGGGGAAGGGGGTGACGAGCCCCCCAATGATGGGATCAGGCAACCGCCATTACCATTACTCGCCATTGATTCACCGTGGCAAGACTCTAGAACGTCCATGGCTACTGATGCTTCTGAGAGCGGATGTTGAGGCTGCTCTTGTTGTTGCTGTTGGTGCTGATGATGATGCTGGGGACGAAGGAGAAGGCCACTTCGAGGGGTGTCGGTCAGGAGGGGAGGTGTCCTCATGGGGATCCGGGTAGAGCCTGCGCTGCTTTCAGCGCTCATTAAACCGGATATACTACTGCCCACTGAGTTGAGACTTTGGTGATGAACGCCCCCTATGGGGGTCTTCTTGGCATGAACGTGACGAGGAATTGGTAACCCAGGTTGTCTGGAAGTCGGCTGTAGATGGGAATGATGATGTCTCATAGAGGATGGGGGTGATGTGGAGGTGCCAGCCAAGGAAGGTATCGAGGAGGATAGCGATGAGGAGGGAGTCGAGGCACTAGAGTGTCGAAGCCAAGGGTGCTTCAAGATCTCTTCCAAAGTAGGGCGATGCTCAGCTTGAACACGAAGGCACCTACGGATCAGATCTTGACACTCGTGGGACAAGCGGGCACGGAACCGCAGTTCAGCTCGACATATTTGCTCGTCGGTCTCAAACGGGATGTCACCACAAACCATGTCAAAGAGTAGAATGCCTAGAGACCATACTGTGGCTTCCTCACCGCCATAACGACTTAACCGAATCCACTCAGGAGGAGCATACACTCGCGTACCTAAAAATGAAAATAAAAAATGGTTGAGGTTTCCAGTTAGGCTGGCTACGTCACGACTTTTAAACAATGTTTCATATTCAGCGATTATGTCGCTTTCAATGACTTTTATTGCGTTTAAAAAACATTAATTACGCAAGAAATAAGAAATGGTGTCCGCCGAAAGTGCATTGTAATAGCAGCGCATTAAATGAATCAAGACAAGGTAGAGTATCGATCACATTAGATCCTAGACAAAAACAGGCCAAAAGTAAAGGAGAAAGAGAGAGAGAGAGAGAGAGAGAGAGAGTGAGTGTGTGTATGTGTGTGCCTGTGTCTGAGTGTGAGTGAGTGGGTACGAGTGAGGGAATTTCATAAGGTCCAGACGAGCAGACATTGCACTTTTGCTGCACACAATCCTGTCTGGGCAGGCCTATAGGCCTGGAAAGTAAGAGGCTCGACTCGAGCCGTTTGCTCGTTCAAGCACTTCGCCATCTCAAATAAACCGAGAAAGAACCGACCGCCGATCGGACCGGACCTCCTCCCGACCAATGAGGAGGACGAGGAGAAGAGCAGCATGAGTATGTACGTACGCAGTACTCGAGCACAAACAGACAGACGGAGTCTGGGAACGGATTTGAGAGAACCTCCTGTCGACGTAAGATTGAGGTTGTGACATCGACAGAGGCCCGATCTGATGGCAATGCCGCCCGAAACTCTGGGTTATTTTTACTCTCTTTAGTTTGTACTCTCCGTAAGGGACTTTCTTCTCTGTCGCCATCTCAGCTAACTCGGTGATGAATTTCGGACGACGATAAGGCCGCAAAAAAACGTCAACGGGAAAATCAAGCCCATCAAGTCTTTTCGACAGTTTTCGACGACCTTCGAGCAATGTTGTCAAAAGTTGTTTCAAACAATAGGGTGGATAACAAAGAAATATATTGGGTAGGATGGTGGAGTACTCACAGAAATGGATCAGATAAATGGCTAGTACCAAACAGAACTGAATTTGAAGCTGACATTGCTCGATTCATGTCGGACATGAAAGTACTTCAGCAACTTCGTAAGGTCACAATGACTACGTTCATACTCGATTAAGACCGAGCATATTGCACTCAAAATGCGATGACCTCGATCCATCATCACACTTTCTAGCTTTCATGCTTTCAGTAGGAGTGACTAATCAGCAACTGAAACATCGGACAGAAGCAGCCCAACACAAACAATAGCTGTTTTGTGCGGACTTTTTGGGTATCTTTCTCCCTCGATCATGTACGACGCAAGATTTCACGTGTCACATTGCCTTTTCGTCGTGTTGTCGGGGCCAATCTATCTTCATATCTAAACAAAGAATTTCGACGACGATCGTATTTGCCTTTTGAGTAGCAAGCAAACGTAGGACAGCACTAACTCATTCGGTTTTCCAACATCACTCGTCGGCACTTTTTTACTGGCTTGAACGAACTCAGCACCCGTCAAAGATACACACACTGCTTCTACAACGAGTCCATGCACTTAGACGTACAAGTACTGGAAATAGTGAGACTTGCACGTACTCACGGGCTTCAGTGGAGACCATTGTCCTCCATAAGATTGTGCGGAAAGTTGTGCAACCAGGAAAATCTATTGAAAATGGCTTGCCATTCTTTCATGTCAAGCGTGGTGTGGTAGGTATCTCCTACGTTTGTATTTTACGCCTCATTTACAACATAAAGACGTCGCGTACTTGAAGCATTTGGCAGTGTTGGACTTTTCAGAGTGGTGCCTCAAGTTACTGAAGTCCATTGATTTTGAAAGAAAAGAAAAGAAAACCTACTGTAACGATGCTAAATTTCCTCACAAATTGACATCAAAGAGCCATGGCGATGAGAAACAAAAAAGACGAAACGTTTTCGCAACCTTGACGAGTCTCTTCACTCCGGTGAGGAGCAATTGTCCTGTTTAGCGTATCATCGAACAGACCATTGCACCTCCTCAGCTCTAAACAAGTTATGGCAGTCCACTCAAGGAGCTTTTCGAAGATGTAAGATGTTGTACATCCCACTTTCATCTCCGACACCTGAAGCACTCGCCGAAAAGACGGAAGAGAGTGAAAGACAATTACCTACACTAGTCGGCACAACATAGTGTACTTACGGTACATGGAAGAATAGAACGAACCTCTGACCTATTTCTCGCCAGCCCCGCCTTTTTGCTTCATCTTTAGAGTTTGGATCAGTACGTAAGACTCTTATTAATTCTGAGAGTAAATTCTCGGGCAACCGACACTACTTTACGTAACTAAATAGTGATTGCCACAAAACTTTGAGTCAGTTACGAAAATGTCCGTTCGTCTTGTTTCATCCCCAAAACAAGTTTGAATTGATTTGCAGTCCAACAACCGGTGCTTATCACGCAAGCATCACGGATTGGATGGTTTCATTTCATTGGCCAAAGAAATGACGCATTCTTTCACATGGTTACAAGGCCTACATTACATTTTTTCACAAGCCCTCGTCGTACCAAGTATGGTAGGAGCATCCAGAAGACTCTGGAGCGGAGACACCTTGCCACCAACCACACAACCAACCAGGTTGTGTGACAGATCAGAGCCGAGTATTGGGGCTGGTTCGCAGTGGGGAATTTGTACCTGAATGCATTCATCGGGCATGTTGGTTGGTTGGAGACTCACTTTCTATAAAGGAATGTGTGCTACATAGTGTACTGTTTGTGAGGAAGGGAGGTAAGGAGGTAACAGGTAGTACATATGTAGGGCTCGGACTGTGGAAAACCAATGCCAAGCAAGAATCGAAGGTCTCATGGAATGTGCTGGAATCCCCCACCTCTGTATGTAGGCGCGAGTCATACGTATTTACCTCCTTGCAAGGTGATGGTAGGATTCGTTTGCATGGTGCCAGACTAAAAGTAAGGCCCGATGATGAGAGCAAGCGAGGAAGGCCGATTCATGAGAACAGGTTGAACAGGAGGATATCAAAGCGGGCATGCCTCATGCATTCCTTGAACTTTTTATCGCCCAGTTGGAATGTCAAAGGAATACACATGTCGAGGCACACATACATAGGTAGTGATACAGGTGGATGAAGGAGCAGCTTGTCGTGTAGTATTCAAGGGAGTGCTTATGTGAGGCGGCTTGACTACAAATGGAATGAATGAAATAGTTGCCGGTACAGGCAGGGTACGTTAGATGGACCCATACGTCAAAAGCCTTTTACTAGTCTACTACTCCATCTGCATATACGTACTACGTATCTTTCAGCGCTCAGAAGGCAGGGAGTGAATGTGCATGAGTTGGAAGAGTAGTTGTGGTTGTGAACCATCAAAGACAAAAGAGGCTTGATTCAAAGAAAAGGGCGACCATGTGGTTTGGCGGGTGCCTATGTACGTACTCGTTGGTTCGAGCGTACGTACGTACGTACGTACGTACATACGAACACTTGAAGTTGCGCAATACCACCCCAAAGCAAGACCATCGGTCATGATTAAAAATCAATGGCTGGTGACACGAGATGAATGATACGAAATTTTTTATGTATACACTTCCTTTCAGGCACAGTGGGTGTTAAGAAGCGGCAATAGTGGATAGCACATGAATCACAGAGTATTTATTCAAAATATGTTGGTGTATGCTCGTTTTCCTTAATTAGCAGCCCTCTTCGTCATGTACAAAACAATGTATCTGAGCATGAGACATAAGGAGAGGTTAACAAGTGGCTCCATTTTGACCCTATTATTCCATGATCTCAGCTCGTTCTCATGAGTTCAAACTTATGTGTACGTTGGGCGTACTTCAGGTCGGAAACGACAACATAACTGTTGTGTGGATCTGGCAATAGACCCAAAATCGATGGTCAAGCAAGCCACATCAGCCTTCATATGTCTTCGAACTATCCGTTTGCAACACTTGCCTGGACCGAAGTTCTCAAACTACGTTCAAATCCTAACGATGGAGTCCGAGAGCGAAGTTCATGTTTTGACAAGTTGCCAAGGCCGACTTTTTAGTCGTGTTGACTTGTTAACACCATTAGGACTTCTTGACTCGGCAATTCAATTTTTATCACCATTTCACATAACATGTCTTAAATTATAAAGAAATTGCGCAAACGTAAATCTAAGTACTGTCGGTGTGACATTCTAGGACTAAGCTGAATATTTGGACAGCCAAGAATCTCAAGCCAAGGAGATCGTCTGTCTCTCAAATGTAGCATGTGATAGCTAACTAAAAACTGAAAAGAAAGTTTTATTGACACATGTTCCAAGGACTTTCACAAAAAAGGTTTTCCAGATTCCTCAAACTCCACGTAAGTTCTAAAATCTCTTGAGAACTGAACAAGATCATGACAAGCAATATTCACCCCGATAAGATTCACCAGATTCGAATCCATCAGTCCCTTGGGAGAGGATTTATCGATTTAAAAGTTCGAATAAAGAGTGAATAAACCCATGAAGCATCTAAGCAAAACATTATTGACTTTGGTGTAACGTTGAGCAATCAAACGAGTGTTCCAAGAAAATCAAGAACTCAGCCAATCGTGAGGAATGCCTTTCGCGCAAAAAAGAGTAAGCAAAACTAGGAGTCGTGTTTTTTCTTCTTTTCGCCCGGAATGAAAAGGCCCAGGCAAAGGCTACTACTACTTCTGCAAACGTGGGTAATGAAACGACTATCCCACCCCCATTTTTTGGTTTCCCTCTCCAAATTACGATGGATTGTTGCAAAATACAACACGTAATAAGAAAGAAAAACTAATGCGGACCTATTTGTAAGGTTCTGATGCATTTAGAAATTTTCAGGTCTGTAATGGTTTCTGAAGGCATCGATGTACTTTGCAAACGTGTCAGTCTGCGCTTTGAAAGTGAAAACCATCGAAGTGCATGATGCCATAAGTACAACCTGGGGAAGTCACTCGGAACTTTCTTTAAAAGCTGCCCATATTTCGTCTCTCAAAAAGTTTTCGAGGCCACTTCTGGAGAATGAAGTTTCTCCACTTTCTGTTCTCTCATCGGCTCTTGGGTGAGCTCGCTAAGGAAGATTATAGTGTCGAGTATAAGCTCGATTGCTCTGTCTTCCCTTCCCCCTACGTAGAACATGTAGTGTTTGGGATCTCGCATGAACGCCCACTTGAACGCCCCTTTTCTTCGCTAACAATAGTTACATTCAAACTCGAGTGACTGCGGTTCTTTCATTAGCTCTCGGTTCGAATTGTTCCCACAAATTGATGTAGAGGCTTGATCCCATCCAAAATTCAGGCTCAGTTTTACTTGTGCCACGGTGTGTGTGTGTGGGAGTTTTATTTAGTCCCAAGGGTTCATTGCCATTTTCACTTGGTTTGTTCCGCCTTTTTGTTGGTCTCCCTCGTGGTTTGAGTATACAACATGTACTCGTAAGTATGTGAAGTGCAAAAGTGGTTGCTTTTGAACCTTACCTAGAACCAACCAAAGTTGACGTTCGCGCCTGGTTCAAATGTACTTTCGCCATTTCGTGTTCCAACTTGAGGTCCAAAGTTTAAAGTGTGCGTGTGAGTGTGTCTTTCACTCTCTCACATTAGTACATATTCATATGGTTTAGTACAAGGGAAGCTTTTGAAAAATGTCGATAATTATACAAGTGGCTGGAAATAGGTGGGAAAAGCCTTTGTTTATCATTGTCCTGACTACGTATCTTTCGTATAGTGGAATGAATGTGTGTGGGGAGGGAAGAACGCGTCATAAGTTTGTTATAAACAATCACAATCCTACTCTACTTGAGCTCTCAAGGTACATTGAACTAGAACAAATTAATTCTTAGGCTCGAGGAATCATGCGGAATAAGAGCTAAGTGTAACGGCTGATTAATGGCTCTCCTTGACGTAGCAATGCCCAAGAGTAATGATAAGAGTCCTTGAGAGTGATTCTGCAAAATCCATGAAAATATTTCTCCTACTTTACTTGCTCGCGGATTGTTTACATTCCCAGCTAGTGCAATAATCATGAAAAGGCTGTTTAGAATTCCAAGAAGAGAATGCTTATATTCAGCCTTTCTTCCCTTCAATGGAGAAAGCGGGACTTTTCCTCCTTCTTCTCCAGTCAATGGGAATTTGATTGATTTTCGTATCCGTGTTTGAAGGCCATTGACGAAACAGCCTTGAGGGAATAAAAGGCAGCAACTACTGGCTTCTTGCCGTTGCTGTTACCTGTCTCGTACATCAAAGGCGAGGTGGCTATGTAAGAATTATATTGCGTAATAGAACTTGTACTTACAATCAATCGAAACATGTATGGATACACGTATCTTACAAACACTCGCTTAAAAGTCCGTACCGCTCCATTATCACTGATCAATAACTATGTTTGTTTTAAATTTGAAGGCAAATCACTCTCACTGTCTTGCACCAGACACCCCTATCCTCTACGCAAGAGCAATCAACGGGGCGGTTATAAAAAGTTAAAAAAAGAGAAAGGTTTAAAGAGAAGACGTCATTTCAAGATCAAATAACGAAAGCGAGCGAGACCTCAAAGGCTATTAGAGCATGAAACATATTTGCTTAATTACATTCACATTGACTTAGCTACTAAGAGTAGTTCATTCAAGTCATTCCTCGGATAAAATTTTAAATGAGGCTGGGGTCAAATGTTTTATTCGAGAGGTCAGGTATTAAACTTAAAACCAGCGGCCTATTAGTTTTGTATTGTCTTCCTTTCTCACCGCTATTGAGAGAGACGTTCTGTTCCAAGTTTGGCCTTGAAATGACCCTATTCAATCCGCTTCAGAGGCCTAAGTCAATTCGGTTTTGATTGGGCCTCAATGCTCCATTTCATCACGCTTTTACACTACCTACATACTTTGGCAAACAGAAAGGAAGGCTGGTTTATTTCCGTTTGAAGACTGGTGTTATGAGAGCACCTATGAACCGGAACTACAGTTTACGGAACCGAACGAGGGATGCTCAAGCCGAAATGAAGCAACCGTTCGTTGCATCGTCGAAACAATATCACCTGTAAGATCAAATGGACGGTGCTCAAAAATGTCGGTTGCGTGGTACGAGCGTCAAGTAGGCCTACCATCCCAAACACGTCTGAGCGTGTAAAATGAGTCGGCCAGCAACCAGTACACTCCGGTGCAATCCGATTGAAGAGCGGCGTTGATTACAAATCGAACGTAGTATTCCGATCCAAGAACAACAGTTCTTTCATGGTAATCTGGACCGGTCGGTACCAAATCGAGTTGTTCGTATGTAGTCAGTCGCCAAGTGACAAGAGGATAAGCAACAAAGCAAGGTCGGGCATTGAACGCAATGTTAAATACACACACACACATACAACAGGATAATCATTCTTCACCAACAGCCAGCAATGGCAATAGCAACAACAACGACACCAACACCCTTGCTTGCGGTCCGGCACATTGCACCGAGTTCGTACTACAATACAGGACTTTGTGTGGGGTGAGATTTGAAGGCCATTCTGATTGAGACGGAGTGTATTCACTTGATCGTAGTACGCCTAGAGATTCGACGAGTTTTCTACTTTGCCAATCTTTTCAATGGACGAAGAAATGTGGCGGAATTACCTATAATCAAATCAATCTCACGGACAATATTCCCACAACGTTTCATCACGTTGTTTAAGAGACCACAGAGGACAGTAGAGGATGCCCAAACAACAAACGATTCTCTACATGCAATTATATAACAAAAAGAGTTTTATAAGCTTGGAGAGACCTCTTTGTACTACACTACTGGATGAGTAGTTGTGGCCTTTTTACTGGACGAGTCCAACTTGTTTCACATTCTTTCTAGTACATCTGTTCTTCCCAAGAGGGCTGCGTCGCTCTCTATGGGTTTGTGAGACCTCCGAGAACCAATACTTTGGTACTCGACCCATGTACTCACTTTCCCGAATTTAGGGAAGTGGGGCTTGCATGAATGTGAAAACATGAATGAATGTGACTGATTTGTCAGAGATTGTATACATGATGCGTACACGCTAACTAGTTCACACTGGAACAAAAGTTTTGTCTAACCACCACCAAAGACTTCGGCACATCGCTCTGCCGATTCGTAACCTTGCATTAAATCTTGCAAGCTTTTGACCAATGACATAGGTTGACTTGCCTTGTCTAGATATATTAATTGAAAATTCTCACTAATCCTAGTTAACCAAATACACACACACGCCTCTTGACAGTTAATGTCTTTTGACGTGAGGGCATGACTTTTATGATCCACTGTACAAGGTCGGTGCAAGTGTACATACAGCCAAGCCCTTTCGACACTTAAGGGCAGCTGGAGTGTTTCAAAAGGGAATTTCCGGTTCAAAAGGGAAACCCTCTTGCTGTTGGTAAATTCATGAATTTGCGTGGTGCTAGAGCAATCAGGGCATCAAGGCAAAGAAAAAAAATCACGTACTTTCAGTGCAAAAGAAGTGTCAAACCATCTCATGCCACTTACCGTCAAAATCCGTGTAGAATCCAGAACGAAGGTAGGAACCAGATCCGAAATCAATGAGCTTCAAATTCATGGTTTTCAGGTCCACTAGAAGGTTCTCATCCTTGATGTCACGATGAATAACCCCTTTTCTGTGGCAGGCTATGACAGTTTGGACCACCTGTCGGAAGAAGTTCTGAGCCAACTCCTCTTCAAGCATGCCTTTTTCAGTGATGAAATCAAAAAGATCTTTGCAGGGGTCAGGTCTCTCCATGACAATGATGTAGGAATCGTGTCTCTCAAAACAATCGATAAGATTCACGACACCGGGAAGATGACAGACATTGTTCATTAGACACACCTCCATAGGAACGCGGACGCCTTTGATCTGAAACGGAGCAAAAACAAGTGGTTCACCAACGGAAATGCACCACATTTTGACTTTGTCATTTTCAAAGTAGTCCCATTATTTGCACAACATTCCTGTGGTCGAGGGGTTGTAGGGCGATTTGGTTCGTTCTCTATAAACGAACTGTAAATGAGGTCAAGCCTAGTTTTTATTGACGATTTACCTATTCTGGATCGATTAACTAATTATCATGCTTTAGGTAGAAAACTCGCTAAATCGCTATCGGAGGGCTTCAAAAAATGGCCAGGTGGTTGGACAGCAAAATTCTCGCTGTTATACTCGTATTGTAATCTATGATCCCCAAGAGATGAGGGAGGGGGTTGTTCAAGTTCAATTCCTTCGAAGCAACTAATCAACATTGAAGTTCATGTGACAGGATAAAAGCCATAAACATTTGTTTCACCTTAAAGGCAACTGAAACTCGCATTAGGAATACAATAGGAAGACAAACTAATTATCCCTTGACAGCTTTTTTTACTCTTGGAAAAACAGCCAGGTGTGCCCGAGAATGAAGTAAGTATCGAATAATCGGAATTGAACACACGTGTCCTTTTCCATTCAATTTGTTGTTTTGGCTTGTGTAATTTTCCCGTTCGGGTTCCCAAAAATAAGTAGAACACGTGGCCCATATTGTTAGGATGAAAAAAGATGAAACTTCGGCATTATTACAAGAAATTGCATGAAATCGTGTATTTTGTGAACATACGTTCGTACGTATGTGCCAGTGTGTTGTCAGTAAATGGACTGTGTCGATAATATCTGGTATCCATATGGTTTAGAGAGGAGCGACCTCTTCAATCAGGCCAACCAAATAAGGAAAACCTTACTAAAACCCTCTTCTCCTCTTGGAACCCCTTTCATACTGATTTATTCTCTCCTTTTCGTTCTTTTCTTGAGGTATGAACAGGTGAAAGGAAGGGGAGAACAACAATGAAGCATGAACGTAGCAGCACTCAAACTGATTGAAGAAATGAATGAGCGAAGGCGCTTACTTGACGACGTAAGGTCTTAAATTTGAACCACGTCCTTAACTAGTGGGGAAGATTTTTTTGCAATAAGGGATGAAAAATTACAACACTTTAAATCTTTCACATGAAAGCTTATCGGATAAATTAAACACTGTACATAAAACATGGACGTTCCCTGTTTGAATTGATTCAAGCATTTATTTGTTTCTTGTATCTTGGGGAATTTACTCACTATCGCAATCAGTCACGAGAGCGCTTCGCAACAACGCAACCCTGATCAAGCAAGGGATGAAGTTTAGCATTCGGCAATGCATGATCATGGCGTGCTTCGTGAATGAAGAGGCGTTGTAACCCTTGGTGGGGATTTCGCTCTTGCCCTAGATAATTTTTTGTAAACAAACTTAAACAACACCCATCATCGAACTGGGAGTTCACTCACATCTGGGTCTTTTGGGGTGGGGGGAGAAAGAGCGAAGACAAAAACTGGAATTCATTCCACTCATAGGCAACTGTGGATTAGTACGAACTACGTTGTACGATCAGGACGCTGATGATCCGAGGTCCTTCATCATCATCTGATTTCTTAAGACGTGATCAAGTGTTGTCCGTTAGACTTTAGGTTTTGACACTGGGACACTTTGCTCCGGCCATACCTAATTCCTTGCTAGGTGCCCAACGTTATGACGAAATACTCGACAAGGAAATTGCCTTGAAACACACACACACACACACAAAAACGACGCAATAGTTTTGCACTTCGACGTTCAAGGTGAAAGAACAGGCCCTCTCCATCCAGTAAGGAGTTCCTCAAAGCGTCGCTTAGTCATCCTCCTCGCCTCGCCGTCGTTAACTACAATTGTAGAAGTAGTGAGAGGTAGGCAGTGGGCATTGCTCTGAGCGCCAATCCCCTCAATCCTCCCTCCCACTCGAATTGGCAGCTCATGGATGCACAAACACACACTCACTCACTCACTCACTCATACGTACATACATACATGTATAACATACAGGTAACGGAATGTTTCTCCTCGGAATCTCCTGGCAACAGACAACGCGAAACAGCTCGCAATCTTCTACAAAACAGCACGTTCAGAAGGATCGAAACCAAGGGCCCCTCTAAGCTTGCACAACACGTTTCATACCATCGCAGATCACACAAACACACCTGACTTGAGCTCACTCGACCAAGCCGGCTTTGCTCATGTACATGTACTATATGTGGTATGGACCAGCAGCATCCCTCCCTCCATCCATCCATCG
>CM021323.1:218122-228884 GCA_010645155.1 Tigriopus japonicus
TAAAGTATCTTTATCTAGATACTTTTTCAGGAAAGTACTTTAAACTATCTTTATCTAGATACTTTGCGGAAAATACTATCTTATCTAGATACTTTTTCAAAGTATCTTGAACAGGTCTACCGAGAATGAATGAACTAGCCCTTTTGTGGTAATCGTTTTACCACATAAGGGCAAGTTCATTCATTCTATGCTCTCATCAGTACATAGATTTGAGAAGGCATAGCTTTTCACTCCGGCATTCGATTGGGCTGAAATTTGAAATACATGTTCTTCTCAGTGGAAGCCAGGTCTCATTTGCAGAAGAACGCAAATGGTTCGTTTCTGCTGGAAATCATAATTCTCATTGCTAGTCTCCCACTCCATGGTTTCCGTGCTTCTTGGTTTGACCTGTAAGATGAAGAGCATCAAGAAGCAAAGTGGAGAATAATGGAGTAATGCGCATTCGGGCTCACTTAGGCTGTGTTTTAAGGATTCATAAAACGTAGCTTTTGTAACAAGACTATGCTCAAATACAGTTTACCTCACCTATTGGCAAGCGCAAAACAGCTAACAAAATTTTGGAGGTGATCAGTTGTAAGCTGTAACTGTATTTCTTGTTTTGATTTCAACAAGCTGACCGCACATGAATACGTTCGAACTTGACCTCGTCTCAATCCTAGTCAAGACGAGCTTGATGACACGAGTCTTTCGAAAGCAGAGAACATGAACCCGTAGCTTTTTAATGCTGCCTGTAAAGTATTTCTTCTTCTTATGATACTGTCGCTCAATTTGCTGATGCAAAGTCAATTGACCCATACTCAACTTTACTCCGTGGTATCCTCAACAAAAAAAACATAATGTGAGATTTTGAGGGCCATTTAGAATATGATGTAGTATAGTTCACTGAAACAGTCTTGCCCCAAAAGCTAGCTAGAGTTTAAGAATTCCAGCTTTTGTTACTATCCATCATTTCAACTATACTTAAACACCGGATAACCACTACTACAAACTTCCAAATTAGTTACTGAGGTTAACCAGTTTGTTGGATTTAGAGAAGCCCACACAAACTAAAGCCTTATCAATTATTACAAAGATATACTAAATTGAATAAACACCCTATGTATTGAAAAAATAAAATTAACTATTAAATGGCAAGGTAATCCTGCGACGATATTGAGCATTAATCCAAACACGCTTTAGGTTTTCATTGTGAACCCATTTACAGAGCATGGAACACCCACTCAAGTTAAGTATTGTGGGGCTTTCTAATTTAACTTGGGCTATCAGATTCTCAACATACGATTGTAAAATTTTGCAATGCACCTTCACCTGAACTTCAAGGGATGCACTCTTAATTGACAAGAAAGATCCATTACAGGGTAGGGCATAGTAACATCTACGTAGGATCGCCCAATGCATCAGGATAATGGCCTGAAACAAACGAGTAGGAAAATGGGAATCTATCTCATCTTGTTATTTCTTAGATGTGCCTCATGCACAAATTTAGCACCTCTTTAATTCAATGCGGCATTCTCTTACTTAAAGCAATAGGGAACATGGGATCATTTGTTCTGGACCTCTGGGAGGTATGTTGACCCATACTATGCCATGACAAAATTGATTATCGTTTACGTGCTTCCTTAAAAAATATTTACATGTATTTTTGAATAATCTTGAAGCTGAAAACCTCACAATGAGTGTTTTAAAGTTTTATACACTATTAATATGATTCGGGCAAATCTCTACTTTAAAATTTGTATGGGAATTGGGTACTTGGATTGTGTGGATTGTGGGTGAGGATTAACTTCTTAAAATTTATTTTAGAAAGGTTGGGATGAGAATCGAATGTAGGACTTCTCGCTATAAAAAAACTGCGCTAACTATGACACCACGTCTCCTCCCTTTTGTGCTCAGAAATTTCGAAAAATGGTCAAAATCCTGAAAATTTAAAATTTAAAAAAAATATACTTCAGAATGTTTAGATTGCCTCTTTATTTGGGGAATAGTCATAATTTCAAGCCAAAAATGTGGTTGAGATGTCCCGGTCATTTTTCTCTCCCTGGCCACTGGCGATGGTTCAAGCCTCGAGTACGTTGTCAAATTTTATGCTTAATTTTAGGCAAAAGGGGGATTATTCCCGCATGATGATGTGCAGCAGGCTCACTTATGTAAGTCTCTAGGGATTCTGCTTGTTGCAACTCGTTCTATCGTACATTATTGCTTAAATGCTAGATGGCCTCAAATGAAGCCATTAACTTTCAAATTAATGATTTTGCCTCAACTCGAGAGCTTGGAAAGAATGTTGTTGCACGAATGAGGCTCTAGGTTTGGTTTGGCAGATCATCTATTCCTTTCGAATACTTGTTATTCTACATGTATATTGCTTACAGCGGTCGAAGTTGGAGCCAGCAACCCAACTAGTAGCAGTAGTAGTTGGTTAAGCGACTTTTATAGTGGTCCCATGCATTTTGCATTGGCACAGAGAAGCAAGATAGAGACGTGCTGTGGAGTCTTCTCGTGCCAAGAAGCCTTAGTGGCTGTCAATGGCACAGATGCAGTTTTAATGCACTTAAAAGTCAAGCCAAATGGGAACAGTTTGAACAGAAAAGGCCAAGAATGCGACCGCCTTTTTCTCTCAGCATGCTATGATCCTCCTCAAGCCATTCCATTCTGAGCAGGGCGTCGCCGAATCGTCGGATCCCTTAAATAAGTGCATTTGGAAACAACTTTTTTCCCGCACGAAATGGCCCCGTGTCACTGATACCACCCGATGCCCGATGGCCTGATGGCCTGCCTCTATGCTGTCCTTGGGTCTCATTGGCAGCTGGTTGAGGTTTCTTTTGGATCTGATACCAACTGCACCATGTGCGTCGAGTTATTTTCAGCACGTTTAGGGTTAGCTCAATCCCCCTTCTCGCTCTTGAGGAACCCAGAGAAAATGAAAGCCTTGGAGCTGTCCGAGTTGTAAATCAGAGAGTCAAAGAGAACGATCTCCCAACCAAAGGACAAGGCCAAGCCAACCAAGCGTACGAGAACGGGAGAGAAAGAGAGAGAGGGCAAAGAAGAAACCACGCAAGATTGGTCCAACCCGCAAACGCATTCGGCTGCTTTTCCCGCGAGTCACGCAAAAGACCAAGGGAATCCAGAAGAAGAAGTAGACCAAGTGGGCCACGACAGCTTCTTCTTCTTCTCTACTTACCCTACTTTCTATTCACGTCACAGGAGTAGAACGTAGGGTAGTTGGTGCTGCTGCTGGTCCATTGGAGCCGGGAACACCAAAACAGAGCAACCAAAGAGAGGGGTCTTAAGAGGCCACCCAACAGCCTTTGAAGATACCACGTTCGTTTGCTTGATGGTATTACCTACGTGTGTATGTATAAGTATTGTGTGAGTCGTGACGTAGGAGAGCTAATGCGTAGAACCGCCTTACCGTATGGACAGACAGAATGTGGAAAGCTGGATATAACCTTGGGCACTTTTAAGAACAACGATATCTTTTTTTTTCCTTTTGCGTAGGCGTTTGTAAACAATGGGTAAAAGGACTTGTATTTTGTTGTCACTTGTGTTGGTTCACAATCACCGAAACGACGTTAAAAATGTATGAACTACCAAAAACACATTACGTTCAACATAGAAGCTCTGTACAATGAATCAGTGATCAGAATAGATTAGAACCTGACAATGTAGCGTGTTATTTCAAAACTTTCATCTTGTCATGAGGGTCTTCTTGCTTTCCTGATTCAGGCCCTAATCTATCAATTGGAACAACATGATCGAGGTTTCTCACGCTAATTGGCCCAGCCTTCCTTTAACAACAGAATTGATCCCGCGGCTTTGTTTCGTTTCCAAGGTTGGATCAGACAAAACATAACGTTATTTGGCCTCTTTTCATAGACAGACTTTTCACTTCAATGGCCAAAGGCCAGAAGAGCAGACAACCAATGAACAGATTACAAATTGTGTTTCAGTTTTTCATGGCATTAATTTGTTTTAAATGATTTGAGGTCAACTAATTGTGTGCTTTAAATATGTGATGATTTTGTTAGAGTAAAATGATTTCCTCTAACAAAATGAAAACTCTAGCAAAACTCTGAGTCATCACTTGCTTCATTTTTTTAGTGTGGGCGGGGCGGCGGAAAAGGATTGGAAATGATCCAATGAATTGCTATTTCTTTCTTGAAGGGATCACTGGAGTAACAGTAAATGATCCCAAAAATGAACATTTTGAGTAAATGACAACGCAACTTCTTGACCGAATTGACTGAACCTCGGAATTCACACCGCTACTCTGCTGAATTTAAATATAATAGTAATTATTATCTTTCTTGCGTGTATGATTACACGTTGGATATTAACAGATATATGTCACGAGTTTGATACAATTGAATGAAATCAGATGGTCCCATTCCGGGTTAAAGTTATATTATTATATTAAATGGTTCCAGGATAAATTGGTACATGGGATAACTCAACACCAGATAACCGGCAGACCTGTTCAAGATACTTTGAAAAAGTATCTAGATAAAATAGTATTTCCCGCAAAGTATCTAAATAAAGATAGTTTAAGATACTTTCCTGAAAAAGTATCTAGATAAAGATACTTTAAGATACTTTCCCGAAAAAAGTATCTAGATAAAGATACTTTAAGATATTTTCACGAAAAAGTATCTAGATAAAGATACTTCAAGATATTTTCCCGAAAAACTATCTAGATAAAATACTTCAAGATACTTTTCACAAAACGTATCTACAGTATAAGATTCTTCTACATACTTTTCTTCATTATGCATAATGTCAAATTATTTGTGCATTACGCACATTGAAAGTGGATGCATTATACATGTTAAGACTTAAGAGTGGACGCATTATGCACATTGAGAGTGGATGCATTATGCACCCTTCCTCAAATTCCTTACTCAATGTGCATAATGTGTCCACTCTCAAGCTTCAACATGCATAATGCATCCACTTTCAATGTACATAATGCACAAATAATTTGACATTATGCATTATGAAGAAAAGTATCAAGAAGTATCTTATCTCGATACTTTTTGGGAAAATGCATAATGCATACTAAACAACGCATAATGGATGCTTTAACACAAAAGATTGAGAGAACACATAATCTAGATAAAGATAGTTCAAGATAGTTTTCAAAAAAAGTATCTAGATAAAGATTTTTCAAGATAGTTTTCCGAAAAAAGTATCTAGATAAAGATACCTTAAGATACTTTCCCGAAAAAAGTATCTAGATAAGGATACTTTAAGATACTTTCCCGAAAAAAGTATCTAGATAAAAGATAGTTTATCTTTTATCTTTATCTTTTATCTTGATAAGATAATTGAACAGGTCTGATAACTGGGCACTGAAAAACTAGGTACACTGGAAAACTCAGTAGAGGAAGATTCAGTACAAGATTACTGGGTACGCCGGATAACTGGGTACAGCGGAAAACTTGGTACAGGAAGATTCAGTACGAGATAACTGGGTACACTGGATAACTGGGTGCATTGGATAACTGCATAGCCAGGATAGTTGGGAAACCTGGTATAAATGGAAAAGTGAGTGTCAGGATGATGGGTGTTAGTAAAAGATTCTTTGAAATAGACTGAAGGCAAAAAAATGTATCCTTCAGATTTTGGCTCAGGGATTGATATGATAAACACGCCAAGTCCTTGAATTAACTTTTCACAATTTAGGGGTCTAAAGACCTGTTTCCCAATTTTTGCTTAAAGGACCTGGGAAGTCTTGGCATCCCCATATTGTTTCCATGGAAGCTCAATCAGATTTATTCTTGCAGTCAAGGCTTGATTTCAAGTCTACTACCAAGTCTGCGAGCCCTTTGAAATTCCTTTGACTCAAAGCATACGTGGCTGACCCACCTGATATGAAAGAGGACGTTGTCCGTGCCTGTGGGACCCAAACCCTGAGTCATCTCTTCCTGATTATTTTCGAGTTATTTAGATTTAACTATTTTACCAGATTTTTTTTGCCACGGTTTATAGAACGGTACAACGACGAATTTGGTCACTAATCCATGACTCATATAATTTGGTGTACCCTCTTATCTGGTTTGCCCACTTATTCAGTGTACCCACTTACTAGATGTACCCAGAGTTGGGTCAATTACTTGAAAAATGTAATTAATTTCAATTACTTCATCAAAAAATGTAATTAATTACAATTTCTTCATCAAAAAATGTAATTAATTACAATTACTTCATCAAAAAATGTAATTATTAACAATTACTTCATCAAAAAATGTAATTAATTACAATTACTTCATCAAAAAATGTAATTTATAACAATTACTTCATCAAAAAATGTAATTAATAACAATTACTTCATCAAAAAATGTAATTAATTACAATTACTTCATCAAAAAATGTAATTTATTACAATTACTTCATCAAAAAATGTAATTAATTACAATTACTTCATCAAAAAATGTAATTAATTACAATTACTTCATCAAAAATGTAGTTAATTACAATTACTTCATCAAAAAATGTAATGATTTACAATTACATTATTCAAAAATGTAATTGACTTCAATTACAATTACATGTCAATTACAATTTTTCCGTCTCTTTCACCCTTTTGCCTTTTCAAAACGATGACAAATAAACAGATCTGCCATTTTGAAATAGCGGTGCAACAACTGGCAACTCATAATGCCTAAAAGGTTAATATGAAAGAATGATTTACAAAAACCAAAAGCTTACGAACGGCTTAAATATCAAAAATATTATGCCATCAATCACAAGGCATATTTTTCTTTTTCAGAAAACACGAACTTTGTACATATATATCAAGTATTTTAATGGTTTAAACTTTATTTTTTTGCACCTCATTTGTCTCCTCTTGGTTGCGAAAAGCCCTCCCTAAATCCTGACAAAAAATCATGGTCAAAACAACTTGTACTTAAAAAGTATTTAAACATAAAAGCTTGGGTGTGTATTGTAACAAAATTGTAAAAAAAACATTGTAACCTGCTTGTTGCATTACAGTGACCGCAAATTGATGACAAAATAATTGTTTTTCAAGTAAAAACTGATAAATTGGTTTTATCGCTTATTTGAGGAGATAAGGTTTTAAAAAGTAATTGGTAATTTGTAATTAAAAATGTAATTAATTACAATTACATGTAATTGTAATTGAAATTATGTAATTGTAATTGCAATTACAATTATCCCCATCCCTGGGTGTACCCAGTTATCTTGTATTAGCTCTTCTTATATTGAATTTTCCAATGTACCCAGTTATCCGATGTACCCATTTTTTTGTACTGAATCTTCCTGTGCCGAATTTTCCGCTGTACCCAGCTATCCGGTGTACCCAGTTGTCCGGTGTACCCAGTTATCCAGTGTACCCAGTTATCTTGTCCTGAATCTTCCTGTACCGAGTTTTCCGCTGTACCCAGTTTTACGGTGTACCGAGTTTTCTGCGGAACCCAGTTATCCAGTGTTGAGTTATCCCATGTACCGAGTTTTCTGCGGAACCCAGTTATCCAGTGTTGAGTTATCCCATGTACCGAGTTTTCTGCGGAACCCAGTTATCCAGTGTTGAGTTATCCCATGTACCGAGTTTTCTGCGGAACCCAGTTATCCAGTGTTGAGTTATCCCATGTACCGAGTTATCCTGGAACCCGTTCGAGGCTTGTCAACAGTTCTCTAATGCTGTTCCCTCTTTTATGCGAGAGTTGTTTCTTAGTTCTAAAATGACTTGTCTATCCAAAATAAGTAACAAATCTTGAAGATGACAGGGGAACAGTGCTAGAAATTGGATCCCCAGAAAATAGTCATGCTGGAGAAATCTCTGTACCTCATTCATCATTTTAAATGATGTGGTCCCTTAAAACGATTTTAATTACCTAGATCAAAATTCCAATGAATGTTCGTTTGTGATGTTGAGGAGGGGGGATGTTCTTTGGTGTATTTCGATTTAATTTACACCCTTGATGGTGCTGTTTTATTTGAAGCCTAAACTCAAAATGAGCATTGGATAGTACATTTACATTAAATTCAATTTCCTTCAGTTTAATCTCCATCCTTAGAATCTTAATTCACGTTCGGTTTAGCTTAGTCATTTCAACCAAACAATGTGTACATGTCAACTTGAACTTGATTTTCTTGTTCTATTTAATTTCGAATTGGTCTCTATTGATGGTCAATAAAATAGATGTGGTACTTACTTGTAATGAAGTTCATATTTTCTATCTAATACTGTTTGTTCTTATTCAATAATTCTAAAACCACATGTGATCACATAATATTGTAGCATAACACACCAGGACCTTCATTTTGTTGATTTATCTTTTCAGTGTAAAGATTGATACAGTACAACCACCAGTATGTATAATCACGAACTTAATTTGCCCTATCTTACCCATTGCTCATGAAGAAAAAGTTTGTTTAAAGGTTATCCTTACAAAATTGTCTGGGAACATTAATAGAATAGTAGTTACGGCTAGAGACCCTTTATAAAGACTGGTTCTAAAATCTATGAACGTCATCCAAAATGCGGAAAGCCAAAGTTCATGATTAAAGGAAACCTTTCCCTATCAGTTAGTGAAAATCGTCAAGCCTGCTACAAATGTGTCTAAGGTATTTACCTGATATCCAAAAAGTGAATTTTAATTAGTGTGGAGTTTAAACAAGGGCCAATTAATGTCTCACAATCGGGTGATTGACAACAAGATCTTTGTGATGTGAAATCTGGGCTTGCGCAAGTTTTTTCTCGGGAGGTTGCAAGTTAGGGTTGCCTCTTGGAGAATGGGTGCTTTGCTCTTGTATGTGAGCAAACACAAATTTGAGTTTGATTTGCAACCCTGCTCAGAAGTCACAAAAGTCGGTGCCTTTTGGTGCTTCTTAAAAAAGCGGGTTTATGAAGACTGGTAGACAGAGGGGAATATGATTTCACATAGGTCAATTGGCAACCCCAGCACTAAGTCAGGTCACTAGGAAATCAATAAAGGAGCAGTACTCTGGTTTGTTATTGAACTTGTCCGAATCAGCTGAACGTTCAACTGAATGCTATTGACCAATCACCAGCGCGAATCATCGTGAATCATCGGCACTGTGTGTTAGCCTACAAGAGCCAGTCTCTATTTAGGATTGTAAAGAAAACTAACTTTCGCTTCACCTAGATGGCTCTTACATGATTTAGCATGCCCTTAACCAAGAAGCACTGGAATCATGGAGTGGGAGGCTAGTTATGAGAATAATGATTTCCAGTAAGAAAAATTCTATTACGTTCTTCTGTAAATGAGACCTTGTATATGTTGACAAGAGTACGTATTTCAATTTTCAGCTCAATCGAACGTGGGAGACAAAAGTCATGCTCACTCAAATTTCAGTGCAAATCCTACCGAGAATGAATGAACTAGCCCTTTTGTGGTAATCGTTTTACCTCAAAAGGGCGAGTTCATTCATTCTATGCTCTCTTCAGTACATAAGTTTGAGAAGGCATAACTTTTCACTCCGGCATTCGATTGGGCTGAAACTTGAAATACGTGTTCTTCTTAATGCAAGCCAGATCTCATTTGCAGAACGCAAATGGTTCGTTTCTGCTGGAAATCATAATTCTCATTGCTAGCCTCCCACTCCATGAATTCCGTGCTTCTTGCCTTATTACATTCTACTAGGGTGCCCTCTCTTGTTCTCAAAATGAACAACTCTGCTGTCAGAGCAAGCAAGCCCTCTGAAGGAAGCAAAGTTGAGCTTCAATCAAAGAGAAAAATGACAATCAGCGCCATCTTGAGATACAAACATTTGTGGGTACTTCAGGTAAATATTTTGCCTCAATTTGTGATTACTCAGTGTGACTTTTTACTTTTTGAACACATTAATATCGTAGCTGAGCTCCAAACACTCGAAATATGAAGAGAAATCCATTTTAAGATGCAAGCTGCAATTTTGATAATAAATCAAAGTTGAGCATAGATCTGAAATCAAGGGAATTAGCCCTTGTTTTGGCTCCATGTAGTGGCGATTTTTGTAACCTTCAATTAACATTCTTCATACAGCAGGGGTCGGCAACGGTTGGGCCGCAGCCCATATGTGGGCCCAAGGGTGGTCGTTGGTGAGCCTAGAGCTAAGGCGAAAGTCCAAAATAATGGGCTCGAGAGCTATCTAGAGTATTGTCCTCATGGGCCCAAAGCTCTTTGATCGCTAATTTGAACCTTTGAAGCCCCTGAACCTAACAATGCCTGTTTGGTGGGCCCGGACAACACGAATCAAATTTCGTGGGCCTTGACCCAAAAATGGTTGCCGACCTCTGCTATACAGGGTCGCTAGTTACACTTGATCTTGGGGCTTGGGTTGGAGCATCACTCAATCTTGGGGCTTGGGTTGGAGCATCACTCAATCTTGTGGCTTGGGTTGGCCAAGGTGGGACCCTTGCGGTCCAAGGTGGGACGCTTGCGGTCCAAGGCGGGACCCTTGTGGTCCAAAGTGGTACCCTTGCGGTCCAAGGCGGGACCTTTGTGGTCCAAGATGGTACCCCTGCGGTCCAAGGCGGTACCCTTGCAGTCCAAGGCAGTACCACCCTTGTTGTCCAAGGCAGGACCCTTCCGTTCCAAGACGGGACCTTTGCGGTCCAAGGTGGGACTCTTGTGGTCCATTTTCCTCCTGTTGAGGCCACCACCCTCTGTGTCGAGGCAACCATCTTCTGTGTCAAGGGAACCATGAAGTTGCAGTTCTAGGCCTAAAGTTGTATTTTAGCATTGTTTCATTGAAGTTGGACTAATGGGTGAAGCAAGATTCCATCTACGTATTTTCC
>CM021323.1:246048-265743 GCA_010645155.1 Tigriopus japonicus
GAACTGATAGAGATAGAGATAGACAGACACACGGCACAGAAACAGAGGGCGAAAGATGAATGGATGAAAAAGAACGGAGGAGCCCCGAATTCAGACGCAGGGTGATGGAAATTTAGAAAGGACTTGAGATTCTCAGAGAGGACGGAAATTTGGACGCTACATAGGCGAACTATTCATTGAAAGGGATGATGACCTGAAAAGTTTGGGGAAATTGATTGAGTTACTAGGATGAAAGTTTAGCCTCTATGAGGGAATATGAGGGAAGAATGAGTGACGCGAGTCCGACCCGATTATGATGCAATCACCGATCTACAGAGGGAATGATCGTGATTTTTACGCATAGGATACGGCGAAACGTTGCTGAGAAGTAGCTTGAAAAACAGTTTGGAACTGGGAATTGATTTTGAATGGCGGATTAGAGTATTTTTAAAGGTTGAATTGTGTCACCCTGGTCTGAGATTCAAACATTGATCAGGGTGATGACGAACGAGGAGGCGTTTGTAATATAATTCTTGTGAATTCTATGATTTCAACGTGAGTTGTCTAACCCATTCTTCGATTTCAATTCGTCCACGTTCAACTGCAAATTACAATTCGGGGGATTTAGATATTTAAATTTGGGATCAATTTTGTGCACACTACTGAAAAAAATCAAATCAAGTTTGGATGAAAATTCCCAAACACTTTGAGATACGTTTCTGTCCCAAGAAACTAAGAGATATGAATTTTTCGTATTATGATTATGATTTTCGAAGTTTTTCAACGTCAGGTCTGGATTAAAAGTAATGTGCTGAAAAACTTATCAAATTATCGTCTATTGTATGAATAGTCAATACATTAGATCTGTCTTAGATACCTGTTGGATTGAAATTAATCGGATCTTTTTCAGCTGTCGAGTTATTTGAGTTTAAGTGGTCCATTTTTGACTTCGAAAAGTAAAAAAAACGTTCTGGACATATGAAAACACTGATTCCCAAGTCGCTATTTTTCGAGCACTTAAGATTAATCAAAAAATCTTCATGTTTGTTTTGTTACACCAGGCCATTCTAAGTATGTTTTAAATAATATTTATAATATCTATAATTTTGACTCCTAGCTTGAGACTTCCAGCAGAGCTCTCATCTTTTTAATTACCGACTTTTGGATTGGTAGGTTCAAAAATACTATAGCACCTTTAGTGATCTAGCAAAGGCTAACGAACAACACAATTATATTTCAATCCGTCCAATGTTTGGCATCTTGATTTTGATATAAGAATCAAGGAAATTGAATTTTGGATCACTTTTGTGGCAAGACTTTTCAAGAAGGTGATTAGGTTCTTAACGCAATGTCAAATGGCCACGCTTTTGAGTCTGCTGTAGATCTGTAATCTTTGTGAATCAGCTGTCGAAAGTTCAAATCAAGGTCAGCCAAGTTAGCCAATCAAAGCCTTCTTAAACATCATTGTTATTTATGTGCCGTACATAGACGTCCACTTTTTCAAACGTCTTCTTAATAGAGATGTGGGGGATGGAATCCAACCTTTTCGAATGGAATCGGAAAGGATGGGTACAATCCCAAAAGTATTTACGAATTCAAATTCGAGCACCAATGGGATTTCGAATTGTTATTTGTTTTCTCAGATCTGAGCCAATACAGAACCAATTAAATTTGGAAATATTCAATTCAAGAATACAATTATTTCTTGCTTTGTTTCCAAAAGAACTTCGTTGACAAATTGATTGTCACCTTTTTATGGGAAACAACAAGTATAACAAAGACAAACAAACAACAGAGTTCCAAACAATTACATCGCAAATACAAAACTAACAAATCGGAAAAACAAGTCAACAGATGTTGACTGTTTTGGTTTACCAGAAAAACAGGACTGCCGAAAGGTAGATGCCTTAGGAGTGGAAAAGGTCAAGGTAAGGTCTTAAAAACTTTTGAAGGTCAAAACTAAGTGTTACAATTGTATGGAAAATACTTCTTAGACCAAATAAATCCTTTCAACTGAATTGATTATTGTGGTTTCTTGTAATCATCAAGCACTTGCTTTTACAAATTATTACAAATGATGACGGCACCTCTGCCTTTTTGGGAAATTATACAAATTTACCTCAAACAAACAAAAATTTAAAAAAATCAAACAAATGAATAAACGCACAATTTGTTTGCATCAGTACTGTCACTTAAATTATTTTCATTTGTTGACAAATAATGCAAAGTCCCGTCAAAAATATGGGCCATGCATGGCAAAATAGAAAGTTCCAGGCAGTTGTTTAATTAAAAAACCTTAACACACTTTTTAATTCAAAGTACCGATTGTCCGGAAAGTCAGGTTTTAAGAGGCAATCCATATCTTTTATCATCTTGGCCAGGAAAGTTCATGCTTACCTGGACAGAATACTCCGTTTCAAAATTTTCCCTCTTAAACAAGAGGTGGCGGACTTCTTGATGATCAACAAAGAACTTACTTGAAGTTAGGCGCGCATGGTGTTTATTTCTATCGTGATTTTGCATAAAAGATACTTTTCTTGAGAGTTAAAACGTCAAAGATCCTCCTTGAGTGTCAGATAAGTGCATTAACATCAATGCATTGGGATTAGTCCTGAACTGAATCTATTTTTTGAGGTTTAGAGAAGGTGACAATTTTGCCTGACCATTTAAGGGACACTGAAAAGTGGTGAACATTGTGTTTAACCCTTAAAATAAAATAAAAACTAAGGAATGAAGTTGAAAAATGCCTCTTGGAGAGTGAAGATTCCCATGCAGTGACATGAACATGTTCTAAACCAGGGTCGTGATTATCTAGGTGGATCGAGTCAAGACTCGACCCGAACTCGTGTTCAAGTGCTTTTAACTACTGATGGGAAACAAACAAATATAACAAATAACAAACAAAGACAAACAAACGACAGCATACCAAACAAATATAAATCACAAATAAAAAACAAACAAATTGGAAAGAGAAGTCAACAGCTGCTGTTTGTTTTGGTGACCCGGAAAAATAGGGTTGCTAAAAATTACACCGCTCTTATGTTGAGAAAGGTCAAAAGAAAATAAAGGTCTTGAAAACTTTCAATAGTCAAAACTAAGTGTTCCAGTTGTATGCAATAAATCCCTTGGACCTATTGATGCTTTCAATTTTATCAGTTATTGTGGAAAAAATAATCATTATACAATTGCTTTTACAAATCACAACAAATCATGACAGCAACACTGTTTTTATTTGGAAAGAAACAAATTTATCCCCCCAAACAAACAAAGATTTTAAAAACCCAAACAAATATGCAAACAAACAAATAAACGGCCAATTTGTTCGCATCAGTGCTTTTAACTCGTACTCGACTGACTCGCGAGTCTCGAGTCTATCAAGTTTGCCAAACAGATATTCATCAGAACATACAAATGAAATCATAAAATATTAAAAGTTTTACAAATATATACACATGAAACCACAGAGTTCCAGAGTGGGCATTTTCAGCCAGACTAGGCTAACAATTTGTTGGACAATTTTCAGGCCCCAGCTGACCTTTGGTTGTGACGTTTTCCAAGCAGTTGTGCCCAAACAAGTTGTATGTAGTGTTGAAGTCATAGTCACTTGTTTAGCCTTAAAATGCCCCAAACAGTCAGGGCCTGTCAAGAATAACCAGTCAGACCAGAGGCATGATTCTGCATGTTAACTTCAGATTGTTCAATCAAAACATTTCAAAACAAACACAACTTTGGCATGAAGGGAAATTAGTCTGTTTGGGCTCAACTTAGGTAATAATCTTTGGAAATATCAAGTTTTAACATGCAACCTTTGCTCTTCAACAGCTGTAACTCTTCCAACAAAATTTTCCATTTATCCGCCCAGTGCATACAACACATTTCATATACAATTATTTTTGGTATCTTGAAAAACGCACAAGAAAAGCGCCTTGCGCACACATGCCCAGTGAGGAAGGAGATGTGGTGGTTTGTGGTTTGGCATGACTAGTTGTTGGACTAGGGCATGGATTGCCAAGAAAGGGATGGGAAGTCTACTATTTATTGTTTTTTATTTTGTTTATCAAACTACCCAACTGAACAATAGATCCAAAAATAGTACACAAAGTTGGATTATGTATGATCCAATGCACACCTCTACAATTATCATAGTCATCATCATCATCATCATATCATAATCATATGAACAATCAATAGTACCTTGTTATAGAGTCCTTCAAGAGCAACCAGTCAAATAGAAAACACGTGCAGCCTCTGAGCTTCAGGACACAAAGTTTCTGTTCTGACTTTTCCAATATCTATTAAATAATCGGGTCAAACTCTTGTGCCAGGGTTCAATTTTGGGAGCTGGAATAGTAAGGTGACATCCCAGTCTCATGTGCTGTGACCTCCCAGTCAGGTATCTGTCAAAGGACCATCATTCACATTTTTTCATCAGATAGGTAAACATCACTCCATAATGTGTGTGTCTCTTATACTTTCTTAAAAATGCCCTTTGTTGGTGAAATGAAGTGTGCCACTTCTCATCAACCCTTCCCACTTGATTCTAAATCACCATTTCCTTCCCATTAACAGTGCCTATCAGTACCTTTAAAATGTAGATTGAGGTCTGCCAATCTGTTCTGGAATGGAATAATTTCATGCCATTAAATATCCACTGGGTAAAAAATGCATAACACCTTATTTTCTTCCTCAAATTAGCTTTTTATAACTGATATTACATTGCTGACTCGAATATCGGATAACCCCTGTTCAAAACAATTTTCCGACTCAACTTTTTTTGAGTTTGACTCAAGCTCAACTCGTACTCGAACTTCAAACCCAACTTGTACTCGAAAAAAGTCGACTCGATTTCTTTCTTGCTCCTCTTCAGAAGTTTAATGAAAGTTGACCTCTGTGAAAAAGGTTATTTTGCCATCGAGCAAAAACTAGTGATGGACTGAAACCACTTTCGGTCGAAATTTCGGTTTCGGTTGCGGTTTCAGTTGTGCCTACCGAAACCGAAAGCAGACATGCACTATAAAGGATGGAGTTTGACAACAAAATCGAAAAACAATTCGTCCAAAAACCTCTGCAATTTAAGTTTCCCGATTTTTCAAAATTTCCGACTACCCAACATCAAACACATGAGCAATTTAATTTTTAAGGTGGATTTTACATTTATGCAATTTTGTAGTCAGCTGCTTTCGGTTTCGGTTTCGGTTAAGCCCTCTTTTGGACGAAAATTTTCAATTTCGGTAATGAGTCCTTAAGTCCATCACTAATCTTGAGGGTTGAAAACAGCTTCTTCTCGCTTTTTGCTTGCTTCAGCAATAAATTGACCAAAGGAGGACGGTGTGGGAAAATTGCTTGTTCTGTCAAAAAATTTCTAGAAAAAGAATAGTATATCAATCAAAATGAAGTTGATGAACATGATGAGAAAGTCTACTCTTGGGTTGCAAAGAGTAACATGTCTTTAAACGGGATGAAATTCCGCACAATGACGTATGGGGCGTCAAAATTAGATATTACTAAGGACAGGAACTTTAGACGAATAAACTTATTCGTCTTTTTTCATCTTTTTTCGTCCTTTTGACCTTTATTTGACGCGAATTTTTTTTTTATAATTTGGATTTTATTCGTCTTTTTTCGACTAATCGGGCAATTTTTATTCGTCTTTTCTCATCTAATTGGCCAAAAATTTGGATTTTCTTGGATTTCAAGCTCTTTAAGCGTTTTTTTCAATTTTCCAAGCAAATAAAAACTTCAAAGAAAGTTCAACCCCACCAATTACAGGCCAATGTAATAATTTGATGGCCAGTTGCGGTTTTGGAAAGATAAAAGATAGTTTATCTTTTATCATTATCTAGATACTTTTTTCAGGAAAGTATCTTTAAGTATCTTTTTCTAGATATTTTTTTCGGCAAACTATCTTGAAATATCTTTATCTAGATACATTTATTGAGAAGTATCGTAAACTATATTTATCTAGATACTTTGCGGAAAATACTATCCTATCTAGATCTATACTAACCTAACAGGTCTGGAAATGCTACACAAAAATTGCCAAATCAAAAGCCTTTCAAAGAGTGCTAGAAAATTGCTTCATAACAACAATTGACGAGTGTAATCGAATGCATTCAGCTGGGGGTTCTGGGGCCACAATGGTCAGGGAAGCGTCAAAGTCGAAACTAACTCTCCCAACAACCTCTCGAGTCCTTCATTTTGGCAATGAATTGAAACAAGAACTATTCCCCGCGTAGCAAACTTGAACTATACCGGGTACGTATGGTATTTGTTGATTTCAGGAGTTCTGCAGGAAAAAGGCTGCCATTTCAAAAATCTTGGTCCAATTCAAGAAATAAGCACATATTTGGATTCAGCGTTGAAAATACTATTGTTTAAGTCAAAGAAACCGCCTTTCTCGTGAAAAACTCTTTCCAGTCTCGGCCTGAATCGGGAGCAGGCCTTGGCTGCCAAGTCCTAGGACAAGTTTGCAAATTCATGGCGGTTTTTTTGCTTCAATTCGTCTGAGGTGTTGCATGGAGTTTGGTTGGTATGTCTTTTAACCACGCCCAATATGAAAAAAATCCAATGGATTGAGATCTGAAGAGTTAGGAGGTCAAAACTAAGTCCGGTTCAACGAAATCGCCAAAACTGTCCTACAGCCAGACTTTGTTTATTCAGGAACCACTGTACTTCAGGACGGATTTCAAAAATACACACTGGGTCCGATCATTGTACTAAAATGTGAGGTTTTTGCAACAAATATATTGTTCCATGTAATTTCCATTGTACTAATTGGACCCAGTGCGTATTTTGAAAGTAATCCTGACTTGAACCATCCTTGGTTTATTGTACTTTCCGGCGCGAATTTCTAACAAGACCTCTTGTCTTTTCCATCAAATTGGAACTGTAAATTCTTCTTTTGGTGCCATTTTTCGTCCACACACTCACATTTGACTCATCTTTGAGCTAACAAAATTTCAAACCTATAGCTCTAACAGATATTCCAAAAAACACCACCAAAGTCGGTCAACAAATACCATACGCACCCTGTAAAATCCTCGAACCTAGTTCAGACCCATCTCTAGCGAGTTTGGTACTGATGGGAAACAAACAAATTTAACCAAGATAAGAACAAACAAAGACAAACAAACGACAGCATACCAAACAAATAGAAATCACAAACAAAGAACAAACAAATTGGAAAGAGAAGTCAACAGCTGTTGTTTGTTTTGATCGCCCTGAAAAACAGGGCTGCCAAAAATGACATCCCTTACGAGTTGAAAAAGGTCAAAAGAAAATCAAAGTCTTGAAAAAAAATTCGAAAGTCATAGGTAAGTGTTCCAGTTGCATGGAATATATCTCTTGGACCAATAAATCATTTCAATAGCAATAATTATTGTGGTGAAAAAAATCATTAGACACTCGCTTTTACAAATCATGACAAATCTTGACAGCAACACTGTTTTTATTTGGGAATGGTACAAATTTACCTCAAACAAATATTCTGAAAACCCAAACAAATATACAAACAAACAAAGAAATGGCCAATTTGTTCGCATCTGTACAGTTTGGCCACCAAATCCCCAGTTGAACTTGTCTCACTACATTCCTATAACATCTGCCATGCTTTTGCTCTTGAAAATACAAATGCCTGTTGGCTACCCTGTGGGCGAGTGCAAATTCCATTTGACGCAGGGTCAGGAACCTCTCACTACAGGACGCGAACTCCAGCTGACACGTAGCCCAAAGAGTTCCTTAAAACGGTACGGCTCTGCAGTGAATTTGATCGAAATTGCCAAAAGACGATAGAAAAAGGTATTGGATTGCAAAAATTACTTCTCAACTGCAACTCAAATGCTGCAGTATAAGATAGCGCTCCTTTTCCTGCCATTAGTTTTTATAATGATGCTTTCTGTTCTCAGGAATTAGTCAAAGCTGAGCTTCTTGAGAACAATGTCACCCACAAAATTGAGAATGAGAATGGATCGCAATTAAATGTATGTATAACTTGAATGTAATAATACCAACTTCAGACAGCGGGTTCAATTATACACAGATCAAGTTTCATGAAAATTGAGCGCCTTTTTGGAAAACTGGCCCTGTTATTAACAATGAAACTTACAGCCAAATTATTCACACTCTTCTCCATAAAAACATCAGTTTTAATCATCATTTTATCATCTGCAGTGCTTGAAATCCATTAGATGCCAAATATCAACATTTTGACAGGCCAAACCAAGCGGAAGCACAATATTGAACAAATTATTCATCAACTTGTAGTTGAGTTGTTGATGATTTGCTTCATGGAGCACTTTATTTCTCACTTTGATTGTGTTGTGAGGTACTTATAATCTGAAATCATTGGTATTTCATGATAAGTTGAATAGGATTGATGGTGAGTGGTGAACGTGATTTACCCAAGAGTGGGTTGCATTTAATTATCTCTAAGAGACAGATACAAATACCAGAATGATGTCTATACAATTCATCCACTGATTTCGTATAAAATATTGAATATTGAGTCCATAACACTTCCCTATCGTTCGCTTCTTGAGGCCTCTTTGGGCTCTCAAAAACAACAACAAACAACTGTTTTCACATCCTCTGAAGTATATCCATGGGTGGGTCGAGCTGGGTTGCGCTGAGCTGAGTCAATCAGGCTGGATTTACCTGGTCATGCCCCTGTTGACCTGGCGGCCCATCAGGTACAAGGTTAGGGTGACCGATGAGTGATTGTAAGGTTTATGGTACGGACAAAACTTGGCGTCCCCTCCCAGTCTCGTTCCATTTTGTACTAAAATGATGCTTATTAAAATGCTGTTTTCATTTTTTCCAAATGATATTAAATAGTAGATAGCTCAAAAGCTGCAACGAGGATCAATTGCGGGTGTTTAAATTGTTTAACTCTGCGTGAACGAGAGGGGAGTAATCGTAATCTCTTTGCGCCTTTGCGGCGGGGTAAATGGGCCGAGCCTGTCGGTGAAGCTGGCCATCTCTATCCGTCATGGCCAAGGTAGAGTTCTTGATAACATGAGCGTTAAACGTACTCGAGTAAAGTGAAATCTCATTGACCGGACACTGGTGAAATTTGGTTTCCAAATAAGATGGCTCATACTTTGGAAAGGGTTTACATTATTAGGAAACCTTTTTTTAACTTTTCCATCAGATGTAAGCAGAAGTAAGCAGACTAAGACTCCTCGAGAGTTAATTTCGGCATCTTTTAATTTCTTATCCCAGAATACATTACGTATTACTAAAACATTAAATTTACCGATTCTACATCGTTCAGAAACCGTCATGTGTCACTTCTAAAGAATCATCGTCAAATCCGTCAAAACTTAAGATTTAATCCCCTAACTTTTCTGGCGACTTAACTCAGTCAAAATATGGGGTAAACGAGGCCACCCACCTACTGGCTGGAAAGTAGGCCATCGACCTGAGGGAGGAAGAGGAGGCTGGCTATGAACCCACGCTGCTTCACTCGGCTACCCTGCCCATCTGCCCGTTTCCTTTCGGCCCATCTGGCCGTGGCATTGGGCTGCCTTTTGGAGGGGCGTGCGCGTGACTGTGTTGTCTTTGTGCGTGGACCGCTCAGCCTCTCCCTGGCTTTCTTGGCTGGCGTCTCTGAGACAGACTGTGAGTGGGTGCGTGAGTCAGTCAGTCACTCAGTCAGCCTCGTCATCAGCCCATTTGGCCAACGGTCGCCATCTTGGTTCCTTGTCCCGCTCGCTCGAGGTGGGCCGACTGACTCCCGCTTTAGTGACGACTCGACAAACGTGCCAAAAACGGGTCTGACTGGCATCATCGAGTTTGGGATCGTCCGTTTGACCCGTTCTCTCACGGCTCCTGGGTCGTCTCGCCGAGCCGCGCATCCCGCCCTCCCCGCAGAGAGGCGTGGCCCCGAGTGGCTCCTCTTCGTCTTTGTCTCTCTCTTTCCCCTTGGGCTTGTCCTTTGATTCCCTTTGGCGCCGCGACCTCAGCCGGAACGACGACGTCGCTGCTCAAGGCCCCCCCGTTTGACGCCTTCTCGCTCTTCTGTGATAGCTCCGTGACGCGTCGGAGCAGCCCGCCCACGCTCACGCTCGCGCTCCGGGGCCCGCCCGCTGCTCTCCGCGATCCGTCCGTGGGCGGTCCAGACCCTCCCCCCGCCGTCACCATTAGTAGCCACAGCCATCCGCACGGGCTGGACGCCAATTGGGCGCCAGTCTCGAGCGTCAACGAAGCCGTCAGTAGCATGTTTCCCGTGGGTGGACCCCCGCAATCCGGCCCACCCGGTCCCGTGGGACCGCCCGGCTCCAACAGCAACAGCAACAATGGCGGTTCCGGATTGGGTGGGCACCCGGGTGTCATTGGCAATCCGCCCATTACGCAGACCTTGGGCACGGGCTTAGGCTTAGGTTTGGGCACCATGATTGGTCAAGGATCGGGCTCTTTAGGTGCCATTGGCGCCTCTTCCGGCGGCGGTTCGTTAGGAGGCGGTGGTAATGGCGCGGGTGCCCCCGGCGATCGCTCGCCACCCGGCGTGGGTGGCGTGACGGCCGCATTGGGTGGATTGACCTTAGGTGGCAACGGGGCCGCGGGCGGTGGCAATGGTGTGTATGGCGGTGGTCCCATTGGATCCTTACCCGGACCCAATCCCGACGGGCCCGTGTTCGTGTGTCCCCGGCGTCCGAATTTAGGTCGCGACGGCCGACCTATTCTCCTTCGGGCCAATCATTTTCAAATCACCATGCCACGCGGATTCATTTCTCATTACCACGTATCCATTCAACCTGACAAGTGCCCGCGCAAGGTCAATCGCGACATTATCGAAACCATGGTCCAGTCCTATAGCAAAATCTTCGGCGCCAGCAAACCCGTGTTCGACGGCCGGTCTCACCTTTACTCCCGCGAGCCCCTGCCCATTGGCAAGGAGCCCGTGGACTTGGAGGTGACCTTGCCCGGCGAGGGAAAAGATCGCGTCTTTCGTGTGTCGATCAAATGGGTGGCTCAAGTCTCTTTGTATGATCTAGAAGAGGCGTTAGAAGGCCGGACGCGCACCATCCCGTTTGATGCCATTCAGGCTTTGGACGTGGTCATGCGCCATTTACCTTCCATGACTTACACTCCCGTGGGACGTAGTTTTTTCTCGTCGCCCGAGGACTACTATCATCCATTGGGGGGTGGGCGTGAAGTCTGGTTCGGTTTCCATCAGTCGGTCCGACCTTCTCAATGGAAAATGATGCTCAATATTGACGTGTCGGCCACGGCCTTCTATAAGGCTCAGCCCGTGATTGACTTCATGTGCGAAGTCTTGGATCTCAGGGAGGTGGTCGACTCCAAGCGACCCCTGACCGATTCCCAGCGGGTGAAATTCACTAAGGAAATCAAATGCCTCAAGATTGAAATCACCCATTGTGGGGCCATGAGACGGAAATATCGCGTTTGCAATGTCACTCGACGACCCGCTACCATGCAATCATTCCCTCTTCAGCTCGAAAACGGACAAACCGTGGAGTGTACCGTGGCCAAATACTTTTTGGATAAGTACAAGATGAAACTCAGATACCCCAACCTGCCCTGCTTGCAAGTGGGACAGGAGCACAAACACACCTACCTACCCCTCGAGGTCTGCAACATTGTTCAAGGCCAGCGATGCATCAAGAAGCTCACGGACATGCAAACGTCTACGATGATCAAGGCTACCGCTCGATCCGCACCTGACCGAGAAAAAGAAATCAACAGTCTCATTCGCCGCGCAGACTTCAACAACGACCCCTTCGTGCAAGAGTTCGGTCTCAACATCAGCCACAACCTCATGGAGGTTCGAGGTCGAGTCCTGCCTCCGCCCAAAATTCAATACGGAGGTCGGTCCAAGCAACAAGCTCTGCCCAACCAGGGCGTGTGGGATATGCGTGGCAAACAGTTCTTCACTGGAGTAGAAATCCGAGAATGGGCCATCGCTTGCTTTGCTCCAAGTCGAACCGTTCGTGAGGATGCCCTCAGGAACTTTACCGTCAGTCTTCAAAAGATTAGTAACGACGCTGGTATGCCCATTGTGGGTCAACCTTGCTTTTGTAAATACGCCAATGGTCCGGACCAAGTTGAGCCCATGTTTCGATATCTCAAGAACACCTTCCACGGCCTCCAACTTGTAGTGGTTGTACTGCCCGGCAAAACTCCAGTCTATGCCGAAGTCAAGCGTGTCGGTGACACGGTTCTGGGCATGGCTACTCAATGTGTCCAAGCCAAGAACGTGAACAAGACCTCTCCCCAGACCTTGTCCAACTTGTGTCTCAAAATCAATGTGAAACTGGGGGGAGTGAACAGTATTCTCGTTCCCAGCATTAGACCAAAGGTATTCAACGAGCCCGTGATCTTCCTCGGAGCCGATGTCACTCATCCGCCTGCTGGCGACAACAAGAAACCTTCCATTGCCGCAGTTGTTGGATCTCAAGATGCTCACCCCTCTCGGTATGCTGCCACCGTTCGGGTTCAAGCTCATCGTGTCGAGATCATTCAAGAACTTTCCACCATGGTCAAGGAGCATCTAATGATGTTCTACAAGTCGACGGGAGGCTACAAGCCCCATCGTGTGATCATCTATCGGGATGGTGTTAGCGAAGGCCAATTCATGCAAGTTCTGCAACACGAGCTCACCGCCATTCGTGAGGCATGTATCAAATTAGAAGCCGATTACAAACCGGGAATAACATTCATCGTGGTCCAAAAACGTCATCACACGCGATTGTTCTGTGCTGAGAAGAAGGAGCAGTCGGGAAAATCTGGCAACATACCCGCCGGAACTACCGTCGACGTTGGCATCACTCATCCCACCGAGTTTGACTTTTACTTGTGCTCACATCAAGGTATTCAAGGCACCAGTCGACCCTCTCACTACCATGTGCTTTGGGACGACAACCGATTTGTGGCCGATGAGTTGCAACAACTCACTTACCAACTCTGTCACACTTACGTTCGATGCACCCGATCGGTATCGATTCCAGCCCCGGCATACTACGCCCATCTGGTGGCCTTCCGTGCTCGCTATCACTTGGTCGAAAAAGAGCACGATTCTGGAGAAGGTTCGCACCTCTCCGGTGGATCCGAAGACAGGGCTCCTGCTGCCATGGCGAGAGCTGTCACGGTCCATTCAGACACGAAGCGAGTCATGTACTTTGCTTAAGCGACAAAACAAGCTATCCAAGGTTTTTTTTCCCCCAAATACTATGTATGCATTACCCAACCCTCTAGGATTCAACCACATGGAAAATAAGTTTTACCAACTTTGTGATTCTTGAGCGTTGCCGTCAAGATCATTTGTACACTTTCTTTGTCTCTCCACTCTCAATTGATACCATAACAAGAACCAGAACCTGATGAATCTTTGGAATGTTAGTGTGATAAATGGAAGTTGGCCAAGAGTCACAACAGCCACCCACAGAAAGTCATCAACGACACACGCAATGCTGACCACCCTCAACTCCACCACCTTCCTCGCATCATCGTCATTTCGAGATCACGGAAGAAAGTGGGAAACAACAAACATGGCCAGTATGATTTGTCAAGCCAATTTTTCACTTTGCTCAGTGTTGGTGCATTAACAATTTGTAACCCCCTAGCCAGCCTCATTTGGCCAACATATCAATGGGTCCTTCCAAAGATGATTCCACGTGCTTTTGTACATACTCGTAGGCTTTATTCAAAGAGTCCAATCCAAAACTGTCAAGATCCGCTCTGAATTCTGATTCCACGATCGAACAATCAATTCCCGTCATTTGCATGAACTTTTTTCTTCTTCCTTCAATGAATCAATGTTTGCATTATAAATGTGGATCACATCAAATCACCTCTCCCGCCATTCACTTGCGTTAAGAACCTTAACTCACGCAGTTCAATCCGTATGTTCATCATTTTGAAATCTAAGAAGATTCCTTGCTAAATTGCTCCCCTCACAAATCGAACTATGTAATATTCGTAACTATTCGTCATGAGAAATTCATGTCGTCAAGGGTCCAATCCTAAATAAAATAACCACATTTTCTGATCACTTCAAATCATTTTCGAGAAATGCTCAACCCAATTGACCGAGAAGCAACACTTGATTAGCACGTGGTTTGAAGTCATGTTTCACAAAATGTTGGGACTGGATCCTTGTCCACATACTCAGCTAATTCGACTCGAGAAACAACTTGTAATATTGTTAGGGTTTATGTCTCCATCCAAATTTTTCCTCCTTGGCTTCAGAAGATAGCTTTTCATCGTGGATGAAACACTCCTTATGTGTGTGTGTGTGTACGTGTTGAAAACATGAAATGTAAATGTTCAATTTCAAAGACATTGTTGGCTTCCCAATTGCTAAAAAACTTCTGTAAATGTCATTTCTCAACAAAGAGTTGCACTAAACGGACCAATTTTGACCCCTTCTTTCTCTCCTGTTGACCTCCTCCCCAACTTAAAATATTTTAAGTGGTGGTTCATTCAATTACTTATTCTTCTTGGTTACTTCACTTTCATTCAAGAGCCTGATCTGATTGATACTCTTACTCCTGTTCAAATCATCGGACAAGGCGTGTTAGATTTCTTTCTCGACCGTAAAAAAAACCTGGCCCAATACTGTCCAACAAGATTGTAAGTTGCGATTGAAGATTTTCATCAATCCGATGATTAAGTAGGAATATTTTCTGTCTATCGATCGTCAAATATTGCTGTGTTGATGATGCATTCATTCACAAACTCCCTTTCTCTTTTTTATTCTCCCCTCCAACTGCATTTATTGTTCCTGCTCTGAAAGATAAATGTCTCCTCTTTCGTCTTATGATTCTTTCACATTGTACTAATGATTCTTTCACATTGTATTATCCTGACCTTTGGTTAATCAATGAAGCTTCAAAATGACCATTTCTTCCCAGCGTTTAAACCAGCTGTAAGTGTTCGCACCAAGTAAAGGCAGCTCTTATTCCAAAGTTTCCCAAAATTACTAAACCTTCTAGCCAAGAACATTCATTGACATGCAACCATCCATTCATTGTTCATGTCTGAAGAGATCAGCCATTCAAAATTTTCAACAGCCAATAAAACCCAATTCGGATTCCTGTTTCAAACATGTGTCTTCGTGCGTTCTGTTATTAATTCATTTCCACTTATTATTCTTGCGGGTGCCTGCTCCTGAAGAGTCACTTTGGGATGCCAGTTCCTCGTCCAGTAATAATTCAAATCCACCCAATCCATCTTGGGATGGGATTTTGTTCCATTTGACATCGGGCACACCATCCGGGGGAAGAACCAAGTTGATGATATCGTTGATGAGCTTATATTTCATAATCCGATCACTCACTGTGGTTGAGCTCAACGATGGGGAAGCATTCACCTCGATCAACCATGGCTTGAGATTATCGTCAATTATAATGTCGTAGCCATAGCACTCGAAACAATGTCGGTCACTGACCATAACAGGAGCAACGGCCTTGAGGCTGTGGACGATCAACCACGATATCTCGTTGAATAACTTCTCAGTGGGGCCTTTTCCGCGGGTGGTTTCCAAAAATAGTTTTAGGTTTTGGACGGTGAGTTTGCCGCCATGGATATTGTTGTACTCGTCTCCGTGTTTCTGAATCGACACATTGGTCAAATGGACGTACATGTTGTCGATCTCGTTGACGGAGTCGTCGTACTTGACAGTGCAGAAACGACAAAAACCGTGGCGGAAAAGATAAGCCTTTAATGGACGGAATGAAGTGACGAGGACGTACAGTCTGAGATCGAATTTCCGTCCGCCCATGAGCAACGGATTGTCGATGTATCGGGATATTACGTAAGATTCCTTCACGAGGTTGGGATTAAAGACGGTTCGAGATTCTCGAGACCATTTTTTGAGCTTTGAGAGCTTATTGATGAGAAAAATTCCCGCTCCTTGGCTCTTTCCACAGGGTTTCATGATCCAGGTGGATTGCGGATTCTTCCGATACTCTTCCACGAACATGTTATAATCTGCGTAGGAGAGAGATATTTTAGCGAATCATCACGATCTTACTGAAATTAAATTTTACCTGCTGGCAAGATGAACGTGGTAGGAATGAAGTCCAAGTATAAATAACGGCCCATTTCATTCTTTTCGGCCAAAGGGTGGCCTTCACGCTCAAGGTCACGACGATATCGCTTCATGTTCTTGACCATGAGGTCTTTCCGAGTAAGTTCATAGTGATTCGAGAAATGGTTGATCATTTGGAAATCGTTCATGCGATATCCCGAATCTACAGCAAATAAGTTCCGACATGTTTGTGTGGATGCCCAATAGAATTGCCAATCGTCATCCGGACTCACGGCAATCCAACCGCGTTTTTCAAAGTTGCCAATGATCACGGATTTGTCAATGTCCACGCAGTAAGCCACACGAGCACACATTTTGATCGCTCAAGATGTCTTCGCCTCACCTTTTCAATCGGTTGTTTAATCGATAAGCAATTGAAGTTTCATTGAAAGAGGTGCAAGGGGCAAAATGTTTCTGAAATTCGCTCCGAATTTTTTCTCAGAAATGTAGTATTATCGCTATCTGTTCACAAATTTCTCCCAATCAAAATAAAAGGCTCCCAATCAGAGAGAATTCTAAATAGGGTCATCGTACATTTAAGAAGGACAGTATGCCGAGCATCCTCTAATAGCTAAGGAATGAGAGTTTGAGGTGAGATCAATTTTTCATTTCATTTTTTCTTCAATTTGGTAGAAATGAAAGAAATCTTGCTACTTGCTAGTCTTGCTACTTTTGAGCAAATACATCATGTTCAAAATGCTTTAACATAGCTTATTGAATATTTTCAACTTTAAAGGCCCACTATTCTAGGGTTGTAAAGATATGCCAACAGTAACTCATTGGTAGACCGAATTTCATATAAATATTAATTTTATATTTTTTTCTTATGCAGTAACGTAGGTGATTCACTTTCTTTATTGGGAATCCCATTCCTTGTAGCGGTAATAAAAAATCCGCAAACCACCAAAAAAAGAGTTCAAGAACAACTGGCAAATATACCAAACTACGAATCTCATTGTTCTACAATTTACTAGAATATAAATTGAATTGTGTAAGGCAGAAAAATCCACGTGGTAAAGGTAAAAAAAAACTTTTGGGCGATTTGTTTTTATCGAAATCTTGAAGGGCTAGCAAGAATCGTTCATTGAAAGGTTTTTGCACTTTATGGTCCTTTTTTGCACAATCATACACTCTTCTTTGTCAGAGAACATCCAAATAAACTTGAAAATGAATAAAACATGATTCATTTGTAACTTTTTGCTATAAAATTCGATACGGTGGCAAAATAAGAAAAAGTTACTAAGAACATCACCGACCTATTCCAATGGTGGCTGCGTCGCTGCCTCAACCCTCCCATATCTACCATCTCATTCAACACCCTTTTTGTCGGTGAGGGAATATCGATTTCTCGCCATGGTAAATGTATGACTTGCTTTCTCTCCTTTCTCCGGCACATTCTCAGCTGTTTCTATCCAATGTTCAACAGAGGCACAAACATCATGGATCCACGGACCAGGGTATGCTTTCAATAACTTCTCTCGCCTTTTCCCAGTTCCCGTTCTTTCGTTCCACCCGGTCCGTTTCCTCCTAATGAGCGTGTGTGTGTTCCCGGTCACTCGCGTTTCTTGAACCCATGAACCCGCTCGACCCATCAACCTCACCGACTGCCTTGGAGGATTGGATGAGATCGACTAAGTTGGCGGACTCGGGAGGACCGACGAGGACCGTCAAGTTGGCTTGAATAGAGGCAACATCGGTGGGATGAGAAAGAAGTACATAATACATTTGGAGACTGGAAGAGAGCGAGAGAGGAGAGAGGGTGGGTGCGCCCATGACGCCGGCTCAATGGATGAACGAACTACAAGCCAAAAAGAGATAGAGCTTCCAAATGCAGACTTCCATTTATGGGTGAAGTCTCAAGAACTGAGCAAGCATGCATTCAGTGTAGTGGTACAACGGTGCTTAATAAGCATGTGTGTGTTTTCAATCAGGTTTGGCCCGAGTTGAAGTCAGCCATAGTCCAATAACTTACAGCATCCGATGAAAGGGATAACTTTGCGTGATCTACCGTTCAAAAAGTGTTCATCCATTTTCCACTTCTCTAACGAGCATCTTGGATGCAGGCATTCACTTGTCAAAGAGTTTGTTTATTCGCCCTCGAAGTTTAGTTTCTTTGTGCTGAAGGTCTCGCGAATTCGGCGGCGAGATTGATCCCAAGTTTTTCGGTGTTCCTCACGCCAAGCAAAACTCTATTGAAAGGAACAGCCGAGCTGGCTTTCTCGAGCCTTCTCCAAACAACAACACTTTTTTCGTTCGGGAACAAATTTGGATATGTTCCCAAGCTCATCTGGTTCCTTTGTCAATTTGTGATCTTAAAATGTTGCCTGTGATCTTCTTGACGGTTTTTGTCCAATTGGTCTCGGACTCGATCCAAGCCGAAGCAGATGCGACCATTTCTGTGCCCAGTGATTCTATTCATACGAATCTCAACTCAAACGAAGGTAAGGTCAACACATTTCCAAAGGCTTGCGAGACATTTTAGGGATTGCATTTAGGTGTGAGAGATTGATCCTTAATTTGCATTTTAATAGTCCACAATGGCGCCATGAGAACATTAAGTTGGTTTTGGCACTCGACTTTGGTTGAATAAACAACTCATAAATTATCCTAAATTGTCCCCCCTAAACTAACATACATAGTGGTGGTCATTTTTGAGTTGTCTCGTTTGAGCTTGGAAATTGAATGAAGCTCACGCAACGTGAGTTTGTGAGTCCAATTTGAGGTTGTCAAGAACAATTTCGGATCACGACTTACTCTATGCAAATTTTGAAGAGTCGTTACGTTTCTTTGAGAAGAAACGTGACTTGGGCTTGACGAATCGTCTTGTAGAATGTCATTCACATGCGCAGCTTTCAATCCATCTTTGTTTTCGCGCCCTAAAACATTCAGGAATCTTCACAAGCATACATAGCATTTTGGGTGGACCCAGAGAAATAGCCCCAGTTCTTGAAATTCGATCACAGTCTCGAGAAGAAAATGTTAGGCATTCAACGTTGAACCAGGACAATGTTTTGTGCTCATAACGACTGACTTTGGATTCCATGCTAGGGTGAACAGATAAGACGAGGCAATTCTGGGACCGAGAACTGACAACGTATGACACGTCCTCGTCTAACAATTATTTATGGCTAAACCAAGAGAGGAAAAAGTCACAACCTTGCCGGTCAGGTTAGTTAGTTTAGAGCCGATTTGTCGCCTCTGATGGTGCTCATATATCTTACAGACAACGAACGAAAATCGGGTGGAGAACGTTTCCAAAGTTCAAAAGACTTCCTGTGGATATCTTGGATTAGCATTAGAATCAAGTTCCCCACTGAGCGACTGTTGCATAAAATTGAACTTTTTTCCCTCAACTCCTGCTGGCCTACTTGAATTTAGGGCCCAATATTTTCGTGTTGGAATCAAGAATTTTAACGAGAAAAGAATACACTACTACCGTCAAATGAGCACCTTCTTTGCACTGAAACGTGCAGTTCATTGAGTCAAAAATGTGTTTGCCATTTCTTAAAGGAATAGAACACCAAAGGAACTTTTGAAAATTACGGTTGAAAAAGAATGGGTGGATGTTTTCAAACAATCCGTCGCAAGTCTCAAATATTTGCAATTTCTGGACCGACGAGAGTTGTTCGTTGTGCCTTTACAAAGACTTCTGAAGTAGCTGGATA
>CM021323.1:265851-288320 GCA_010645155.1 Tigriopus japonicus
AGAATGGGTAGATGTTTTCAAACAATCCGTCGCAAGTCTCAAATATTTGCAATTTCTGGACCGACGAGAGTTGTTCGTTGTGCCTTTACAAAAACTTGTGAAGTAGCTGGATAGGAAACATGGTCAAAAAATAATGCAGGAATACATCATGATCTCGTGGTTTCCATGTTTGTTCTCAAAAAATTAGTTTCAAGTCAATTTAGAAATGTAAGATCATGATCTAAATTTCAAAGGTTCCGTAATCCAGGGCTTTGTTAAGGATGCTTCTTACGGAGCGAAAGACACTCAAAAAGTCATCAAGTTTCCAAACAGCCTCAATCTTGGGCGTGTTCACTCCAATTCTGAGAGCAAACCTTATCTGCAATACCTTAAGGCGCAAACGTCGTCCATTGTAGAAAAAAACGATAAAATTGACCTTAAATATACAAGCACCCAAAACTTGCCTTTGAGGGGGGTTTCTCACGACTCTCGTTTGTTGTGTCTTCAATCGGAATGATGAAGCCCCAACGCAAGAATGCATAATAACTCCATAACCTGGCACGCATAATCAAGATTTATGAATATCATTCCATTAGTTTCAGTTCCTCTGAACATCACTGATCAAGATGAAGCCGAAGAGACCGTCACAGAAGCTGCTCAAAATGACATTGCACCTAAGATTGTCGAAGGCCCCCAAAAAACGTTTGCCTTCTTGAACAATCGGGTGGAATTGATTTGCAAAGCTATTGGAAATCCTGCTCCTAAAATCATCTGGCACTCAAAAACAGATCGGAACTTACCAAGGGTCGCTCACAACTATCGCATTCACAAGAATGGGTCTCTCATTTTTCGATCTGTAGAAAAGAGCGATGAGTCCGAATATGGGTGTGTGGCGAGGAATTCTGCGGGGAAAGACGAATCGGCATTTGTTAAACTCAGCGTTGATGGTTCGAATTTGTTTGATAACAAGATGTTCGCTCAAAAGTCATATTTTTGTATTTGAATTCAATTTACAGCTAAGGTGGAGATCGTAAAATGCCCCGATGTTGTTCGAGAGAAATATGGCACTCCAGTCGATCTTCAGTGTGCCGCCATTGGTGATCCTCCGCCGTTGATCACTTGGTTGAAAGAAGGTTCACCGGTGAGACAGCTTAAGTTTTTTTAGCGATAACCATGGCGTGTTTATTAACACTTTTTTAATGTGGACTTGGCTACACTTACTAAACAAATACTTTCTAACCATTTTCAAGCTTCCAATCTACAACTGGAAATCAGAGGTGAGCATCTTCTACATTTCATATTCTAAGGGATTAGAACTAAAAAAAGGTGATTTCAAAGTGACGAGCTTGCGCTTGAGCTATCTTCTCCAGGCTTAGGGTTTTTACTGGCCTTTTTTCATCAATCATCCTAACCTTCTCGCCCAAGTTGATTCTAATTTTTGTTTTTCATTGCTTAGATTGCGGAAGGCACCGAGTACAAACCGTTTTCGTATTTCTCTCGATCAGTACTGAGGATCAACGTTACCGAGATGGCAAATTACACGTGCTATGCCATCAATCAAATGGATGGAGGTCGGCAATCCTCGGATCAGAGGTCTTTTTTGGTTTATGTGGAATCTGGCAATGGTCCGTGCGACATAGGTTTCATTGTTTTGTTTTTCCTAATCTCACTACCTAATTGTTTTGATTTCAGATGGTTCTCATTTTCAAAAAGATTATTCTCAAGGCTATTGCGCTCCATACAGTGGGAAGGTGTGTCGAAAATTTCTCCAAGGTCGCGGTCTGGTGTGGTTCAATGTGTCCCAAGATAACTCTGGAGGATGGCTCAATGAGCAAATCACCCAAAATTTGTGGACTGAAATGATCGAAAACCTTCTTGAGCCTTGCCGATCGGCAGCTGAGGTGAGTTTCAAAATTTAAGAGCCTTTTCGAACCTGATCGAGAAAGCAAACAAATCACTAACTGAGACTTGATTATTTCAGAGCTTGCTTTGTAAATATGCATTCCCGGATTGCGTACTTCACGAAGGCAATGCAATTGGTCTTCCATTATGTCAAGAGGATTGCATTGCACTGCGAAATCACTTTTGCTTCAATGACTGGATTGTGATTGAGGATAACAAGAAAAGGGATGTTTTCATAAAATCTCGTGGCCATTTTCGTCTACCTCAGTGCGAGAAACTTCCCAAGGATAATAATGCCACAAAAACGTGCACGAAATCCTCCATCACGAATATGCGATGGGATCTAACCTCATGTAAGAATGCATTTCAGATAATTTCGAAGCATTTTTGAAACATTTGCTTTCCCTCCTTATTTCCCATAGCAAACTGTGTCAAAGGAAATGGACAATTCTATCAAGGCAACGTTAATCAGACCAAAGATGGTCTCCCTTGTCAGACCTGGTTCACCAATGAACCTCATTCGCAAACCATCCCAGAGGGAATTTTTCCTGAGATGCACAACGCCAAGAACAAATGTCGAAACCCAGGAGGATCTGAACCGCATCCCTGGTGTTACACATCGGATCCCACTGTTCTTTGGCAATTCTGCGACATACCCCAGTGTGGTAAGAAACATCGCAATATTCTATTAATATCGAAAAGTCAGTCAGTTTTCGGGTTTTTTTCTCTAGATAATGTGACCACAACCACTCGTGCTCCCCCTGATGTGTTCAACTACGCCATCGAGTTTGAGCTCTTTGGCAACGAGTTCATTCTTCAAGAGTTCATGAGCCCCACTTTTTTAATTCTGGCTGGATCCGTGACTCTCACTTTCCTTTTCATTCTAATACTCATGGCCTTGATCTGCATTCGGATTTGTTGCCAATCCAAGCCCGGTTATGCGTTACCTGCAGGTCAAGAATCGGAAATCGATCTCGATAAACTGCCCCAAAATCAAACCTACCACAATACAGCGGCGCAACTCAATCCAAAATTGGAGAAATTGGAGTTTCCACGAAACGATATCATCTACCTCCGAGACATTGGTCAAGGAGCTTTTGGACGGGTGTTTCAGGGCAAAGCTCCTGGCTTGATTGCGGGTGAAGAATTCACGATGGTGGCCGTCAAAATGCTCAAAGAAGAGGCTTCCGACGACCTGCAGCGAGACTTTGAGAAAGAGGCATCCCTTTTGGCCGAGTTTGATCACCCAAACATTGTCAAGCTCTTGGGTGTATGTGCCATAGGTCGGCCAATGTGCTTGCTCTTCGAGTTCATGGCCAAGGGTGATCTCAACTCGTATTTGAGGGCATCCAGTCCGGCCAATTACATAGTTCGATCAGGGAGTAATGCCAGCAGTAGCTTTAATGATGCCAAAATCACCCACATCGAGCAGATCAACATCATTAAGCAAGTGTGCAATGGAATGGTGTATCTCTCAGATCGGAAGTTCGTTCATCGCGATTTGGCCTCTCGGAATTGTCTGATGGATAATCTTGGCTCCGTGAAGATTGCCGACTTTGGTCTCTCGCAGAAGATCTATCTCCAGGATTATTACCGTGGTGACGAGAGTGACCAAATCCCAGTGCGATGGATGCCATTAGAGTCTATCATTCATAATAAATATACCGTGGAGTCGGATGTTTGGGCCTTCGGCATTCTTGTGTGGGAAATTTTCAGCTATGCTCTCCAACCTTATTACGGATTGTCCCATGAGGAGGTGATCAAGTTCTTGAAAGAAGGCAATGTGCTTCATTGTCCGGAAAACACCCCGAAATCTGCTTATAGAGTCATGCTCTCTTGTTGGCAATCCAAGCCAATGAATCGCCCTTCATTCCGAGTTCTGTTGAAAGAACTGGAAACCATCGAGCGTGAACTCATTCTCATTCAAAAGCATTATCGAAGTCAAAAATCGATTCTCTCTGTGGATTCAGGCAGAAACACTCCACAATCTCCCAAATCGTTTGTTTAAAAGTCAACAAGAACCAAAACATGAGGACCTCGATCATCATGTCTCCACTTTCCTGTGATCTCAGCATTTTATTTCAATTTTATATCGTTCCCTGTTTGACAGATGCTTTTTTATTAGGCTGTCTGTGCGAGATCCACTTATCCTGCAACGACGGATCAGATTGAAATCTGACCAACTTCACATTTTCCTATTTCCATGTCTAAACCTTCAAATATCTGGCTATTTGTGCAAGTGGTTGCAAGTAGTAGTGTTTCTACTGGTGTATTAAGGATACGTGGCATAATAAAAAAGCCGTTTAATGTAGCACCATAACCGATCTTTTCGCTGCTCTTCGTAACTAAAGTGAAGTGACGGAATTTCGGTTGGGGTATCGGAAACCACAAAAGGAAAAATACACTACTACGTTACTTGATAAGAGATTGTGATGTTGAGAAAGCTATAGAGGTAATCTTTTTGCATACCACTTTGAAGTAACTAAAAAAGCACAGCCAAAAAATGACCGAAACCCAAGAAGGAAATTCGGACAAACCATTCTTATAACGTGTCTCGTTGGCATTAAATGCTAATATTTCTTACCATGGAAAAAACTTGCGCGTCTCAAATTTTGCTTAAGATCTAATACAGTTGTTCACTCTGGTACTTGATGTTTGAAATTGTTTTCTATAAAAATTAATTGTTTTGTGAATGAATCCCGACATCGTACCACAGAGTGGCGTAGCATTGAGGGGAATGAAAACAAGGAAAACCAGGCGTAAATCCTGGATAGCTGTTGAGGCAAAAACTGTGAAGCTGTTATGTGCATGCTTGAGTGCATCCAGGGAGTTCTTGACTTGCGCGCTTTGAAGACATCCACCCTTCTTTAACACCTTCGATTTGCTGAAAAGAACGATCCAAAGGAAGATTTGTTTGAAGATATCAAAGGAATTGATATGATATGAAAGGTTTGATTGAGCTCTTTCAAATCTTTTTGCCATCGGATTGAACGCTCGATGTCATCGGGCTGGTTCTGCAGATCTAGGTGGCGCATGAAATATTTGTGGCGTATAATTTTCGCATTTTTTATACCTTCTGTGTAACCCAAATGTTATGAAACACATTATTATCAATTTTGGACACTTTGAAATAGCCTTTTGGAAAAATATGAAACCAATACCTTTTTGCCATTTTCACGGTTTTTTCGTCATTTGGACTTAAAAGGCTCAGTATATTTGCCAGAAATCTGCTCCAGTTATGATTCATGACTAGAGCAAGGAAAAAAGTAAAGTTATTATTATTTAAAGTCAGCAAATCTAAGCTTTTATTCTTAGGCAAGTACGTCGACGCTGAGAAAAGCATGGAAACTTGCAATCAGTTAGCACTTCATGTGTTTTAGTAACTGTAATGGAAGTAAGTAACTGAAAAGTTTGAATAATTGTAATCAAAATCAATCTCTTCACAAAATGAAAACACACAAATGAATATCAAAAGTATTTTTAGAATTTTATTACAAAGCTATAGTTCTAACATCAATCTTAATTTGATTAAAACTACAATCTAAATTCTATTAAAACTAAACCATGAATGAAAAAAGTGCACTTTTAACATCATGTTTGGTAAATTAGCTGAGTTTGCGAAATGCCTCAACCACGTTCCTGCCATTTTTCGGTTTTTGCCCCTATTTAGTGCTGCTTAATAACCAAAATGAAAGTTTGTTCCATTATCAACTATCGTAATTTTGTAACATTCAACTATCCATTTAGTGAATTAATCACTGGGCAGCCATCTTTTATCCTTGACTATTTCTATTCATGACTCATTCTTGCCATCGCTTGGAATTGGTCTCGTGATCCCTTTCAGATGCATTCAATTATGTTTATATCTTTTTGTCTTTAACAGATTTCTCTTGAACATCAAGGGCTTCAGCAATCTAGTTTATATCCTTTCCGCCGCAAGTTCTACAAAACTCCCTTCGCCCTTTTGACATAAATAGAAAAATTAAAATTTTTATGCCAATCATTTCTTGTCTATTTAACGACAAGCTAAGCTCGTACATCACAGAAATATTGACTCATTTCTCTGCGCATTATCTGCGTTTTTTGACGTTCCACCCTTACGCTAAAGTTGCGATGAAAATTCCAGATGCTCCCCGTGAATGTCTTCAGAAAGTTTTCAAGATCAAAAAGTCAGTTACAAAACAGAATTATCATTTTCATGATATGTTAGTCAGAAAAAGGTCAAGCAATTGGAAGCGCGAAGAAAAGTGAAACCAAAGGATGATTGGAGTGAAATTCAAATACATAGTTCATTTATTGTGCGACATCTGAAATGAATGTTGGATGAGTCATCTGCGTACAGACTAACCCCTCACCAATAGCAATTACATGTACGATAGATACATGGCATCTCGAGTCTCAGCAAATTTCACTTCCGTTGTCGCCCTTGTAGCATTGACTCCCATGGCATGATCCATTTGTGGGTAGGTTTCGTTACAGACTTGTCCGCAAACAGGGGCTTGGTCAGATTTGACCCACTCTTGACTTTCCTTGCCCCTCCAAGAGCAAAAAAGTATAACTCTTCGTGGCAGACTTTAGGATTTCTGACCGCTACGGCGTGTCACGTGCCCTCTTGAATGAATGCCTCTGCAATCGCTTGATGCTGGATACTTGATCTTCGTGACGCCAAATCTTTTCTCCGTTTAAGATGAAACACAATTGCGCTCAAACCGATGCAGGCAATGACAAACACGCCAATAAGAATGGTGAGTCCGGTCCAGGCCATGTTATAGATGCGAGTGCACTTACAAGAGCTTCGGAAATCGAACATAAACCCTGTGGAACAGGCTCTCCAAGTTCTTTCTGGACAAACGCATGAGCATGTATTTGGGTTCCAATCCTTGCCGGACAATAAGCATTGGCTCTTAGCCCATTGATTTTCGCATCGACACTGACATCTCGATGCATCGTAGTATTGTCCCTGTGAGCAAAGTTCGGCGGTTTGACGGCAAGAGCACGCACATTCTTTGTGCTCCTCAATTTGGACCACGGCACACACAGTGTTCCATACTCCGGATGAGAAAGTGGTTTGAATGGCCATGACCTCGACAGTTTTATTGACCACCAGGGTCGGCAAGCACGAGTGTGATGGAACACTACATGAGCCTGAGCATCGCTCCACTAGCACATGTCCCGGGATCACTTGCATAATAGCTCCACTCTCGCCATCCATGACTGGCATGGGGATCTCTATAACTGTGGGACGTGGGCGGCACTTCAGAATGGAAGGCAAAATGTTTTCATGATGTGTTTGAGAGCATTGGCTAATCTCATGGTATTTGACGATAATTTTGTCTTCGGAACCCCAAGACACGAGATTTGCCGAGGAGCCCAAGCATTTTGTGCCGAAGACCAATGCCATGATGAAAAGTGTAGCCATCTGCAATTGCTAAGATCCACCCGCACTTCACCTCCGACACTCAAGCACTGGACTCAACAACTACGCAAGACAAATGTTCTTCTTTATCAAAAAACCGCAGAGCGAGGGAAAACGCTCGGCGACGTCCCTTTTGGGTCTCCACTCAAGCGACAAAAAATCTGGCGATGACCGCTCAGTTTGAAGTCTGGCACGTAACTGTCGCATCCCTAACATCATACTGTCGTCATCTACACACTGGATGCTGCTCGCTCAGCCCATCATCATGAGACGTTGTGAGTAGAGTCACCTCGAAAGAGACATCTTTCCAAGCGCATAAGAGCACAAGGGTATGGAGTTCTCAAGAGAAGTCTTTTCTGCCTGTACCCGACACACTACATATATACCTACGTAGGAAGAGAGGGGGATGACTTCTTGCTGATGAAATCGTCTCACTTCACCTCGCCACAAGGTACGTACGTAAGTATGCTCCATGCCGCGTTGGAAGCATGGAGTGAATAAAGTGAACCGAGTGGGGAGAATGCCAGATGAAAACGAACTCGACAAGGCGTTCTTCGCCGCAATTTAACCGCCGAGAGCTGGGTACAATTCGAGTTGGGACAAAATGGCACTTCAGATACGGCAGTGTTTCCCTCCATGAACTCAATGTATATACGTACATAGTCAACCGGCTGCTTCCGACGAATCCTACTCCACGATCGTTTATGTCATATCCAAAAGCCTGCCGACAAATGCTTGTAGGAGAATGGTACAACCAATACGTTGGTACCATTCTGGTGGTAGGATGAAATTCCTATGAAATGCAGTGCATGGGACTCCCGATGCATGCCACCAAAATGCATTTCAATTCGCATTCATAATCTAACAAAGTTTGAAAAAAAGAAGACGTTCATCCATCAATCCAACCATCATGGAGATTTTGACATCTGAAACACTTGTAAAACAACATCACAAGGCGTGTTCCTTCTGGTAATGACATAAGAATGCATGTTAGCACGAATCCCGGATCTCTGAGCAAACAACTTCCGCAACGTGAACCAAACTCATGGTTCTTTACCCGGAAAGCTTGGGCACATTTAGTGCTCTGTGGTATTGACCTCGTTGGCGCCTTCAACAAGTTCTTCCAATGCTTAACCACTTGTTGGGTTGCGCACTCGGTTACGGACAGAAACTCACCCTGAGTAACGTACGTGCACGGTACGAGAATATAGAGATAGCCTTGAGTGACGGAACTTTCTGGAAAAGCCGGCATAAGGATGGTGCAATCGTGTTTTGGGGGGAATGACCACTTTAGAACACCATTCTTTACAGGGAATTCCATTCCTTGTAGCAGTATTGAAAAATCCGCCCCCCCTCCAAAAAAAAAAAAAAATTCTGCTGTAGCTTTTAGTGTTTTTGTAAGGTTGCAAAAAATGAAAAGGAGATTGGGACGAGGTGAGGGAGAAATGTGAAGTCAACCACAAGAGGCACTACAAATTTAGGCCAATCTTTAACTAGGCGAGTGTTTCGACTTGATTTTTTACTTAAGTATTAGCGTGTGGGTCCTTAGCAAGGTTTTTTAAGGTCAAAAAGTTTACCCCAACCAGACTCCTCGAAAGGCAAGCGTCATAAACTCCGAGTCAAAATGGCGCTCCTGCCAACTCAAAACACGTCATAACTAGAGCACTATAATAAAAGAGTACAGTCATAAAGTGCGCCATCTAGCGGATTTCATGCGGCAACAGCTCGCCGTTCCCATGATACACATATTTTTGAAGATTGCAACGGTCATTCATCAGTTATGGACAAACTAAAGTGCCTCAAATGTTGACTGAGTATTGTTAATGGACCTGTGGTGGTTTTTGGTTGAAATTATTAGTGAAATCCCTCTCAAAATGGCATGGAAATCTGACTATTATAAAGGTGATTTAAGCATGATATATGTCAAAATTCATCAGAAAAACACTAAGGTATCATTTGGAGTTCGGCCATCAACACTTTAGGCACTTTAGTGTGTCCAAAACTGATGAATGACAGTTGCAATCTTCAAAAATGTGAGTATCATGGGAACGGCGGGCTGTTGCCGCATGAAATCCGCTAGATGGCGCACTTTATGACTGTACTCTTTTATTATAGTGCTCTAGTCATAACATTGAACCGTTTCCATTCTCTCTTGAACAAGTTTCAACATGATAGGGTTTCAAAGCTGTAATTATCAACGGTTTCAACGAATTTAAGCAATTTAATTTTAAGCAGGAGAGGAAGGATTACATTTTTTATATCATTGAGTGCTGCAGGGAATTTTTCCAGCCTGACAGATTTTGAATTTCCTGCCAAAGCCATGTATGATGTCACTGATCACAAGACGCAAAGGGTCCAAGGAGCACGTACACCGGACCCCCAAAAGCGGCAAATTTGCGTGAAAGCGCAAAATATGGAAGCACTCGCTGAATATTTATTCAAAAAAATTGCAGTGAGACACAAATGTGGTTAAAAAATAAAGAAACAGTTTTTTGATTAAGAAAAGTTAAATCCATAAAAAGGGCAAAAAAGTAAAAAAAACTTTTTTACTTTTTTATCCTTGCTCTATAGATCTAGTCATGACTCATGTCACTCACCAAGCTTTCTAGCTTCACCCAAACGTAACCAAACCAAGCCTTGCCTGATTTCAAAAATAGCAAGCAAACCCACAAAAATTGTCGCCTGAATAGCATTCATATTTAAACAATATAAGACATCTGGAAACTAGAGCATTTCGCTTGTCAACCTGGTTCAGTTTCCCATATCTTTGGGTCTTAACTAGATCTATGAGATACTGGACATCACTTGAAAATGGGATGCGTAGCAAAGATGGCTCAATTTCATGGCGTAATTTGTATATGGGTTGATTTTGTTCACTTTACAAGATAGTGACAGACTAAATTGCATAACTCATTTGCATTTTGCATAACTAAAAAAGAACTTTAAAAAAAAGAGACAGAACATTATTTTTTAGATCAACTACGTCTTGTGTGTGCATTTATTTATTCTCGCGTGGCATCTACAAACCATAACATTTTCCAGTATTTTTCTATATTCTGACAGGGATAGGTAGTTTCAAGGTCGGTTTCAGAGTAGTTCTCCGTCTTTGGGTTTGTATTAGAGGTCAAACGTTTCCTAAGCCAAGAACAGTCGGAAGAGAGAATCAAACCTGAGACGTGAGATGCACCACAATCCATTTCACTTCTTATGGGATATTGCACCAACAACGAAACCACATCTTCTCACTTACACTGCACTGGAAAACGCGTTTGGAAAGAAAAATGTATGAATGCTTTTACTGCGATTCTCGTCCAGCCCAAGTTGTATAAAATTAAATTTAAAAAAGATAAATGACTGAAAAATATACATGCATTTTGTTCAGCGCTTAGATCCCCTGTTGCACTCTGCATCTTGAAATATCTCGTTAAAGATCTCAAGCATCAATCTGACGGAAAACGTAATATGACGGCAAATTTTGATGGGATTCAAACTAGCTGATAATATTAAATCAGTTCTTAAAGATCTCGAAGCAGCAATACTGTAGACTGAACTAGCCATAGGCATCATAAGCCAGTCTAAAATTTGAGCATTGAAATCATTGATAACTTCTGTGTATTCGCATTAAAACAAAATACTTGTTGTTGTTATCTTTATTGGCAAAAAACAAATTAAAATTGTTTTGTACACCTGCTCATCATTAGTTACTAGATTGGAATATCTATTACAGGCAAAGAGCATTATCAATTTTTATTGGAAAGTGGGGTTATAAAAAAATGTATTGTTGGAAGTTAAGAGACGGGAGCGTCTTACTCCATTGACGAGGTCATTAGTCCTTTTGGCGCTTTTGGTTCCGAGCAAAACTTGAACAAACGGATGAGTCATTTTAAACCATTCAAAAGAGCATTTGCGCCATTATTTGAGTAATGATGACAAACAACGTTAAAATGGCGTGAATCATTCTTTGAAAATACATATCGAACTCCTTGCAACGACTTCCTGGTTTTCAATGCTAATTAAATCCTTTCAAGCAAACTTACATACTTACTGACGGCAGTTAGACAACTTAATTGTTAACGACCTCAAATCATTCACGCATAGATGTCAAAACGCTTCTTTTCAAATGGCCTGATGCAGTAGGTTTTAATTTGAAAGAGGCCTAACTAAACCAGTAATCCGTCATCATAATCGCGTAACACTATAACTTGAACCATCACTGACCAGTAAAAAGTGCGTGTTATAAAGTGGCAAAACACGTTCGAAAGACTTGACTTCCCTTTAAAAAGTTATCCCTCCGAAATTCAGAGTCCACAGTTCCTCATTTGTTTACAATGGCAATTATTTCCAAGTTGATCGACCCTCCTGGTTGGGGGGGAGATGTTGCTCTGTTTCCCTATGAGAATCCTCGGACTGGTAGCAGCAACCAACCAATCAACCATCCAACCAACCAACCAATGCAGCTTCCTTCGTGTCTGACCTCCGAAAGTGGATGATGGCTGGACTCCCCGTTGAGTTTTTGTGTTATTTTGATTCAAGATCAGTGGAGTTGACGAGTGATATCCTGTTCTTTGTCGGTTCTGCCGCAAATCATAAAACACGCAATTTGACTCCTCGACCATTATTCCACGACATAAGTACTACTTTTTTGGATGGTTTGTTTAAACCAGTTTGGACTTAAAGTAAAAGTTGGTTTTTTTCAGCTTGATTTGATTCTTTTCCGATTTTAGAACCTCCATTCACCAAGAGCATGAATGTTGTTTTGGACAAATAAGTGATACATTATGTCTAAACAAAGATTCAGCTTTTTCGGCAAGAAAAATCTTAAACAAGGCTATTGGATAAAAAGGATAAATGTTTCGTGTTTACTTTTCTGATATCAATTGACCGGAAAGAGCTATTTAATTAATTTTTCTCTTCGCCGAATCAATGTGATTCCGGACCAACGTCCTTGAATAACGGAAAAAATAGGGCTGAGATATGGAGATTGGTTCCAGTGGTTTGGTGAGGGAGTCAACATCCCCGTCCTCATGCCAAAATCTTGCAAAGCATGTTTTTGCTTAGGTTCCAATTGCATTGGCTAACATTTGACGTCGATTGATGAATTATTAGTTTTTAGAATTTGGTCGATAAGAACAAATATAATTCGTACATTGCGTGAATGCCTTACAATGAAACAATGTCGATGTGATAAATGGTTGTAGATTTGTCTATATTCAAAGTAGGATTTCAGCAATGAGCATTATTAATGGTTTCGGAGATCGGATGACTTCCCTGGCTTTTTGTCAGTCAAATGCAAATCCACGCTCCTGATGAGAAATCATCAACTTGATTTATGGTCGAAATAAATGCGCCTTCAAAAAATCCAAGCACTTACGATTGTAAATGAAGTGCTTCGCAAAATTAGTCTCAAATTAGTTTTGCATAGTCTGAGACTTGTGTGTCCAGGTTAAAGGAAAAAAACAAGCACATCCTCTTTCTTTCCCCGACTCATCTGACACAAGTGTGATGGATCAGGAACACATTAATTGGTACTTTGGTTGGAAGTGTTGTCTTTGACGCTTCTTGGAAATTCAAAGCTCCCATGACAATAGGATTTGCACAAAACGATTCTCATGTCAGTCAGAGACTGGGTTGATTACCTACGATTTAAGAAGCACCACCGCGTGCTTTAAATGAAACAATCGTATTTACCGCTTGACCGCAACACTTGAGAGTGAATGGCTTCTCTGGGACAATGACGGAAATGAAGATTCATCCACTTCCAGGGCCCTCCTTATGACAGGTGACGGACAATGCTGTCCTTCGGGAAGGATGAACTCTTAATTGAGGGTTGAGATCAATGCACAGCATGATTGAGATTGACCATGTTGGAAGTGGGGAATAAATGATAGTTTTCCTGAAAGCCTTGACAGGGTTGGTCAAAAAAAGGCTTGTTTGAGTAACCCGATGATTAGACCAATGACCTAGTTTTGAGGTCCGGTGGTTGTTTGATGTTTTATAGTACTGAGCATTATTGTTAAAACGCAATTGAACAAAGACATTCCGAACATGCAAAAAGACAATCTAGTACTAAAACAAACAGGTGGCCCAGGATCGTATTACCTACAGAACGCTAGTGTTGCCATTTGTGAATGATTCTTTTGTCACACTTTTCTCCCAACCTTTGATCAATTAAAAGTGGAATTTACATTTTGACATGCAGTTACATTTCCTTGACTTTGTAGCCATAATAGATTATTTCGAACTCGAAATAATTGCAGTTGTAATTGGATACGTTTAACCGGGTGTGCCTTACCGTACAAGGGATACTGTACGTAAGAAGGGTAATACATTGGAGGCGTGTGTACTCGTTTTCACAAGAAGTGTGAACTCTAAAAAGTTCTTGTTTCAATATGGACTCGATCTTATAAGTAAAACCGGCGTCCCTTTAACATTGAAGTGATTGAAAATGTTTGTTTTCTTTCGACTTTTCGAGCAAGTGTTTGGTGAGCCTTGAAAAATTGAGCTGTGGGTAATTTGACATTTCAATCATGAGTTCTGAAGGTCTTCCAGCAAAAGCTGATTGGGAGGTCACATTACAAATGTAACCCCCTAAAATATACCCTAACCAAGTGAATGCCCTATCGCAAAAGTTTGACCTGTTCTTGAACAATCTCCGTACTTACACCAAAACAGAACTTTTGTCTCACAACGCTTTGAGGTTGCACAAATTATCTACATCACTGGTTGCACTTAAAGACGCCCTTTGAGGGGTTTCTTTGCTTTTGAAACAGTCGGTAACAACAAGTCGGGCTCTTTTCAAAGTTGTCCAAGTAAATTATTAAGCTCAAAACTAATCCACTTTTGAATTGTCAATTTAAAGAATAATTGTGTTTAATGACATTCAAATCTAGAATGATTGCATTTGTTTGTAATTTTTCAAAGCCACTGTTTTTGCTATGCTCGTCTGTAGTAAATGCAGACAAAATGATTTAACTAATGTGCTTGTACGATCCAAACCATAACTTGCAATAAAGCATCGGTCTCCAAATAACTTGTTACTTAAACCCTCTAGCAAGTTACTATACCATCATTGTGTACCAGAAAACTCAAGAGTATACACGGGCTTGGTTCGTAGAATCAAGAAGCACTGGAATCATGGAGTGGGAGGCTAGCAATGAGAATCATAATTTCCAGTAAGAACAATTCAATTACGTTCTTCTGCAAATGAGACCTTGCATATGTTGACAAGAATACGTATTTCAATCCGGCAATCGATTGGGCTGAAATTTGAAATACGTGTTCTTCTCAATGCAAGCCAGGTCTCATTTGCAGAAGAACGCAAATGGTTAGTTATTGCTGGAAATCATAATTCTCATTGGTAGCCTCCCACTCCATGATTTCCGTGCTTCTTGGTAGAATCCATCTTGGACTTAGTTTGAATGCTTGAAGAAAGAAACTAACGAAAAGCACAAGTCGACGAATCAGCTCGATGGCGCTTTTAATAGCCATATTTCTAAATTACGAGTATCAATCGGAACTTACTTTGCCATGTTACATCCTTACAAGAAAAGCTAAATTAAGCGTTAAATATGGCTGGTAAAGAAGACGTGTCACTTGAAGTTCAGAATGGTGAAAAATATTGTTAAAAAATAACAGTATGATCTGAAAAAACAACGAATAATTATACAAATTATCGATTTGCACATTGATATATTGACAATAGTTGATTAAAGTATCTTCCAAGAAAAAATAAATTTTAGTGTTTTAAAATAAATTTGTTGGGTTGACTTTAAGTATAAGTCCCTTCAATAAAAAGAAAGATAACGTTCGCAAGCAACAACGTGCACATTTTGGCTACAAACAAAGGACTAAAATACGATATCGTTGCATTGCATGCGCACACAGTTGATTTAGTACTATTGTGGGATGGATTTTCTAACACTGGTAACCAAGGAATCGTTATCAAGCCATGAACGCGAGCATCCGGATCGGCAGACGGAAAGTAAGCAAATAGTACGGGAACAATTTGCATCGGAGCAGACTCCTATGCTTTAGAAGTTTCGATTGCGCTTTATTACAGATCATCTTCATATCCGTCCACTTGGTTTATCACTCTGGTTAGCCTCACCTGAATGATACATGATTGTTGCTATTAAGTAGCAAAGTTGGAGGTGGTAGTAGTGGTGGTGGTGGTGGCGGCGAAGGTGAGGGTGGTAGCTAGGGGGGACGGATTGTCGAGCGTGTAGCTAGCTTCCATTATGCAGAGCATTATTATTATTATTATGGCAATGATTAGGCTAACATGATGGACTCTTCGATGCCCGCCGACGCAGGTCAAGCCGGAGTAAGTTTTAGCTTATGTTGATTATATGTTGTACATTTCAGTTCAGTCGGTGATTGGAATTTGAATGGGAACCTCCACGCATAACTTGGCTCGGTTTCACTAATCTCTGACCTAGTGAATGTGACCAGTGTGGAGAAAAAAAATTGAATCCCTTCGAAATCCTAGCACAAACACTTTATCAATGAATACAATGATAACCTATATCTAGTGTTCAGTTGTCAATTGGGGTTTAGAGTTATTGATATCATCTTCCATTTCCTCATCATCTCACCAAATTTTGAAAGAGCCAATGAAAGGTAAGTTTTATCCCCTCACTTTTATTGCTGACGACGTGTTAGCGAATAATTGCGAACTCGGTTTCAGAAGTAGGTTATTCTAAGCCACAAATCGACGTCTCAGATTTGGGATGCAAGATAAACTCGGTTGAGAATATTGCACACGTAATCAAAATTCTCCAGAAGGCATTTTCAGTTACAATGAGGTGACACATTTTTCAGTTCAGTGTAACTTTTAACATGTTTTGGTCTAGAAAGCAGAAACAAATACAAATACAAGCGTAAGCGTTAAAGATAAAACGTATAAAAGAAACATATATGTAAAAGATAGACTTCGAGTTTCTAGACATTCTTGGAAGTACTGTGAATCCAGTGTGTGTTGACAATTGACCGCAAAATGCTCCTTTTCAGAAACCGAAGAACTCCTTTTGACGATTCATGTTCCTCAATGACCTCAAGGGGCGTTTTCATAGCTTGGGTTATCCTGATCTACCAGGTAAGTTCGTGGGTTAATTTGTCGGAACTGTGAGATTCCAAGGATCTCATTCCATCATGTTTTAGGTGCACTTTTGCTATGGGCACGCTCGATTGATGGAACCGCCTTCACGCGCTTCTATGTGGAGAGTGGGATTTGATAATCCAGCGGATTTCAGTGACAATGAGGGATTCTGCGGCGGCTTTCGGGTGAGCAATTCATTTAGTCTATTTTCATGTGGATGAAATCACGAACATTTAATTTAGACTGTTCGGGGTTGATACGAGTTATAGTCTCATACCGAATCACGAATAATTATTCGTAACACATTACGTTTGTGAATCAATTGTACTAATACCAATTGAAGAAAACAGTTTTAAATATACTCAGACCAAGTAATTTTGAATTGACTGACCCTTTGTAAAACTGATCTTGTTTCCAAGAACGGCTCCCCCATCCAAGGTACTCACGCTCAAAGAAAACATGCCTACTTTTAGCGCCCATTAGGACTGATATTGCTGTAATTCATAAGACGACGAAAACAAGGTTTTGGGTGTACACTTGTATTTTCTTACTTATTTGGACCTCAAGTTAACCTCATAGTCTTCTTTTGTCACAATATGCCATTAATGTTTTTGGGATTCTAATATAGACAACCCTTGACGAGGAGAAGGATGAGGTTCTTTGAGCCTTGGTTTACCAAAAATCTCTTCACTCTGAATGCTTTGTAATGCCTGTTTAATCGAACACAACAAACTTAGCCAAAAGTTCTCTAAAGTGGGCTTACCTACCCACTTTGCATGTCACGAAATGATTGTTTTGTCGAGACGAATGTTGGATTGAAGCGAGTAATCACATTCAATATTTTAGCGTTGTTCACAAAAATGCATTAAGCTATTTTGATCCGGCAGAATTTCCTTTAGTCCAAAATACAGGGGAATGTGAAAGAATTTGTACCCCGTTTTGGATCAAGGCATGACAATGAGGTGTTAAAAGGTTCCAAAACTTTGAAAACCTTGTCTGACAACGTTATAAGTTTGCTGGTCAATGATTCCAAGAGGAGCCTTTTGCCCTCTCCATTGTTTGGTAATCAATCATTGTGGTGAAAAATTGAGCATTCTATCGACTTCGTAGGATCAGTCATCCATTGCTTGATCAATACTATTCAAGACACAGTTACGTGAACAGTGTTTGTTTGTCATTCATACCTTCCATTGTCTTGAATTCGTAAATAGCACCGTGATAGGTCTCTTAACCGCGTCTTTGATTGATTGATAAATGATTACATTCCATCTTTCGGTCTGAATTTGCCTAATGAGATCAGTACCATGGAAAGACCCAACCACTAAACGTATACTACTTTAACGAGATCTTTTCATGTCATCATGTAACGAGCAATTAAACCTGAAAGACATCCATCCGAATTGTTGTGCTTGAGCTATTCAACACTGCAAATTTTACAACAAAAACGCATCCTCTTTACTGAGGCCGACAACATACATATCGTACACGCCATGCAACTTCTATGCATCTCATGAGGGCAAAAGACCACCTCAGTCACGTACTCTTAAGCCTTTACATCTGACCTTGACAAGAGCAAAGCATCACCTGCTTTCCTCATTAGCGTTTGAATAGCTGTGCAGATATTTATTCTTTTTCATTTCCAAGCACGTTACAGGGTGAACAATATCCGCCAATTTTTTGGACAGCTTCAGAAATCTGACCGTAACCTTTAGGAATTCATTTGTCAAATCCATTCAGTCCTGAAGCCGCAATAGCAAAATCAAAATCAAACGAGGAAATCATTTAAAAAACACCAAACAAACGGCAGTCTGGTGTGATAGTTACGCAAACAGATTTTCACCTTGACATCTATCTGTCCTTAGCATCAGCATGGTTCCATGGGAGGCAAGTGTGGGATTTGTGGAGACCCTTGGGACGGACCACGGGATCACGAGGCCCCGGGTGGGATCTTTGCCAATGGGCTCATTACTCGAACGTATCAACCTGGAGACGACATCGATGTGGAGGTGGATGTCACCGCCAACCACAAAGGGCATTTCGTTTTCAAGCTTTGTGCCAATAATAACCTTTTCTCGGATCCTGACCAGGATTGCTTTGACAAGTGAGCATTTTGCATAAGGCAAAGATTAATGATAAAATAGGTTGGAACCGTGATACGTACTTTGAACGGCCTAAGTAGTTCAAGGTCACGAGGCGTACACCGATGACAGGCGACCATTCTTTCATGAGATTAGCATGAAAAAACACTTGCCTAACGACTATGTATGAAGTATCCATCGTGTGAACGCGAGAAATCAACCTTGTTGTTTCAACACGAGTCTACCTAATCGATCACGGAAATGCGAATTCAGCATTATTCAATCACAAGAACTGATAGTAAACGACATACATTCAGGGTACTATGCTCGGGGTTCCCCTGGAACGTCACTATCTTTGGTCATAGATCGCAAATGTTCATTGAGACATGAAGTCCAATGCTAATGATACTACATACATTGGACGGTGGCGAGAATGTTGCCTCGATGTATTTCTAGTCATCGGTTTTACCATGAATATTATCCGTAACCCTCCTCATACTAGAATACTTCCATGGAAGCGTACGACATCGACCAGGTTGTCGTACACCTATCATGACTGGCATTTAAGAGTCAGCCAAAATAAAAGTTGTAACCGTTCAAATCAATGCAGATCATGAGCCGATTTCGAGTTCATTACTCCAATTAATCTAATCGATCAGGATAACTGTTCAACAATTGGAATTGTGAAATGAATCAAAATTCAAGTGTAGCTTAACCACTTGAGAGTATGATTTGTCTCCACAGGACTGTGTTGGAAGTCCTTCCCCATATGGAACCTCAGTTCAACGTCACCACTGCCAACACTGGAACCTATGCGCTTAAACTAAGACTTCCAGCCAATGTCACGTGCAAACAGTGCATTCTTCAGGTAAGAGGGGCCAATTATCGATTTACATTACCACATGAGTTGCTAATTGAAATGCACCCTCTGTCAAATCTTTAGTGGACCTACACTTGTGGCAATAATTGGGGAGTGTGCCCAGATGGGGTGGGTGCCTTGGGTTGTGGTCCACAAGAAATGTTCCGTGCGTGTTCCGACATCGCCATTGAAGGAACACCAGTCAACAATGATAACTCGATTTCAGACGAGAAAGAAGTCAGGTAGGATTTGTTGGTCCGGAACCAATGAGTTTATAACCGTAATAGAGATTAATCAAAGCAATTGGGAATTTGCCTTCCATGATTTTTTCTTCAATTCCACTCCGTCATTATCTGTCACCTCTTTTATCATTGCACCTTCCAACGTAGAATTTAACTACTGACAACATAAAAAAGCCACTCTTGATGATGAAACAAACGCAGTGACAATTGACGTCTTTTGGACATTTTGAAAATTGATTTGCACCGATTAGGGCCAGCTTATGACTGCATGCTAATTTATTGACCTTCTCTTTGTGACTCGTCGAACCATCACACCTTCAACGTGCACTGTAGTTCGGGATTTGGACCACAGGGGGTTTCCACTCATCAGGGATCCAATGGAGAGAATATGCAATGCCAACCGGTTCCTCCTTACGATCGGGTTCCAGGGATGACTGATTGGTGTGAGATCAATTGTTCGCACGTACCAAGATTTTGTCCTCCATCTCATTGCCAGTGTGAATAACGATAAGACATCTATCTAATGACCAGTATTGTTCATATTTCATTTAATAGCTATGACTTCCAAACAATGACTAGACATGTATTTTTATTAAAGCAAGACTGAGGGATTCCAAAATACAAGCTATTTCTGGTAATCTCAACGAAGACGACTGACACGCTAATAAAAAATTATTGCACGCTTCCCGAATTCCTGTATCAATTGAAGAAATATTTCATTTTTCAACATCACGGGGAGCCATTTCCTTTGTTTGGATAACGTTTCGTAGAATTTGGTGATCATGCAACCGCAGACTAAGTTTATTAATGGGGGTCATTAATGCAAGTCGATTTTGTAAATTTGGCCAATCTGCTGGGAAATGGAAATGAAGAGCTTGATCTTCATGCTTACAACTTTTAGCACATCCTCGCCGTATAAGACAACTCCGAGACCTCTGAAATGGGTTGGAGTCAAGCTGCCCAAATCTGAGCTGCTGGCCAGCAAAAAGCGACCTCGAAAGCGAAAGCGAAAACATCGGAAGAATCGAAAACGGAAGAGGAAGAAGAATCGATCGAAAAAGCGCAAGAATCGCAAGAAGAACGGCCGGCGTGGAAGAACCCGAAGGAGGAATAACAAATCACAACAACCAAAGAAACGGAAACTTGGGTAAAGTGATATTCTGACTTTTTAAGCCTCGCAAAAGTATCTTCATGCGCTGAAAAATGCACCTTGGTCAGATATATTTTTACAGTCGTCCTACAGCAGGGTTGACACATGTACACACACACATCCAAAATATAACGAGCCAAAGTAATAAACCGAAGATTTGGCGGAAAGCTCAGATATCCTTGCAAAGTGAAAACATGTATTTGAAGTCAAACTGTTTTCTATTACCACCTTCACAAGTTCTTAAAAACTTTTAAGAAATTTCCAAGTATCCAACATTAGCAAAGAAAATTAGGGGTATATATAAAAGAAGCAAAGAAAGTAGAAAGCAAGACATTTTTTTGTCATCCAGAAAAATAAATGCATAAAGCTTCTCGGCATTCCTAGGTTTCGTGAGTTTGTTACTCCACTTCCGTAAGCTTTGGGGGAAGGACATTTTAGTAAAACTCAAGGCTTTATGAAATCCTGCAATAAATCTAAATTTTAAAGAGTGAGACCCTTCATCTTCCAAACATTATCCATATTAAAAGATCCGTTTTGTCTCTAAATGAAAAATAATACTTCTTGAATAATTCTTCCCAGACATCCCTTGCCAGCGAAATTTTCATTTTCCCGTTCCATTTAATTTTTAACTTTCTCTCAAGAGAGACGTTCGCCTGTTTCAAATTTACCCTTAGGCTGCACCTAAAATACCCAAATTCCCGTTATTGATCTATTGATCATAACTTTGGGATTACAAGATTGTATATGAGCAAAAACGGGATATACGAGGCCGAATGAAAAGTAATTGTAAGTTTAAAATACACGACCTTCCCCAGGGGAGCAGAGGGACGGACTACTATGGTTTCGTTACAGCAGCTCTGCTAAACAGGCAATTTAAATTTAAAACACGTAATTTAGGTAAACAATTGGAACGAAGGGGATGAGCCTTCCCCAATTAACAACCACATTCCTGGTTCGAAACCCGTGCTTGCCGAGTCCTAGTGACTTGTATATTAACTTAAATGCATGGCTTTTGACGGCTTAAATGGCGAACCTGCAGTCATTCCCGAGGGTGAGGTAAAAAATAATCCTTGTTCAGTGGAGCAGCAATATCTCCACTGTCTCCAGAAAAAAAGACAAAAAATAGCCCTGCTAAACAAATAATCTTTTGTTCCAGTGTCATCAGTTTTGAAAGCCCATTCCAAAAGTTCCATTATGTTCTGAGGTGAATTCATCATCCAATCTGAAATGACGATTCTTCCTGGCTGATTTCATGTCTCAGTCTTTCAATGGTTATGCATTCAAAGAGTAGCACTATCTCGAATAAAATGACTGCTTTCCGTCAAATGTGTACAGATTTTTGCCAATAAATGTGGAAAAAAGACAACCCAACAAAAAATATCTGTTCTCTTTTTACATTTGCACATTGAACTCAAAACGAGATTGTACAAGTAGTACATGCGTTTTATTGGAATCAGATATGGATGTGTGATGAAAATTGAGGCGAGAGGTCTTGTTTCCTTGGGTGCTTCACAATTTGGTGAGTGTCTTTATGTGACGGTTTTTGTACGGTTGCGTTTGCACTCGTTAGTCATCACATTTGTGTTTGTGTCTCTAATCTGGCGACGAGTCCATCCACACACTAAACCACTTGAGAATGTGATATCGTGTACAAATTCTTGTTCGTTTTTGACAAAGAGGGCCGACTAATTGGCGGGAGGGCACTTCCACTTCCCGGTGATGTAGGCGTAGTTGGTGAAGGCACCA
>CM021323.1:288459-323001 GCA_010645155.1 Tigriopus japonicus
CCAGGTGTTGTAGGCGTAGTTGGTGAAGGCACCAAGCCTCTGTTATCGTATCCATTGTCTTGTTCCTCGATTGGAACACAATCCTCGGATGGGAGACGACCGGGAGTTCGATAACTCACAGACGAATGGGATCCTCTCAATCCCCCATTCATGTGAGCTCGTCGAGGTAGAACATTGTGACTGTCTACTTCACTCAATTGGGTCGTAACTGTTTGCATGCTCCGCCCACCATTTAAAGTGGGCGGGCTGTCTTGAGTGGTACTTCGATGAGATCCTGGATGAATTGAGGCCGGGGAAGAGGCTCGGAACATGCTCATTGGAATGACCTCTTTCTCTTGTTTCTTCTTCCGCTGACATTTGAGGACAACCAGGGTGATCAATAGCATCAAGATAATCAGGGACACGGCAGTGATCACCCCCAGAAGAATTTGAATGGTTTGGATCTCGGCTCGAGAAAGGTTGGTTGAGCCTTGGAGCATGTCTTGAAGATATGCGTTGCATTTGTCGGCACATTCACTGAACTGTCGACCCGATCGACACAATTGGTCGCAAGAGCGACAAGAGTTTTCAAATCTATCACAATATTCTAAAATAGGATCACAACTCAAACACTCTGCCCTTACATCTTGGGCGTGAATCACAACCAAAGTCAGGAACACAGCGATATGCGCGTTGCACAAAACCATTTTGAATTGAATCCTAGGAAGTACCCAGGTTTGTTTCAACTCACAGCAAGAAAACGAGACCGAGTGAGACTAGCCCTCACTGACTAGTTTGACGCCCGCATCTTGAACACGTTCCGTAACAACAATTCCAAGAAATCCCAGAAATCCTCTTCCCAACAATTTGGTTCACCTGAGACAATCACCAGCTCTGCTGGGTGCGTTCAAAAGGGCCCTTCCTCCCACGGAGCTGCACACCTTGTCACACGGTGTAACACTGACACTGAATGGGGAGCTACTCGCACGTAGTACAGACTACCTACTACACACAGTCCGTGGAGTCCATGCCAGGACGACAAGAGCCCCTCTCAGTGGACGTCTCACGAGGTAGTAGTATGATTCATCCTACCGTCTAAAGGGATCCATTGAACGCTTGAACAGGTATCGAACGTGAGAACATCGATGGTCCCACAGAGTTCATGGAGCATCTGACAGGTGGATGAAGGTTAATATGAAATTTGTTAGCACTGGGGCCTACTTTAACGTTGTCAAAGCTTTGGCATGAGTGAAATGGATGGCAATTTTGTTTTGAAATTCGAGAAGCGAGGGAGAAAGCCTTCAAGGTACTGTATTACAGGACAGTTCGGAAATCGCGAAATAACAAAGACTTGGACGTCGATAAAGTTGAAGGCACATCCACTTGTTCAATAAACCCTTTGTAAATTAACCTTGGAGGCACACTTGTGTTCTTTGGGAAATTCCTCGCATTCCATTCAGCCTCCACTTATGTACGCACATATAGACACATCCGTTGCAAATCTAAATGTGAAGCGAGGTGGCAACAAAATGAAAATTGTAGCCATTGTTTGATCAATTGATAAAAGCTTTGGATGGAGAATCCGTATTGTATGTATTTTCAACAACAAAAAAGGAGCGAATGTGAAGCTAGAGATATTTACGAATTCCGTGCGTAACCCGAACAATACGGTACTTGACATGGTCGGTCGAAACATGGGCTTCCTTCCACCTTTCGAGACAGGCCATTGGGTATTCCCCTTGGGAGCAAAGACTTGCTTCGCCATGACCACGAACCCTGAGTCCAAGTTGAAATTGGGGCCTTTAAACTGGACAAAACGAAGTCGTTGCCAGACGATCTGTCCCTTGACGATTTTCCAGCCATATTAGGTGACCCTTTCCAAGTGGGAAAGAAATTGGAACAAGCTCCAGTAGAGTGAATTAAATGGAACACTCCCCTCTTCCTGAAGTAGTCGGCGAAAACACGACGCACAACATGGCGGGGTCAATGAGACAAAAAGTTTGCCAAATACTTTTTTTAGATGGCATGCTTGAGATTTTTAGAAATAGGAACACGTTTGGAAAAGTTGCCTAAAACTGCGTTGGTTTGAAACCCGTTTTTGGGGGTTGACGGGAGGCATTTTGATGGATGATTGTCAATAATCGTTCCCAAGATTTTCCCAGATCATTCGCTAATGCTTCCAGACAGAAGGAGACCAAGCCAAGAAATTTTTGAGTGATCCGATCCAACCGGAATAGAGTGGAACAAAAAAAGGAAGCTCTAGGGCTCAATTCTTCCGCTTGGTATTCCACCCTCTTGTGGAAGTCCAATCCGATGTAGCAGATAGTGAAGGAAGAAGAAAATCCAGCCACTGACTGCATTGGGGTTGAGACGATGGTTGCAAGCAAACTTGAGTAAAGAGGTGGCTCGGTTGGTTGGTTGGTTGGTTAGATGGTTGGTTGGATGGATGGATGGATGAATGCGAAGCAGAAAGGGGGGCTGAAGGGTATCGGGAAAAGTTTTTTTTCGTCCTAGAAATCGACAGATCTAGTGGCAAAAAAACTTGGAAGACTACCCATTTTTCAACATCGACAAATGTGGATAAAAACCGACTTCCAACTACTTTCCATCATGTATATACCACGAAAAAAGAGTGTGTACTTAATACACACGCTTTATTTAGCCTTACCTGCGTTAATTCTTTTGGTGTGCTTCAACGCTAATGCAGAGAAAAGGTGCCAATGAATTCATTTTTTGCTCGAACACACCATGGAACAATAAAACAGAGAGAGGACTCTCCTACATCTTTTTTTCAGTGGCCCAGTGATGGCTTAGCGGAAATGGTAAGTTTGTGTGTTGCCTGGGAGGTAAAAACCCACTTCTCGATACCTCTCATTTATGTTGGCTCAATTTAGACTCGGAGAAAAGAATTGGAAGGCTCAAGCTTGAGTGATCCATTAACTCTGCGTGGACCAAGTGGAAAAAACCCTATAATAGATTCACAAGAACAGCCCCACGCCAGTATCGTTTGGCCAAATTTGCTTCCAGCCTTTGTTTTGCTTCTATCCAGAACTCTGATTGTCTAGCTTGCTTGTTGTTTGTCCTATCTCGGTGGGAAAAGTTTTCGAGGCATTTTGTCAAGAATGATCCTTCATGTCAATGAACTTAGAAATGATTCGCCAGTTTCGAGGTCACACGATCCACAGCAAGTCTGGATGGAGTCAATTGAACTAGATACGGAAATCTAATAACAAACTTTTCCCACTTTTGTTTCTCGTTTCTAGCTCGGCTGGGGAGCATCCAAACTTACAGTTAGAAAACGACGAGTGATGTACGGAGATGGAATTTAATTTGAGAGCGTTTCACAACAAAACTTCCATTTGGGCATTGTCATAGATTTGCCAGGAAAGTTTGGTTGATAATACGAGATAAACAAGGTTTGCTAAGCGGGAACCTCGCAAAATAAGTTCACTTTTTTTTATCTGAAAACCATGCATGGATTGCTCATTGAAAAAAAACTCTACAAAAGTAAAATGAGACACAACCAATTAGAGTTTCTGCTTTTTGAAAGATTTCTTTGCCGACCCCTCATTTCGAAACTACTTGGAATGGGCCAATCATCAATTTTAAGTGTTCTAATACTATTCTGTTGTCGCAAAAATTCAGCTTTGCAAGAAACATAGTAAGATTGGGCGAAATCCCATCATTACGGACCTTATCGATCTAATGGTTAAGTGGTTTGACCGCCTTCTTCACAACCAAGGCAGACTCTTTCCTGACCACTCAATGGTCAGGCAGAATTAGCGAAACATGGCTACTTAATATTGTGAAATAATTTTTTACCAACAAGATAAACAAGAAGCCGTTTCGCAAAGAAGTTATTTCTCATATAACGTACTATAATATAATGGAATGTTACTTGACATGTCCTACTTCGCGCCAAACCATAGCTCCTAAGTCCAAACGTCTCGATTGCATTGGCACAACTTGCACGCATTTCTTCTTCATGGATAGCAAGCATCCCATGCCGTTTCTGTTGCATAAATGGAGGTGGTGTTTGTTGACCTTGTTGGTCTTGTTGTACAATCTGGTAACTGTTCTTTGGATCTTTGGAAAGTCTTTGGCCATATTATTAATGGGACTAACCACATTTCGGGTGATTTTTTGTTGCAATGGCCTTGACCAACTTGGGAGTCAATATATTCCTCTTTCCATTTTGGCCAGACTTTCTTGATGTTTTTCCAGTTTATCGAAACATATTTTTAGTCCGGTCCTTTGAAAGTGCGATTCACGCCAACAACAGTGGTTGTGGTTTGTGAGTGCCCTGAATCCTACATGTTTAAGGCCTAGATACTCTTATTTTACTAGGACTAACTAGGACTACTTTACTTACTACTCTTTTTTTTACTTATTATTATTTTTTATAGAAACTTCAGTTACGTTTGACTCGTTTGAATCGATATTAAAATTGATATCAAAACAAACTGAATTTAATTGAACACATATTTCCAGTGCAACCTTTCACAATTATATACGTAGAGAGGTTCTTAATACGGTGCCAAACTGATTTTTTACCAATTCTACCTAACTCTGTATTGATGGAAATTATTATTTTAAGGATGAAATCGATGAGCCTCTGTTTTGCAAAAGAGCCTTTGCTTACGTTGTTTAAATATGTATTTCAATTTAACCAATTTTTTTTTGAAAAGTTCTCCTCAGAATGAAGAAGCTTGACCGTTCCATTATAGCTCAGATGTTACTTGCACTAATTCAAATGGCTTGAATATACCAAGGCATAGTCCATATAATAGTGCTTTAGTCCAAATAACCCTGCTCGAGCTTAGTGTCTGTACAAGAGGTTGCGTACTAAAGCTACTGTCGAGGATGGCTAGTTATACTACGCTTTGGTACACTCGAGGTGTTTGAATTAGTTCACTTAACATCCGAGCTACTCTACGTATTTTGACTGAAAATTGAAATATGGATTCTGAACAACGCAGACGCCAACTCGCAGAAATGAAAACTTGTCTAGTCATTGAGATAAAAGGTGAAAGTTTTTTAATGGCAAAGGTACATAGCCTTCCAAATTCATGTCTTCTCGAGATCAAACTAAAATGAGACCTTGAACATGATTTGTTCTATGGAATGAAGTTTAATGAAGAAAAAGCCGAATTGAAAATTTCCTTTGCAATTTTGACCTGTCTTTTGCTTTTGTTCAAAGATCTTTGAACTCTCCTTGTTCCCTGTCATCTATTCCTTTTGTTGGACCAGACCTTTGAAATTTCCTTTGATTCTCCCCTTTGACTTTCATTGTGATGGCTCTCGCCAGGAATTTCGATCTTTGTCGTCACATCACATACGCACGTCCTCACATAGCGAACAACTACTACCTTCATTCGTTTTTCCGATTGAACTACCTTTGATCAGTGAAACGAAAACTGCGTCCAATTTCAACTTCATATTCGGAAAAGCTGCATGCACTTTACTGTAGTTACCTATGAGAGAACCTTTGTGCTCCATATGGTACGCCAGGCAATCCTGTTCAACATCAGAGTTCCACAATAATGGTGCAGAGCATGAATATCGATTCTGCAAAGTTCAGATTTAATGAAATACGTTCTAATTCGCATACGTTGAACAATTTGATCTTGAAGTTAGAAAAGCTCCATTTGCCAAGAAATGCGATAGCTGAAAAACGTGTTCTCTTTCATATATGAATCCCTCGAGATAGACGAGCACGGTTTTGATCCTGGCAGGCACAGTCGTATTGTTATGATGCGGATAGGATGTCAACTTTTCTCGTTAAAACAAATGTTTCTGCATACAAAACGGATTTTCATCTCAAACCCAACCAAGCTGTCCTAAAACCATGCGGCAGGAATGCCAAAAGAGTCAGCCGGTTGGAAAATGGAGTGAACAAAATAACAAGAACCCGCGTACCACGCCTGTCCCACCTTATGAATGGGTACGTACGTATCCTGTTCGCATAGCCAAATGCAGAGCTGCCATTCTCGAGACTCGGTTTTGGAAACTTTCCGAATGATTTGCAACCCTCGTACATTTGGGAAATAATTATCTTTCCAAGCGGGAAACAACCGAGTCCATCCTTTCGGTCTTTCTCTCGACTTAACCATCGTTCCCTTTCCCTCTATTGCGTTGCTAATTGGAACCCCTTGAACCCTTTCAAGATCCATTTGAAGTTGTTGAATGGCGTTAGTTCCTTCCGTTATCTAGTCATTGATTACCCGGAATGGTTTTTTTCCTCCACGGAGAGCTTCGACAAGATGTCGTTAAGAATTGGGTGAGGTTTTCAACTCAAGGATGTTTCCGTATTCGGTCTTTCGAGGACGAGACATGAAAGAAATATAAGATGCAAAAGGAAAATGAGATTACCTCTAGAAGAAGTTGAACAAAATGGAACACATTATCGCTTTTTTTTTCTCTTTCAACCTTCCTTGGGGAAGAGGTTCTCGTAGTTGTGCAATTGTGTGAGCTGAAAGAACATCTTGCTATTGTGAGGACTCGAGTTCGGTTGATGTCTCTTTGTGGCGACGGATTTGCTCAGGAAGAGAAAAGGTCTGAGAGGACTTCTATTGAATCCAATTTAAGAAAAGAGAGCTACTTTTAAGATAAGAAATGGGGCTATTAAAAGGACGGAGGAGAACTGTCTCCCACTCCAGTCATTTTGGTGTGTTTGTGCTTCTTTGAGCAAAGATTTTTATGGACCTCTTGCGGGGAAGGCAAACGAGGATTGGGTTTGATTGCAAAGAACGAGTCGAAAGTGTTGTTGGCGATATGTACCCATTCGTAGTATCCTAATGGCTCGAATTTTGTCTCCAATCGTTATATTTTTAGATGGATTGCTTTTCCCCCTGAGTAATCCTTGGTAAGTAAATCTCACTCAACGAATGGATCAAGGACCAGATGCGATCTGGTTGACAGTCACGAAAATCGAGGACTTGAGTGACATTTATCAAATTATAAAGGCGACACGTCTTGACATTTTTTCTGCTAAATATGCATTTCTTATTCTGACCGCGTCGCTCTCCCACCCAAGAACATGATCTTTGGGACCGTGGGACGCTTTTCATTTCATTAAGAGTTCTACTGGGAATGAACCCTGGGTCTTTCCTAAGAATAAAAGAAAAGGAGAATAAGAGAGTCATTGCAGGTCCATGTGAGCACTGGGTTCTTTCTTTCCTTGGCCTCTTCAGCCTCCACTTCATCCTCCTCCTCCTCCTCCTCTTAACACACGTCCATTCGTGCCATGTTACGTTGTAGCCTCGGATCGAGCCATTCGCGAGATGAGATAGGATGACCTTCGATACAATTAACACGATTAAGGTCCAAGGCCGCCTAAGGTTTTCTTTATCCAGTCCTTTCTCTTCAACCTAATTGAAGAGCAAATAGCCTATGGATCCAAATGCACAAATGCCTTGCTATGAGAAACGGAGAGGTCTTTCAAGTTTTGGATCGAGGGGGATTTTTTGCTTTTTATTCAAATGTGAAACCGCATTTGTAGTTTTTTGCCCATTATTATGTGCGAGTCTGGCGAAAAGTTCGTAATGGTCCCACCGACTTTGAAAGTGGTTGTTGGGTGGCTAAAGTGATTTTGGTAAGAAGACCTGGTTGGCTCTTTCATCCATGTGGGTCCCGTCTCTTGGTTTCTGTCGGTGGTTCTCTGATTCAAAGACGACTTCCAGGAGAAACATCAAAGAAGCCAAGACAAGTTAATGGCCATTCCCTACAGAAATGTGCCAATTTGCTGTCAAAACCATTCCGCTGTTGTTCACCGCTCGAAGACATCCAAAATGGAATGTAAACACTAGAGCCAGAGGACTCGGAGAATGGCTTTCTGTGGTCCTTAAATGGTTCAGAAAGACATTAGACAAGATGACATCCCAAATTTCTATCAATCCTTTCGCAACAACGAACGGTCATTTCCTCATTTGTTCCAAAGCAAGATATCTGCAATCGATATGCTATTGAACTTTATTGGGATGCTGGCTTTCCCAATATGTACCCTAGTAGAAACTTTCCAGCCTTTTTCAAGTTCCAGTGTGAAAACAGCTTACCCAAAGAGGAACAAATGGGATGCTTCAAAGGAGAGTGTTGTTCGGTCCCTATTTGGCGTATTATGTTCTTGTTGTTGTTTCACCGTTGTTACTATCTGCATTTGTCAGGTAGAGTGTTTTTCGAGTGAAAATAGACAAATTGAATGTGTTCCACTTGACAATGGGAGAAATGGTTCCACGTCAAGAGTGCTCCTACCATTGCCGTGAAGCTCCATCCCGAATGTCATTCCCAATTTCTGGGTTCCATCAATAACAGATAGTCTAGTTTCCATTGCTTGCGAGAGCAACAACACATACAAGAGCAATGGTGATTCAGGTCCAGATTCAGGTTCAAAGGGCAAATATTTTCAAAAGGTGTTGCGATGAGACCAACAACGAAATGAGAGTGCATAGTAAAAATATGTGCTCTGTGGAAAAGGCTTAACAATTCTTTCCCTTTAAAATTGAAACCACTTCTTGTACTACCCTCATCATCATTTCTTTCGTTGGTGGTACATTACAACACAAGTTTGTGCCCTCACCTGAGATGGTTTCAAAGTGTGAAGGAAGCACCAGGAAAGTTCTTTGACTTTGGCCTGGGCCCAATCATAAGATCTCCGGGCTTTATGAATCAAGTTTTTACCCTGGGGATGGCAATCTCATTTAGACTGCCTCGTTCCTCTTCATCTACTCTGTCTCTATCTGTGCTTGCCCAGAGGCTCTGAATGCGAAATGCCCACCTACAAAGGCGTTCTGTAACCACCAGTCATAGTACTATCGCCACCACGACTGCTGCTGCTGCTTCTAGGTACGTACTTCGATGACGATGAAGAGAAAGAGAATACTGCTACGGAGCTTAGGGAACAAAGTAATGCCGTAGAAGTCGGGAAAGAAAAGGCATTTCCCTTCGTTTTGATGAAAGAGCCAACTTTTCCGTCAAGAAAGGACCAAGTTTTGATGAAAAGAAAGGGATACTTCCTCGTGTTCTACGTGCTCGCCATTGGTATGGCTCAACATCTATCCAAAGACTTCTTTCAATGTTGGACCTATATTACCAGGTAGCCCTTGATGACATGGGGCGAAAGAAGTTTTTTAGCCTTTTTCTGTACCATTCTGATTCGAGGAAGAGCAGAAAATGCCGTGGATTACGTAGAACTGAAGATTAGTATTGAAAGTCTTTCGCAACTTTAGATATTACTTTTTCCACAACCATTGTTGGGTGAAACAAACCAGTCATCCCACCTTTTTCCTAAGTTGGAAAAGGAGGTCGTCGTTGTAGAGGTTGTTGTAGATGGACGGGTGTCTTAGCAAGTTGAGGCAGTAAACAAAAGCGAATTGAAAATTTGTCAAAAACTCTCCGGGTGTTCCGGGAACCAGGGCTTGACACTTGGATGGAAATTGTTTTTGCAAAGAAGTGAAACAAAAAACTTGTTGCAAGTTGCCTCCTTCCTGGTTGGTGGAGTTGTTCGACTTCACAGAGCATACGCCCTTTCAAAAAGCTTCTTCCTCTCTCTTTTTCTCTTCCGACCTCGTTTTGGCACCTTTTTCAAATAATTGGTTCCATCTGGCTCCATGCTTCTTTGAAGCTGGCAACACCTGGTTCCAGGTGATTTCGCCTGGTTTGCTTCCTTAAAGGATCGAAAAGCTTTTGTGATAATGGAGATTATTAATGGTCTTGTCAGATGCCTGGCAACAACATAAAAATCCCCTCAACCCATAAATGCCATTGTTGGGGGAAATGAATATACTATTTTTTGGTCTTGCTTTAAAACTTTCACAAAAAAATGAATACAAATAATCCAATCTTGACATTTCATTCTGGTCAATTTTACGACAGTAAATGATGAATAAATTCGATTTTCCAAGGACTTCTTCTACACTTGAAGTCCTTTTTTTGACCCAGCTTTTTTGGGTTTGTTTTTTTCTTTTGCGAATGTTTTTTTTTGAATTTTATCATAATGGTCACGTGGTAGCGTTAGTTGTTCTCGTCCATGCAAACAGAAAAAAATCTCTCATTTTATAACCTGAGATAGCAATCCATTTTCTTGTGTTTAGGAAGCAAGAGGATTGAGCCCAATTCTATTCAGCGTGAGCTTGTTTGTAACAGATCTGAATGGGAGAAGAGCCTTGCTTCAACCAAGGAGCCCTCTTCGAACCAAAGAGCCTGGAACACATCTTGCTTCAACCAACCAGATGTTCCTGAGGGGAAACGACACGAAAGATGCATCAACAACAACCCCTATTCATAGCTCGTTCGCCTACTGTGTGAATCAGATTGAAAACAACAAGGTTACATGTTGGATCTTTAGATCTTTCTCTCAAAGCTTTTGAGAATTAAGAAACCTTTCTGTATTGTTTTCATTGGGTAGGATTGGGGGATTGAGCCATTAGTGGAATTGAGCGTGTTACCAACGGTTCTTTCTCTTCTTAGTCTTCCTCAGGCATTCATGAATGCATATACTGTCCAACGTACAGGGATCGGTTAAATTGGTGCCGTTAAGAACGTTGAAATGGAAATGCATCGTCATAAATCATCGATAGAGCGAGCGGAACCCAGAAATGCAATGCATTAAGAGGTACAGCCACACCATCATTTAGGATGGCAAGCTACTCTCACACAACTAGTAGCCCTCTTTCTCATATATTCAATACACTTTGAGATGCTCTTCTCTGCGTAAGAGGTTGCACTTCAATATGATTAAGTAGGGCATGATAAGGGTGCCACTCTAGTTCTCAATGGAAGGACCACTTGACGTTTGGACAAGCAGTTGGAAAATTGTGGCTGCAGGAAGTGCTTATTAAAAGTAGAGAAGTCCAGTATTAAGCCCCATAAAAGTAAAAATTAACAATATGAATAGAATTCTGACATAATTATAAATAGATACTCGCATAAGGAACTGAGAATGGTCGAAGGACTCATTTGTCGACGAGTGCGATTGGAGAACTAGCGTGCGAGAGGCAGGCACCCCACGACTTGAGTGGTGTTCCAAGTAACATTACACCCTTTGTGTTTTCCTCCTGGATCCATTCTCTGTTTGGCTCATAGGGTCCATCCGTTGTTTGTTCTTTGCCCGGAGCACATAAAGTGTAGCAAATAGTAATAGTTAGCCAAGACAATGAATGGCACTGGAATCTTCGTTTTTGGCGAGTTCTTCTACTCGTGCGCTCATTCGTCAGAGCAAATTAAAGACGAAACTCAAACAACATCCAAAGAGTTAGTTGGCTTTGAAACTTTTTCTTAGTCCAGAGATGGAAAGAACTACAGAACATTTTGGAACAAGGGGGCTACAAACTTAATCTATTGGGCCGGATGCCGTCAAGGACTCGCCTTGCACACGGACATGGCAGACCCCTTCATCTGGCCTTGTTAACCCTCTCACTTGGCGTGGAAGGTCTCAAACTTCTTTGACTTTGATTCGGAACAAAGACGGAGATTTTGGTGAACTTTTCTTTCTCGCTATTGTTCTTCCAAATTCTATCAAGTCCAGAATATTGCCCAATCCTTAAGATTGACAGAAAAAAGTGCTTCTCCGACCTTATCCCTGGTCTATCTATCGCGCGTTGGATCATGGGAACTCAACTCTTGTGGATGGGGTGTAATAAAAGGAACGAACTCCTTCAAGTCTGGCCAATATCTTTCTTCTTCGATTGAGCTGATAATTTTCTTCCTCGCCGTTCTCACTTTCTTGAGGCTCAGTTGACTGAATCGACTTCAGCAAACACACCAAGCAGTTCCATCTCTTTGCCACTCCGCCTATGTATTACTCTTACCCTTACTACTGCTCTACTCTACTTCTACAAAGGGCACACAGTCGAGACGATCGAGGACGAGCTGAACGGAACTGAGCAGAGCTAAGCTGAACGGCTTCCCACTTGATCCACTTGACATAAGAACTTATTGACATGGCCCCAGGATCCCTCCTGCCACTGTTCCAGGGTTCTTTTCGATAAAAAGAGGAAATGAAAGGCGAGACCAGTGCGTCCTGACAGCACAGGGCGAACTTCTGTGTTCGATCTTGCAAAAAAAATATGCTCTTGGTAGTGGACAATACCTCCCGGAGGATATTGTCACAAATTGATCCTTCCTATCTCCACTTTTACCATCAAATATGAAGCCCTCTGATGCCTCATCGTGATTATTATGCTTTGGGCATGTTGTTGTGAATCATAAATATTTCAAAGTGCTCAACTTGTAACACCAAAATCATCTTCGTCAATGTTACATTTCAACTTTTTAGGATTAAGTCCAAAAGGTGTCGTCAAAAGTCAGTATCCATGTGGTAGTAGGGGAAGCGTTTGAAAGCCCTGTCAAGATAACAAGCCAAAAAAATGAAGAATTTCCGATTTGAACAACCCGTCAATTCCAAGAAATTCGCATTTGATCAAATTCCAATTTCCCAACGAACTGGGTTATCAAGTGTTGGATTTTTTTCCTGGTTAGGACCGAAAAGTGTGTCATGAGTGGGCTTGTAGATGTCAGGACACTAAAATATTCTCTCGGAGGACATGTTGGTGACAACTCTCGGTTCCGAGCTTATTTTGTGATTGTCCATCTTGGCACTCACATTGGTTGTGCATCTTGCCATAAAATCTTTCCTTAACCATCTAGATTGCCGATTCTGCAGGCTCAGCAGAGATTTGGGAGGAGAAATATCCAAAAATGGTTGGTTCCTTCATCGGTTCCATCGTCTTGGTGATCTGTGAGAGAGTAGGGAGATTCCGAGTTGGTCACAATAACCCTCCTCATTCTACTCCTCTCGTCGTGTCATTTTACCACCGATGGATGAACTAAAAGCTTCTATGGATTTGTCTGTTCCCTTTTTCCGAGGGGATCTCTAATTGATGGATAAAGGCTTCAACATAGATCTTGGAAACTAACCAAACTAATCCCCATCTCCATCTCGATGCAAGACTCACGCCCACATCATGCAAAAGGATAGCAACCCAAAGGTTCGTCTTCTCTCGTGCCTTGTAATGCATTAATCAAGATTTATTTCCAGTATAAAAGTAATATCATTACCTCTCTTGATGCATTCAAGTCTCTTCTCTTCTGAACAGAGTTGAACTCTTCTGGGCATCAAAACAAAAGAGGTTTGATTTTCAAGTTGTACAGCTCGAAAACTAAACTTAATCATTAACTTGTAGTCACATCCAAACATGCTATATTACATCTTGCAAACACATATATTTCGCTTTGGAACAACCCAAAATATCACGATCTGTGATCCACATCCCTCTTTACAGAAAGGGTGGATTATTCATGATTTCATTGAGAGAAATAAACAACGACTTGGGAGACGGTGACAATCTGTCCCATTTCGTTGGTCTCATTTCGACTCCGTTTCTTTTTCATCTGTTAGACCTACAAACAGAGCTCACGTTTCTTTTTGTCGGGCTAGTTCATGAAATGAAAAAAATGGCCTCGCAACCTCGCGCTTTTCCACGCTTTGTAAACGCCGCCTTGTGGTTTGGAGAAAACGTCGAAGTCGTTGGGAAAAGGAGGGTGAAGAAGACGGCTCAAACAGCGAACAACCTCGGTGTCCTTCGGCCTGATGAGAGACAGTCGAGCTCCGAGAAGGCGGTAAGAAAAGGCAGGTTGTGGATCGGAGAGTGCGAAAGATGGTAGAAACCATACAACAGTAGTCACAGTGGTTCCCCTTCACAGTCCCACTCTATTCCACTCCTGGTTCCCTCAGTTCGTGAGTGAAGGCGTGAGGGAGGGAGTAAGTAAGTAGGAAAGCGGGTGCTACGAGCCTTTTTCCATTCCGTTCAGTTTGCGTTGTGCCAGACGAAATCCGTCAGTACGTTAGTCGTGGATCAAGGGCCAAACCAAAGACATGAGGAGTGGAACAACAATATCAGGAACCCTGGCAAAGGAGCAAGTTAGAAAAAATCCACCATCCAAGTGTCACGCAACAACCAACCAAAGTAGTGGTGCCAAAAGCTGGATTGGGATTTGGTGAACACGAAAAAGCACCAAAAATCGGTCCTTAAAAGTGAAAGTTGGAACTGAGAGAATGATCACCTCATGAAACTTATGGTGGTGGAACATTCATCTCTGTCGTATAAGACACCTTCTTGTAGACCCGACCAATTGTTATCATGGCGGGCCTCAGCATGTCAAAGTGGAGAAGACTCTCAAGTTCCAGAATAATGGGCTTCGAGTCGAATATTTCATCGTGATCTCCCGGAAATCGGGTTGCTCTACGCAAAGCTCAATTCCCCTTTCTGGCCTAACCCCAGTCAGCACACCTAGTTCTGCCTCATCTTTTAGCTCGGAACATTCTCATTGGAACAGTCCCATAAATAATAGAGGGGCTGAGGTAAAACCACATCACAAGGACCCGGATAAAAGATCTTCCGAACGAAACGAGGATCAACCTCCAAGTGAGAGGGTGGAAGACCCGCCAAATTGGATTTTATCCCAAGTGCTGCTGCTTCTTGGGAACCCTTATTCACTTCTCAAGATGACCAACTTGGCAGCCATCAAGACTCCTCTGGGAATTCTCAAAATTTTGATCACGGTAAGATAGCTTTGAGTACGACCCTTGGCTCTCTGACTCTTCCCTCTCCTTCATAACTTTCCCTTCACATTTCACCTATTACACGTTTCACGTTCCCAAAAAGGGTCAGATCGTGGGCTAGCATAACAGTGCAATTTTCACGATGCGGTAAAATTCCAGGCAAAACAAGGCAATCTATCTTTATTTTGACAAGGAGATGGGTGCTGATGGAAGTGTTGGCGCGTGGTCGGTAGAGAAAATAGATAGATAGGATAGATGGTATATCCCTCATCCGTGCGACGTTGGTGGGTCGTTCCACTTCCCAACCCAATGTTTACCCAAAGTCCCCATCTTCCTTCTCTACCACGGATAAAACTGCACTGCCAGCCAGGAGTTCTAACTTTGAACCCCACTCTCTCAATCCTTTTGTCATCACATTCATCTGGTTTTTCTGTTTGTTCGCATAATGTTAGGATAACAAAAGGTACAACGAGCAGAAAGAGGGCAGAGAGAAGTAGAAACGAGCCAGAAAGAGAGAGGGTGCCTGGATAATCCCAGGAATGAAACTCGTAAGTTATAGCCATCATACTTCATTCTGTCTCTGGCAACTCACCTCGGCTATTTCCTCCATCTCCCACCAGACTCTCTTTCAGCTTTAAGACTCTTTTCAACCGCCTAGTTCGTTGTCCCAATTTCCTCACTTTCTTTAATGAAATCGGAGGCTATGATAGCGATGATCTTCATGATGATCCTCATGATGATGGTGATGTTGTTGTTGATACCGATGATTGTTACCTAGGGGAAGATGTTTTGGTAAAGATCAAGAAAGAGAGAGAGGGTTTTGGAAGTGCATTTGCTGAGAGCCAGAACTTTCTTCCAAAGCACAATGAACCTTTATTGTTATCCCTCCTCTTCCCTTTCCTCTTTTCCAATGCTCAAAGGTTTCTTTTTTCAAGCTATGCCATATTTGGAATCCAGGAGACATCCAAGTTGATGGCTGTCACCAAAAAATCACGGGCCTACGAATCTACGAGCTCGCTCACCACGACATAAGTTGTTTCTTTTTTGGGACAAGTTGTTCCACATTTCTACAAACCAACCGACCATAGAGATGGACCAAGGGGATAACGAATTTGTAGGAAGTTGCAAAAAGCGCTTGTTTTTATGCTTCAACAGGAAAATGCGGAGCCAAGTGGGTTTGGCTCGACTTGTTGATTTGAGGTTTCATTTTTTCTTTCCTTGTTTCTTTGGTGCGTCCCATACGTGGGTCTCTAGTGGGTGATTATGCGCTTTTGGTACTCTCCCTAGTCATATTTTGAAATTACCGAGGGAAGGGAAGTAATTTGGTTGCAGGCAAGAATTTGCATTTATAGTTCCCTCGAACGTACTGTGCCTATACTCCAAATACCACGGAATCCGTTGTGTCTGTCTAAAGAATGATTCATATTGAGAGTGGAGAGGTTTGTTATCCAACGACATTTATTCTTCAGTCGCCATGTTTCAGTGTGGAAAGCGAACGAGTGGGGTTTTTGTTTGCCAAATGGAATTAGGCAAAGCGCCCGCTTGGTCAAGAATGATCGTTGGAACAACACGGATCTTTCTCTCACATTTTCAGACCCTTCCGAATACTACTAGAACGAACACAAGCAGGATGTAGTAGAAGGGAAGGGAATTTCTCGTTCGGGTGTTCTCAATAATTCCTCGTTCACGTCGGTCTGTTCTACACAATTTATCATTCCCGAACACGAGGAAGAAGCAGGAGAAAAACTAGGTCCAGTTAGAAGGGATCAAGTAGGAAGAAAGAGAATGCCGAAAAATGTATGTGCCCCTATTTTTTCAGCCCTTTACGAACTGAAACGGTAGGAAACACCCGCCCCCCCCCTTGCTCTTGTTCTTGGTCGTAAACTTTCCGGCCAAATGCAAAGTTATGACTTTTCTATTCACGATTTATACCATCTTCTTCCGTTCCCATTCGATTCCAAGCTATCGGATATATGTCCCGATATCCATCGTGTTACACCTTTCCTAAGGTAGTATAGTAAGATAGCTTTTGAAAGAAACGACTCTGGTGGGACTCGGATGGAAGCATGTGTGCCAAAAAAGGGAACAGGGTTGTAAAACATCGCCGACATTTCCTGGAATGGAAAGTGCCACAAAAGTTAACCAAGGAGCCTCCCGTATTCGAAATGCACAATACGTTCTCCGACGCTTTGGCTAGACCAAGAAGCACTGGCTTGACCTCAGTCTTCGAGTTCGAGTAACCTCGGCATTCATTTTGAGCTCGAAAAGAGCATTTTTAGTACGTTCTCCGTGAAAAGGAGAGAGCGCAATTCAGCAAATGCATACATTACCGTTTACCAATGCTCAAGTTGAAGTCGGTTCACGATGCAAAACTTCGTGTGCCAAAACCACTTGGGATCCAGCCCTATTTCTTGGTCTTCCTCTTCTTCTTCAACAAGCGAACCAACCACCAAATGTTCCATACTTGAGAGTTGTGTGGGACTGGAATACAAGGCTGTAAGTGGTTAGTGTTCCACCCAAAGGTCGCTGTGGGTAAAGTTGAACAGGGAGAAATATTTTCAAGAGCTCTTGGGGACTCTAGAGATCTTCTCTCTCGGCTTAGCAATGCTCCACATAGTTTTAGTTCATTCGGGGCCTCGGAACTTGGTACAGATAATCTTATAGTAGGTACTATGTACACGCCAACAACAACCCATCTCCAACCAAGTTTTGTGCACTCATTCCATTTTCTCTTTCTCTAACACTAACTTCAATATTGTTAGGGGTTGTCTTGGGTGGATAAAAATTTGGACACACTACACCCACGTCAAGTGGGACCAAATGGCCCAAAAGCCATGATCCCAGATTATGACACTTAACATCCCAGGTTCTCTTCATCCCTTCTTACCATCTGTAAGGTGAAGGGATTGAAGCACAAAAGGTTGGCCGGAATGGTGCCAGAAGGAAAATGGCGCTGAAGAGACGACAGCAGGCATTAGGAAATTTAATTTACTTCCTTGACAACATCCCAGCTTGGTCTTTTCTGACTGTCACCAAGTCCATGATGATGTTTCCTGGGCCCGCTTAATTATCACACCCACACCGCAGGTCCTTCATTTGGAACACGAACTTCCTTCTTTCTTTCTCTTTCCCTCCTATTTTCCTGGCCGAACTTGATTAAAGTTTTACGTTTCAGCTCGTGCTCGTGACTGTGGTGCTTCTGGCTGCTTTTGGCAATGACGGACTTCGCCTCACTTTCGGCGTGGAGGACTTCCTGGGGGTTGGGACGAGTTTGGGCCTGGCTCTCACGGTTCCACTCATCCTCCTGGCCTACATCTTGGGCGGTAGTCTCTTTGTGATGGTAAGAATGGAAACTTTTTTATATATCAAACCCAAGTAAGCGGGTTGTGGGTAGATGGGATCATAAATCAGAGACCGTAAAGAGCTTAAAGTGGTCTTGAAATCTGGCTTGCATCCGAATATGATTTGGCATTCCTAGCAGGTTCCATCTCTCTTTCTTTGGCTTTTTGTGTGTCTGACTGGGTGTGTATGTGTGGTGACCCTGGTGGGTTGGCGAATATCTTCTTTCTATCCTCACATTGGGGCTTTTGGGTGACTGAGTAGAAGAAAACTCCAAGCTCAGCTTTGAATTGAGGCTGGGTGTTTCCATCTCATTTCCTCAGTATTCAAGGAAAATTGACGGGGAGTTGGCGGAAAAAACCGGTTTGCTAACCTGGCAGTTTTGAACGATTCTCGGAAAAAATGAGAATTCCGAGCACCATTTGGCAAAATGAACATACATCCCCACCAAACTATCCACAGGGCCTCGCTTGCTCTTCTCATCTCCTTTCGTTGAAACAGCACGATTCAGACATTTTGTTTGGCGTTTCGAAAACCTCCAGTAGTCTCTTATCATTATATTATAGGGGGAAATTGTTCCGATTTCCGCAGAGCTTGAGCTATCTGCTTATTTGCTCGGCCTTTCCCACAATTTGTCCTTTTCAAATATTGAAAGAGAACCAGGGGGGTATTGAGGAGTATGCAGGTGGAATTGGAAACGACCTCGACAAGTGCCAACAGTCATTTTGGCTACCCCTTTCAAATGTTGAGAAAGTCAATATTTTGATTCTCGGAATGGTTATCTTTATTCCTAGACGGTCACGCTCGACGCCGGCAAGAATAACAACTCCCAATGTTATAATTCTTCGAACTGGATTGAAACGATCTGGCAAATTGGATTACTTAATTTGACTTGCAAATCTCGTTCCAATTTCCCATTCCACCCTTTTTGATATGGTTTTATGAAAGAGAAGCCCCCTTCTTCAGATTCGAGAGTTTAAGCAAGACCTTTGATTGGCTTGAATCAGCTCAGACGGATTACTTTGAGAGCCAACCACTCGTGATCCTTCCTCTCAAACAGAGATGATACCAAGACAGATTGTCTATCCTGTTTTATCTCCTGACATTTGCTTTCCTCACGTTATCAATCTCGAAGACGGCTCATCCCAGACATGACAAATCTTTCGAGCGGTATTGGTCTTCAGGTTTTTCGTTCCAAACCCCAGTTGACGGTTAGATTGCTTTGACAATTAGAGATTGAGAGGGAGTAGAGAAAAAAAGCAGAACCCGATGGAAGTGCAAGAGAGTCACTCCCCTTGATTGAATTGACTTCCTTTTTTACCTTTCTTTCCACGTGTCGGTCTTTATTTGTCTTTTATGGCCTTCAATGGGAGGTCGCGCTTGGTCATTCGACCGCGCTTGTTACTAGAATTCCGTCCACCCTTGGAACTTGGAACTCGGATCCTGGAGTTGGCCAAGGAGAGGCAAAAAGGTCCAATTTCCAGTGTTTCGAGTCCCAGCAAAGTTAAACGACTCTTTCTTAAATGTCTTAGAGCCTACCATACAAAAGGGGGGGGGGGCATCACGCCCAGGAATCAAGCCAAGGAGGAGAGGTGAGTTGTGCGTGGAAACTGTTTGCTACGTGTGTCAGGAAATGAAGGTGTGACTCTTGAAAAGTGTTTTCCTCTCTCTCTCCCATCCTTTCCGGGGCTTTCCTACGTGGAGCTGAAAACACGCGTTTTCCATATTTTGGAACGGTTCCTTTTGCCTCTCGTGGCTTTTACAACCTTGTTATTTGGTCTACTTGGTTTTCATGATGTGGAGGGTTCATACACGGGAAATATTGGTTTATGTGCTCACTTTATGTTCATGACTTACTTGCCCCATGAAGGGCTTGCTTTTCTTCTGTAGAACAGGAGTGCACTGTGGAGTGAGTCTACCTCTGTTCAATATCAACCACAACGCACAATCCTTGCCAGTCATGATGTGTACATGGCAAATAAGCGAGAATAAAGACCTTGGAACAATCCCAGGGCTCTTTAGTTTCGGTAAGCCCTGTTCAGGCCAAAATAAATGGTTGCGATTGATTGCTCTTCTGGAAATCGTGGTAATGATCCCAAGATTAATGACCCATTGCCTTGTGCCAAGGCCAAGATCAAGTCGATTTGTTATGATCGATGAGAACTCCGATTCAAGACATGGGTCAATGGACTGTACGTATGTCAGAGAAAAGCGTCACTTCCTCCAGCAGTTCTCGAGACAATCAGTACGAAAGAGGTCCACAATTACCGTCCCCCTTCGAGTGAAAGAATTGGACCAATGTCGGTCGAATACATTTTGGGCTGATCAAGCTCATCAAAAATTCACCACATCACGGACTGATGGACTGCAACGTTCAAATAATAAATGGCCAATATTGGCCAAACACGGACGAAAATGGGGAACGGAAGTAGCAGAGAACCACTTCCAAGTACCTCAATATATACACACTGACTGAGTTTAGATGTATATAGGCAAATAGGGCCCCTTGTAGTCATGATTGATGGGGGATGCTCAAGCAGCACCTCAGCTCCATGGAGCTCAATTGGGTTGCTTGGAAATGGGGTTGGGGGTGAGTGGTAGTGGCGAAGCCCTGATCATTTCCGCATTGTTGCGGGCATTGGTGGGTTTATTAATCTTGTTTTACATTTATGATCTCTCGAACACTCGTGGAATATAGAAAGCACCCTTTCTAATATCAGAGGCTGGCGGCAAATACCGTTTTGATGAGAAGGTTTATTATTACTCTGGTGCGTTAGTGTTAGTTGTGCAATAAACAATTGTAGCTGTACATTATTACAAGTACAAGGCTCGTCATATATAGAAAAGGATAAATCACTATAAACATCCACTCTTCCGCAATGAGATCTCTCAAGGGCAGTACGTACGTGGAGCATTTTCTCATTCTCTCCTCAAAGCATTTCTTTGTGAATGTACTTGCACATTATGTACGGAGTGGACTCAACCAGGATACTACTGCAATGGATTATAAAGGGCCGTTGTAATAAATAACCTTGGCGCCTATCATTACCATGACTTGGAATATTCCAATAATCTTGACGTGAGATCAAATGAACGCCTTTTATCATATGCACACCCAGCCAAAGACCACAAAGATCACTTAAGATAGGCATCGAAGCAATCCCCCCTGGGCCTTTCTCTCCTATTCTCGACAGTAGCATAAAAAAGAAGAAACATTTCTGGATACGTCTGCATATTTGGTAGATCTAGAGATAAAAGAAAAAAGACCACTCAAGCCAAGCCTCAAGAGGCTCTTGAACGGCCTTGTCATCGTCAAGGACACCACTGTCATCACCTGCCAAATGCATGAAGTATAGCACTCTTCTGTCATGTCTAGCTTGCTTCAAGGGTAACGGCCAACAAAACCACGACGTGTACTACTATAAATGACAGTGCTGTTGTGCTTTAGACTTTGCTACATAACGGGTGGGTGCATGATGAAGAAATAGCAACAACACCTTTTTGCGTGTAATTGTTTTCGAGACCACATGAATGTGTGTGGGACTTTTGGTTCCCTAAGTCGGCCACGTGAGAAAGACAATCACAAACAAGGTCGAATAAAAATATGGCACCCTTTGTGCGTGTGCAAAGTGATATAAAACCACTATTTTAGTGACGGAGGTTGATGGAGCTGAGACGAATATTTTGGACATCTAAAACCAAACTTTTGTTGTATGTTGTGTTTGATGGCTCAAACACGTGAAAGAACCGTTTTGGGACCAGTCTTTGTTCAATATTTACTCAAGTTTGAGTCGAAATAATCATACTTGCTTTTCTTGGTGGGATTGAAGCCTTAGGCCCTGAGTATTGTTGCTGAAACAACTTAGACGTAAATGATAAATGTTACGCATTTCCCAAAGAAACGGAAGAAAAAGTTGCTCCTGGCTTGGATTAGGCTCACCTTGGATATTCCGAATGAAGTTGGGAGCACATTATTCAAAGGACCAAACGCAAACATTCCCTGTGAACACAAGCAACTCCATGAATAAAAGGCCTTTGAAATTTTATTCAAATTTGCAAATAGGTAAACTCTTCTCACACAACAAGGATGGTCAGTTGAAGCGTTGCTAACTTTCATGGTTCGTTTGGCAAAGGAACTAAGAAGTCTGGTTTGGTCTTCAGTATTTCTCCTGTTTATCCTCCCAATCACCAAAGTTTTTCCCTCCCCACGAAAACTGCCTTTGTTCTCTAGTTGGCAAAGAACGAACGAGCGATGCCGAGTAATTCTCAGCCCTAATGTGTGTTTCTACTGTTTTCTTTCCCACTCTATTTCCTTCATTCTCTCTGAGTCGTTCTTGGTGCCTGTTGATGGTGGTAGCAATGAGCTTTCGACAGTTCTTCTACAATGCTTGAACCTTCAGCTCACCACTCACTGACCGTTTCCAGGAGCTCAAGTCTGGTCGAGTTAGGTAGTCGTGGGATGATCAATGGTGGCCCCACTTGGACCTCTTCAAGAAGCATTGCAAAGAGGCCTCTTCTTTGGGTGCTTGGCCTGGTTGAACGTATACATACTCCCGAGCAACACACTCTGTACACGCCCACACCCACAAGGCTTGAACCGCGTCAAACGTTTGGCCTCGGATCGTTCTTTGGAAGTTGCTGGTCGTTGTTCTGATGTGGTGGTTGACGACGACGGTTCGTCGTTGTTCCACCTTCGATACTCCTCTCAGAAAAGGAGTCCAGACGCGAGTGGAATTTATTTCGTTTCTATCGATCCTGGCCCAATGTTTGGCTTCTTTGACCCCAAGCGAAGAAAGTGAAGTTGGGCTGAAGGAGGCCAAATTGGATGAGTGGCTACTTTCCCCTTTTCCATCTTGGGCACTTCACCTTTCCTTGTCAAGTTCAACGGCCAACACAAGACTTTTGAATGCATGATTAACCTCGAAAAAAAAATCACGTCCACTGTCCATGGTTCGTTCCATGACGGAAGCCAATTTAATGGAACGCCTGGGCAATAAACCCGCACACAATCTGCACGATCGAAGCACCTTGGCAAGTGGAGAATTTATTTGATTTCCAACCCTTTCTATCATGATTGGGAGTCGGCCGTGCAAATTTTGCCTTTTTGCTTTGTTTTGGAACTATGTAAGGCAACACTCAATGGAGTGTGAGTGGAACACTAGAGCGAACAAATGCCACTTTATCAGCACCAAAAATCTAAATTGACAACATTTTCCTTCTGAAACTGGGCAGATAAGCTGGGTTCCATTTCCACCGTCCGTTCGAAAGCCACCTAATCTTATGGTATCATTTGGGAATAGAACAAATAGAATCCAGAGAGAGGGATCATCCTCTAAGGACCGTGGCCAACAAGGACCAATATTTGTTGTCATATCTTTCTGCTCGACGTTTCTGTTCCTTGAAGGAAGTGCATGACAAGGCAAACTGGATTTCATTGCAAACTATCGGAAACCTATGCCCTCAATTGACAGTTTTAAATGGGAACGCGACTGGAACAGGGCCTCGTCACTCTCGAGACTATCTCACAAACTTCCTTGTTTACCGTCTTTTATGGCTTTGACTTGGAAAGCAGACCATTTTCGATATTGTTGATTCTAACCAGTAATCCAATACTGTGGCTATTTTACCCTCCGACCATCTCTCATTCAGATCAAAGACAACCTTGTGACCAAACTTGAAGTGGATTTATCGAGGTTCCTCAACTTTGGGATTCGTTACCTTCACCATAAATAAAACTCAAGAGATCCACTTCCAAATCCAGCTGTGAATTTCATTTAGGAAGTACTTCTTCACAAGAACTCTTCACGTCTTTGTCCGTGAGAGAATATAGAATTATGACATTTGGGGTCTTGCAGAAATTGCAAAAAAACTGCTGCAAACCGACAGAGAAACATTGGTTTAAGTGACTGAATATTGATGAGAGGATATTTGGCCCGCTCCCAAGTGGATGTGAACAAGTCTCATCTCATGAATGTCAAGCAGTGTTTTACCCGTGGTAGAAATCTATGAATATTGTTCGCAGCCAAACAGGAAGGTCGAAGTTAGAAAAAAGGAAATCTGCAGTTCATCCTTGTTTCATACCAAATACCAACTAGTTTATTCACCCTCCTCGTGTGGAAAAGGTTAAGAGAGCTAATTTAGGTTTGGTATTTGTCAAGCAAGCTCACTAATCTCCCACAGCTAATTAGCCCTACGTGTCTTTGGAGATTCGTTGTGGGGTTGAAGGGGCTGTAAATCTCTTCTTCCGTTCATTACCTCTTCGTCGGCCATTCGTGAATACATGCTATGGATTGCCACTCTTTTGGCCCGAAAATCTGCCTTCCAAGAGTCCTCAATGACGAGGACTTGTGTGCTATCCAGTCATATCACTGACTGGTCACCCCTCAATTAGACCAGGAGGGTCCATTCGTACATACACACAGCGAACATGGAAATGGAAGAGCCCATCGAAAGGAGGTCAGCTCCTCTTCGTTAATCTATTGGGTAAGGGAACTAGGCGAAGTTGTTGCGTCATACGGATAATCCGGGAGTGGACTTTGATTCCATTTGTTGGTTGTAAGTTACTGAACCTTTTTAGTCAAGAGACGAAGCTGACAATTAAATGTCCTTAACCCCGGAAAATTCCCCCAAAGGAACCCATTTTGTATGCATACAATAGGCTCCTTTGGAGGAGACTAATGATTGAATGTCACTGATGGTAACCATCATTTATCATCCTTGAAAAGGCCATTTTTCTTCGACCAAAACCTCTAAGAAAGAAACAGAGAATTGGCGAGAAAGCCGCCAAACAAACGAGGAGGAGGAGGAGGAGGAAGGGGAGGGTAACACCCACTCTCATACGTACGACATGAGACAGAGACTGACTGACTGCTGAGTGTCCAATTCATCCGCCCCGCTCACGAGGTGGAGTAAATGACTGAGATACTGCGCACTACTACTGCAACTGAACGTCTGCATGCCTTTTCTTCCCAATTTGCCCCATCTCTTTTTGTTCCCTTTTGAGGGACCAAGAGCGAGAGAAAGAGAACGGAAGGAAGAAGGAAGGAAAGAGCTGGTGATTGAATGACGAGGTAAAAAAGGGGACGCTTAAAGGGCTTTGAATTTGGTTTTCAGCAATTTGCCACCCGGTGTCTGCCTTGACGAAACCATTCCCTTCCCCAAACTTATGAACAAAGGCATGTAGTTGAACCCAAGGAGAAAGTACAACATCCTCCCTTTAGACCATGGGTTGTCCATTTGGAATGAAATATTGTGCTTTCGGTCATTGTGGTCATATCACACCACTATTTACGTCCATCTTTTTTTGATTTATGGTTAAGACACTCGGTCAGTGGGTAGTGGAATTGCCTGACTGGGAAGAGGCCATGTGGCAATGTGAACACAATGTTAATCAGCAATCTAAATGGTTGATGATGATAGCCATAGCCTATTGGGCTTGGTACGCACGTGTGCATTTACAATAGTAAAAAATATGAGCTCTCAAATAGTGAGTGAACTTGAGCGATCAGATAAGCTCGATCTCGAGTTTCATAAGGCCGAAAACTTTTCTCGATCTGTAAAAGGCCACCCTTTCAGTCCACTTTTCCCGGCGTTACCGCTCCAAGACCAAGTTCGTGTTTGAAGCCATTAGGAAAACGACTTCATGAAGTCAAATCCTGCCAAGAAGGCCAGCGAAAAGTAGACCTCGGTATCCACGCACCCCCACAATACAGTCCAAAGCACCAACGAGACGAATGAGTGACTAGCTCTGGTGAAGTCTTGGTGGTGGTGAATCGAGGAAATATAAGAGTTTCTTGATTGCACTTGTCAGGAAAATGAGGTTGAAGTAGGGAAATTTGGAACCGAGAAAAAAACCTTCTTTCCTGGCACAAGATCGAGCTGAGGTTTGGAAATAATCACTGGCTTTCCCAACGATTTAATGATAGGGTACTTCCACCACTTAATGGCCTTACCTCTGGCTCAACCAACAGGGACGTTGGAACTTCCTCGAGAGTTTCAAATAGCATTTTTTACGCTCAAGTCACTTAGTGCCAGAGCGATTGTCAAGCCATGACTGACAGACACGAAGCGGATCACAATCCCAGCTAAAACATAGTATATACAGTGTATCTAAATGAGAACGACTCAAAGAAGAGCTTGACGATTGAGAGCCTTTCCTGGTCTTTCAGGATGCATCAGTCCCACTCACCATTTTCTATGTTGTGTCTTTGCAGGAGGCCCTTTTGAGTATTGTGGGAAGCGCTCTTCTGATCTGTGTTGGCGTGATAACTCTGGACTCGTATGATCACCCTCAGTACGGATCTCCCGCTGGCAAAGCGCTCGGTGGTCTCTCCATCACCGCAGGGGGACTCTTCATTATCAACCTGCTTTTTGTCTTCAAGGCACTCAGGGAGCATTGATGAGGAAAATTGAGCCGCACACGAACACACACGCATGAGCCGACCAGATTCCAATCAGCAAGCCGCTTTATCTGTGTGGGTCTTGGTTGGGTGGGTGTCTCTGTCTCTTCCCTGCCTTCTCTTTTGACCCTAAAGTCGAAGAAACCAAGCAGCAAGTTTGAGCTGTCAAGAAAAAAGAGAATGAACCATTTGGGACTCGTATTTCGTCACAGAATGCCATTGGGGATCAAGAGCGATTGGACCAAAGTGAACGACGAGCAGCTATCGGCCGAGTTGTTGGGCAGCAGACAGACCTTGTAGGGTGTGAAGTGTTCCAACAAAGCTCGATCGCGTCCGAAATGAAAGAAACGCATAAAAGGCGACATTGTCACCTGTCAGAGACGGATGATTCATTTCGCCCACTACTACGTTTACAATAGGTACTATTGCATACACCGACTCATACGCGCACACTCTTTCCATTTCTCTACCTACTTGAACTCGATATCACACTCAGTCATATTGGAATAATAATAATTCGCCCATAAGCACCACTAGAACTCAAATGTTTCCCTCAAAATGCAGTAACAGCTTTTCATGAACATATCAATCAATGCCGAGGGCACCAGAACCTCGCCATGTCTCCAAAACACGGGCTATGTTTATGGTTTTTATAGCTGAAGAAACAAACAAAGAAGCATAACACCTATCCAAAGCGATGTATTCGCCAGACCTAAACACAAGAATGATATATGTGATATTTATCTCCCCAAATTGCATTAATTTTAAGTTACAATAAACCATCATGACACCCTAACCGTGTTCGTTCTTGTTCCAATTTTTGACGACATCTCAACCTTTCACCAGCGACTTCAATGACAGGAACCAGTCACGAAAAGGGTTCCCAGGATTGGGCTCGTCCTTAAAATCCCACACTGTTGTGCGTTGGTTGTACGTAGTAGTAATGTTGTGCCTGGTTCATTGAAACTGTTCGTTTGGCTGTCAAGTAATTGCATGTCAGTTAAAGCATTTCTCGAATTGTTGCATGATTGTACAGGACTACCAGTTCCCTGTCATTATGAGCTCATTGGAGAGGGACTGCCATGGCACCGAGGAAGAACATGGTCCTAAGCTTGAGCCGAACCCAAGCCAACAACCATGTACGTACGTACATACATACACACATGAACACATCCACACACGCATTCCCAAGCTCCAGCAGGCAACTTCTAATTCTCTCTCGCTCTCCAAAAAGAGCCATGGGTGAACGCTAATTACGACATTTCATTCATACGCCAGGTTTCTTGGCGTGTCAAAGAAAGATGGAGAAAGACGTCGTCGTATGAATACACGTACGTATGTGTATTCATTGGCTTTCTTTCTTGAGGAATCGTGAATAAGCCATACATTTTGGGTAGATGGTTCCTCTGAGTGTTGATGAATTGATAATATGGTATAATCACGTTCCACTAAATCGAAAATGGCAGAAATAAAACGCAATGGATTGCCACTAAAAAGGGGCGTTATTAGCCGGAGGACTGATCGTATCTTGGTTAATGACTGAGCCGTCGATTTGAGGCCTGTTAATAGGAGAGACGTCTGGACCATTGAGCTTCTTCACCTTATTTCACAACAGAAGGAAAAGCAAACGAGAGCTTTGTTCCATGAATTACCCGCATTTACCAAGTTCCAAGAGGATTTTCCAAGCGAGTTGGCAGGAACTGAGAAGAACCCCACAGTTCTTCAAAGTTGCCAGTTCTTGAGTGTTCTTGGGTGTTCTGTGGGTTTAGTGGATGGCTTGGCAGGGATGGAGTGTGTCCTGGTGATGGTTTCTTTAACAAAAAGCATCTGGGATGTGTTTTAATGACCTGGGTCTCTCCCCTCTTGATGAGGAACATTTCTCTTCATTAAGAAATTCGATGGGCTCACTTATCAAGGATCATCCTGGGTATCTGGATCCTACGCAGGACCAGAGAATCGCTTTAACTGAAGAACATGACGGTTTTGGCAAAGAGGGCTCTTGTATTGGGCCTCATCTCGTGCCAAGGAGCGCGATTCTGTTTGGCATGTTCTAAATCGAACTCTTTACTGGAATACTTGCCTTCGGATTGCACATAGCCAAAGAGTCGCTAAATTATTCATAGATCAGCAACTTGGAGTTGGAAACTTTCTCCCCGGGTAAGATCAAAGAAGTTTGAAGGCTAATGATCCTTCATCTAGAAAACAGGATCAACATTCTATCCAGATCCATATCAAAAACAAATGAGGTTACATCGTTCCCTGAATCAACGGTCTCAAAAGCGCCAACTTCCAACAACAGACTCGTTAATAATGTTTTACTGAGTTTCAGGAAAACCTCTGGAATGTTCATTGACATCGTAAAAAGTAACATTTCCTCAGTTAGGATACCTCAATCCAAGATTGGCAATAAAAGTCGTTCCCGTAATCTCTCACGAAGATGCGCGATCATACCAGTTGGTGGATCAGGTTCTCCCATTCACCCACCCCGTTCTCCCTGAAGTGAATGTATGCGGACAATCTTTTTACCTTGGGAGGCAACCGTCTTGGAATCTATCTCCCACGCTATCCTTAATGCTGATGGCTTACTTTTATGGCTTTTAAGGCGTCGACTCTGAATTTTAGATGAAATGGAACCCTGTGACTTATTTCTTTACTTCTATCACATCCCAGTCTGCACTGAGCCACGTGTGAGCCCAGTCGATATGGTGCGTCGACTTGCTTGGCATTATCCAAAGTGACACGGACCATAAAGCACTTTACAGATCTTCTTCCTGCCTTCACCATCACCCGTGTCCCATTGTGGGCGTCCATTTTCCAAGGAGTCTTCTTCTCTACAATTCGTCTAGTTGGCCCGGCTTATCTCAGACCGACTTGTTCCAGTCTCAGTCCAAGTGTTTGGATTGTGCTATTCAGAGCAGTTACGGATTCCCTTCAGAAAAAGTTCCCTCTGAAAGTCTATGAATCAACGAATCAGGTCTGCCCAATTAAAAGCATGCATTCTGTTGGAAAACGTACTCGACATGTACAGCTCTAGAATGGTCTGAAACGGAGAAAAAGAACAAATTGGTTGCAAAAGTGGTTGAAAATCTACCACACCCACATTTGAGGGACCCTGGGACCACTTTATGCAAAAGAAAGACCATCAGGGCTTGGAGGAACTTAAATGGATGGAGTTTGCGAGGGGACACGACACTTCTTTCTTTCCCTCTTGGCTTGTGAGTTTGGGGAGTTCAAGACAGAGAAAAGCACATTTGCCATTGGGATTAGAGAGGCTTTGAAATTCAACCCTTAGTGTTCCGTCATTAAAACGAAAATCCTATCAAAAACAAATTGTGGCCAAAACAATTCAAGAGAAATAATACAGGTTCCACCGTGTATTTGAGTTTGCTATGCTAGCATCAATGTTGGATTCTCGAGCCCCTCCATTTTCCAAAAGTGTCCACTCCAAGAGGAATACGAGCGGAAGGAAACACGTTCAGCATGAATATACACTACAAGGGCCATACTTGCTGCTAGTACGTACGAGTCAACCACGACATGACTGAGAGAGAGTACTCGCTACGCTCCTCATTCTCAAGAAGGGCAAAGATCACTCGACAAGCAATCTGGAATCAGTGGTCCATGAAATTGCAGCAGTCATTGCTTGCATAGAAATCGGTTGCATGTGTCCAAGTAACCTTGAGCCATTTCGAAACTGCTACAATATATGGAAGTGCCACCTCGTTGGAATTCAACGTCTCCAATCCCAGATTAGTCTATTCTCTTTCTGAGTGGTCTCACACTCACATTGTTGGAAAGCCTTCACTTGGCCTTGAGAGGATCGAAGAAGGAGCGAAGTGGGGAAATCAGATCCATGCGTTTTTCCTCGACTCTCTCTCTCTCTCGCTCTCTTTCAATCAACGTCTCATAAGTTCTCGTTTTATGACACCCACATGTGGGTGGCCTCCTCCAACGTCCCCAATAGAACGTCGTTGTATGTACGCCCGTAGCTGGCCGACTCCTACAGTCACTCCCTCATTCGCTCTCTCAAGGTTGAGTGCTCATATCCCAGCTCGTTTAGCCTCCTTTTCTCATCTGCTCGACCAAGGTCCCGAGTTTCACTAATGTCCCAATAGACTGGAGAACCCACAAATGGTCACATTAAATTAATCTCTTTGCTCTTAATTCTGTCGAAGACCCTTCTCTCGGCTGTACCTGCTAGCCAGACCGTCACCACCACTGTCTTCTTCCTTTCTCGTGGAACGTAGTACTTTATTCCCGGTGAACGAAGAGGTTCCGTGGAAGGGATCATCTATTAGATGAAGCTGGAGACCACTGGACCTCTCTCGATGGTCGGGATCTGTTCCGGAGAGCCTAACCTAGGGATCCACGGCTTGGACTCAAAAATCTCGTTTTCACTTGGTCTTTCCGCTTCCTCCTCCCTTGAGCGTCTTCCTTCTCCTCTTTGGCCCAGCTTGATCCACTTTCATCTTGATAGGTCTTTGGCGGGAGAAACGATTCTAAGAAACTGGCAAAGATATTATCAGGTTCTTAATCAAAGGATCGTCGAGAGGGACCCCAAGTCAAAGTGAGTCGCTTTTGAGCAAGCCCTTCTTGGCGAGAATATTTATAAAGTAAGCAAACCGTTTGACGCTGAAATCCGCTTAATTTTGCCTAACAAATTCTTACAAATTGTAGAGTTCTGCTATGATGAGGACTTTGCTCGGTTGGGTTTTCAACTGGGGTGGTTGCTGGAAACGCTGATAACCTCTCCGGTGCATTCCCATCATTTCCTGTGCATAATTTAAGCACCACTTTGCAAGTTTGTGCACCATTCCCTTGAAAGCACTTAAGTCGCAAATTAGGAAGCTGCATTTTCTCCTCAAGAGAACGCCCATCCGGGAAAATGATTGAGTTGTCAGTCAGTCACTATTTTCTATGAATTCAAAGCATAAACCAACCTTTTATATACGTTTTGAGTTGCATTGAATGTGTTTTTTTAATCTCAAACCAACGGACCGAAAAGTTGTCGTCCACACTTCACTAGTTCGATTCGTTAAACTGCCTTGGAATAAGCATTAAGAACTACAAGAAATTCAAGAAATATATTTAAAGAAGTGTGAACAGCCTTTGATTTTGAAATCAGATTAAAGTTTACTCTTCCCTTTCATTTTTAGGGCCCACGGTCATGTTCAATAAGATGAAAAGACGCAAAAAGTTTTTCCCCAAAATTTTCAGTGTGGAATTTTTTTTCATTGACACTCACTGATGTTTTCAACACAACTAAATTGCTCCTACCCATTATACGAAAAAAAACATCTTGACAATTGACATGACTTGCTCAATCAATGGCTCTGATAACATAGTTGAGTAACTTAACTCAATTTCTCGTGTAAATTTTACAAAGGTGAAAGGAGCAAAACATGAAAAAATCTGTGTCGTATTAATTTCACACGACTTTTTCTGAGGTGAGCCAATCAACTATCAAAATTGTCATGTTGAGCGAGAACTCTCGTCCCATTCTTCAATCATTTCATTCCCTTAACCATATTTAGTCTGGTTCTCGGTGGTTTGGTCTGTGCCTGTTTTTGCAGGTTCCCTTGGCTCTCTTTGAAATGAATGCCATGAGGAGAGGGAACGAGAACAACGAGCCTGGGACTTCTTCCTCAGTCCTCATTCTGGCCTCTTAGGCGTCGTTCCTCTTCACTCCTCGGGCCCAAAGCACTTTCACCTCGATTCTATTCTTTCCCTCCGAGTACATAGTACGTGGTACGCACTGATGGCAGGCAACAATGGTAGTATATCTGCGCACTTTAGATCTGCTGAAGTTCCAACATCACAAGGGACAGGGAAGGGACTTGGATCGGCCATGAGAGGATCATGCCTTGCACGACAATATCTCTTTTGTTGTTGATGCCATCCCTTCAGTTCTAGGGTTCCATTTTCTTCTGAGGTCTCTGGGGACTGCACCATCATGAGCACTATTCAAAGATGACAGAAGGTGTAGATGACTAAAGTGCGTACTTTTCAAAATCAGGAACTGATCTCACTTTAAAGGTAGTGTTCCAAAAATAAACAATAACACGGGGCCAATTTTGTGATTGAAAAGTTGGGGTCCATGACCTCCTTTTTATCTCATAAACGGCAAGTTCCTAGGCGTAAAATGTTGGCATTAGGTTCCATCCACTTTGTGTGTGTGACATTTGAGAACCTATACCTCGATTGCTATCCCAGCACCCGAAAACCCGAAAAACACCAACAAGAAAACAAGGTCCGAAACTAAGTACATTCATTCTACTTAGTAGTTGTGAGCTAGTAGATGTCCAAGGCCAATTGGAACGGCTAGTTCCATTAGATTTATGATGAAGCATGGAGTCCATTTATTCTTCACTCCCTCTGTTATTACCACCTATTTATTTTGGCCTGGCCTGACTGGGAATGGTTTGACCGACAAATTTATGACCATTGGCCTCAAAAATGATTGGAACCAGGGAAAAAAGAAAGCCCATCAGTTAGTAAAGCAAGTGGGAAATAACGAAGGGTTGTGTATCGCTTCTCCCCATTTTTTCATTACAACCGGATATTGGGATTGGCCTTTGGCATGTATACAAAGCCATTGAGGACGGCCTCATCAAGTTTGAGGATATTTACCAAGATTACATTAAAAGGGAGGCGAAAATCCTGCACATTCGTCAAACCAAGTGCGCATTGGATCATCAGATTCTGGTTTTGTAAACAAGCGCAGCTCTGTGCAAATTGCCGCCACCACCACCACCTAGTATGGTTCTCTCAAGATTAGTATTGAGAGGGACGTTAATTGTTGGTTCCACTTTGGTGGAGCAAACAAACAGCAATTGAGAGACCAAGAGAGAGCGAAAGAGCGAGAGCTCCGCATTAGCTCTTCATTAAGGAAGGGGGAAACGTGAGTACGTACAATACTCGAGTAGACTGGAGGCGTTACCCACATGAAGTGCAGGGGGAAAAATGGGAGCTGAACATTTCAACCCTCCTTGACTACAATCACAGATAATTTTGACTGACACAAATGATCACTTTTTTGGTTGAATACTTTGAACCCTTTTGGGGAGATTTTGAAAGTTTATTTTTGTGCTTTTAATAAACATCTCATTCTTAAATCTACAGTGAATGAATTGACTTTCCAGCTTTCCGATGACTTATTATACTTTTGGTCTTAAAAATACGACCGTGAAAATCGGTGGCAGATTTTGTCACAAAATTACATTGGGGTGAACGCCAAAGACTTGTGAATGATAAAACTCAAAACAAGCTTTTGCTCAGTTTTTGATGCCTCGAATTTTAACCTCTACCAAGGAGTTTGATTGAGTGATGCCTTTACAAGATCTTTTTGTCGTTGTTTTACAGAAAAACAAATATTTAAACTCGTTTGGTAACAAACCCAAATCGCCGTAATCTCAAGGGACCAAGACTTGAATGCACACCTAACACAAGTAACCAAAGACGTTATGGGTTAAACCTAGTTACGTTATTTACTCGAAGTGGAAGGCAAGTCAAGGAAGAAACGGTTGGATTTGGAATCGATGACTTAGAGAGAAATTTTCGAAATTGGGAAACTTATAATGAGGTTGAGCGGAAAAGAGTATTGACTTTCCGTCGGAGTTAAGATTTGACAGACCAGTGTCAATTACTTCTAAAATGTAATTAATTTAAATTTCATTGGTCTCAAAAGTAATTGAATTTAATCACAATTACTTCATTTTCAAATGTATAAATTACATTATTGTTAAGAGTCGCCACTTGTTGACCAGGTTATTCAATTACAGAAAACCGTGTTGATTTGAAATCACTCCAAAACTCAGCAGTGGAGGTTTTGTAAACGTCCCAAACCGATAACGGACTTTTAAATTGAGCTTACACCAACGCCATCTACCATTTAAAGGGGTCATTTAATTAAAAGTAGGCCTTTTAAAGAGCACAATTTCGGCAAGATTTTGGCATAGTTTACATAAGCTTGGCTTGCTTAAATTCCACAGTTGGTTAAGCTAACATTTTGTTCAACTTTAATTGTCAGAAAAGCAATTGTACTTCCGGGTTTAAAAGCTGTGAGCCTTTTCTCAAGTCAATGTATTGAAAGTATTTCAGATTAAGTGCATTGCACACTTTTTGGTTAAATTGGTAGTGTTTTTACAAACGTTGTGACGCCTTTTTTAAAACCCGGTTCTCTTGGGTGGATCTGACTTCCGGTGGCAGACGATTCCAAACTCGGATTGCTTTGGTTACGAAGTCCTTCTGGTTGTTGACGCTGGGGTG
>CM021323.1:325495-349342 GCA_010645155.1 Tigriopus japonicus
GGGCAGACAAAGGAGGTGCAAAAATAAAGTTTTGAAACATCGTTATACTTGATATTTATGTACAAAGTTCGTGTTCTCTGAGAAAGAAAAATATGTCTTGTTGTTGATGGCATAATATTTTTGATATTTAAGCCAGTTCATAAACTTTTGGTCTTTGTAAATCACTCTTTCATATTAACCTTTCAGGCATCACGTATAAGTTGCCAGTTGTTGCATTGCTTCTTAAAAATGTCAGATCTGTTTATTTTTCATCGTTTTGAAAAGGCAAAACGGTGAAAGACACGGAAGAATTGTAATTGACATGTAATTGTCCTGTTATTGTCATGTAATTCACATGTAATTGTAATTGAAGTCAATTATATTTTCGGATAATGTAAGTGTAGTTACAGTACATTTTTCATGAAGTAATTGTAATTGTAATTAATTACATTATTTGATGAAGTAATTGTAGTTAATTACATATTTGATGAAGTAAATGCAATTGTAATTAATTACATTTTTCAAGTAATTGACCCTACTCTGCTCAAAGCGTATGTTTGGGCAAGGAACAATAATGGGGCCCTTGCAAATGTTATTGGACCAGCCAATAGTGAGTCGAATCTAACAAATCCCTTTCAAGTTTTTAAAGATATTTTCCACTTCAATTGAAAAGTTGAATTCGTTTGATTCCGGGTAAATTTTAAGACTACTCCGAGAACGCCAAAGAAAGTCAAGTTCCAACAAACAAATAACATTGAGTCATTTCGTATCCGTGAGACGCGTTTTGTGTCTTGAAAAGACTTAATGCAAGTCGAATCAATCAACAATGGTACAACATTTCGGAAATTAATTAAAGTTACCGGCCTTCTGTTACAAAATCAACTTTGCCCCAAAAATCCTAGGTTTGGTCAAACGTTTTATTCAAAGTTTCGTTCTCTTTCTAGAATTTCCGGTCTATCCAAAAAATGTTGCAAAGTGGCCCGTAAATGTAAGGTAAGTAGGGAAAATGTCTCATAACCTCAATACTTAGTTTAGGAAATGTCCCAAACAAGATACAGTATTTCTTTTTTCGATTTCAAGAAGCCAAAAACGCACGATGTTTGTTTCGGCAGTTAGTCCGCCATCTAGCGGTATTTAATCAAATTCACCATGTCAACAAACCGTATTTCAAAATTTACAAAAACAGAACTGTGTTATGAATCCTAAATCAAACATGTCTTGACGCTTTATCAGTCCGATATCGTACAATTGTCATTATTCCTCAAATATGGCCTTTTGGGAGCCCCTGAACATCGTGTCCGAGCTCCATCTGCGCGATTTGGGTTCATTTCGAGTTCCGGGAGCCGCTCACCGGATCAATTCCACATTCCATTCACGGCAGATCCTCCGACAAGTTATTCTGGCATCACATCGTGTCTATAAACCTCTCTTATCCTCAGCCCTGACCTCGCCCAAAGACAGCCTCTATTGCGACGGCAAACTTTATCTCAAACAAGACCAAATTTACCAATGTTTGGCCTTGAGAGATGGTTCTGTCGTTTCTTCCGATGAATTGCTCCATCTGTATACACTGCCGGCCACGCCCAAATGGGAGGATCAAGAGATGTGGTCAGGCTCGCTGCCCGAATTTCTCACCCCACCCTTAGCCTTTAACGCCCATAAATCGACCTTGATCGTTCTACAAAAAGGCGGCTGGTTGACCTTTTATGACGGGGCTCAAGGTCAAAAACGGCAAAGCGTGTTTTTGTCCAATTCGGTGAACTATCGTGAAATGGTCTGTGATTCGGAAAGCTCGAGTATCGTGCTCAAGTCCACCCGGTTGATGATGGATGACCGAGAAGAAGGGATCTTTATTCGACGATCGCGGAGTTTGCTGTCCATGATGGTGTTCCATTTTCCGCCTTTGGCCTTTACCGCGCATTTTAGCGTGAGCAAGCATATCTTTGGCTCAAATATCGTGGATGCGGTCATCAGTCACGATTTACTCATTGTTATGCATTCGGACGATTCACTTCGAGCTTATAGTTTGAGCTACATCTTCGAAAAGGTGAAGAGATGATTGAGGTTCCGATGGTTGATATACATGTGTAATAAGGATTTATCCGGGTTTGGGTTTCAGTTTACGTTGAGACATTTTAATATCGGGGATGTGGATGAGAGCGATTTGGAATTTCGTTACGGCCAACATCCGGTGGGATTTCCGTACAATGTCGATATCACGCATTTGCCCCCTTGTCTCTTCCAAGTGAAGTCGAAACAGCATCATTTACAGATCGGCTCGTTCCCGTGGAAGTATATCATTCGAGAAAGTCATTCCAAATGCGAGGTCGGTAAGCAAACACAGGTAGTTCTAGGTCAGATTACCATAACATTGGGAAATGTTTGACTCCTTAGATGTTCAATCTCAAAGATGAAACGGCGGTTCGTCATGGAAGCATCGAGTTTTCGGACGATATCGAACAGGATGAGATCTTATTTCACCCGGATGAGTCACCGAGATTGATTCACGTCTCTTCAAATGCTTTCAAGTAAGAATATACCGCCAATCCATCAGGTTTCAATGGGTGGAAGGTAACCAGATTGCTTTGGATACCTACTTTCATAGAGGTAAACCGCATTTGGGTGACGGGGTGGTTGGGGATTGACGTGAATTTGTGGTGGAAGCGAAGGCTTGGCATTTTTGGGATGCTTAGTTTTTTTGCGAAGAACTAAACACAAAATTATCACAGAAACAATACAGAAAACGGCAATGAGAACGCCGAAGACGCTTGCACCCCAAAGAAGCCAACTTTTAATCGGTTTTGTGTCACTGGAAGCCCCTTCATTAGCGATTGTAGAGATTCTTAGAGTTGTGCTCGATGGCTCTTGGGCGAAAGAATCCATCCAAGCACTCCATGAATCGCCCAAAGTCCAAGCACTCCACTGAAATCGCGCTCTTTGAGTAATATTTGAGACCCAAGACATGTTGCGGGGTTTGACACTCATTATTCTTGATGTAGTTGTAATGTTTTTCCCCTTCTGTATGTTTGTACTCAACTGTGGTTGGCATGATTATGAGCCTGCTAGTATCTTGTAAGGTTATTATCCTCGTGCAAGTGTGAGCGGCTGTCTTTTTCCCACCCAAATCCATATTATCAATCAATATGTCCTCGAGGCTATGAAAAACCTTTTCAACAATGCATTAATATCCGTTTCTATCTTGCTTTCTCAAGTAATTTCTATGCAACCCCACAAAAGAAAAGATACAAAGCATACTATGATGAGCCGAAAGGATCAAGGTTCAATGATATTAAGTTTTGTAAAGAATCCATTTTCTTAATGGAACTGGTTTGATTTTTGTTTCTGAAACGAAAGAACTTTCGACGTAATGTAAAAAAAACCTGAATCATATTACTTCACAAATTTGAAGAAGCCAAGTCAAATTGTCAGATGTTGGTTCCAGGTTAGCGGATGCTTCACTTCTTCTCGTGCTTTTTCAATTTCCGAAGCTATTCAAGTCTGTCCTTGAAGAACCTTTTGATAAGCCGAATATTCATCCTGTCTGCTTTTTATGCCCCAACTGTATTGTGAAGTGTGTATATGGGTCAACTTGCATTCATTTTCTAGGCATTAATGAAGCATGTGCTTTCTTTACGCATACAATAGGACATGTATAAGGTTGCTTCAAGTGAGCGTTTTAAATCATTCCGCGGGCGGCAAAACAGGGCCGTTGGCTGTGCTGAGCTGCTCAGCCCATTTTGGCGAATCCAAGTTTTTCCCATTTTAACGTGCATTTGATGATTCTAGGTCCCTGGAAACGATCTTAATTTTACGTTTTGATCCCTCTGCTTTCACTTGGTTGAAAATATGCCCAATTTGTTTGCTTGAAAATGATACAGAAAAGATTAGATCTTAACAGAAAGGAGCGTTAAAAAATATTGCATTTCTCTATATGTTAAGTATTTTGAAATATTGAAATGATTCTTTGGAACCCACTGAACAAATCCGCATCTTAATATTAGTGTTTGGATCAATGTTAAGTCTTATTTTTGCAATAGCACAAGGCCTGCTTACTTGCTTTTAAATCAATCACCCTAATATTATTTTTTGCATATTATTGACCCAATTCCAGCCAAGGTATCCTTAAGTGAAATACCGATCGTTTCCAAGGACCTAGAATCATCAAATGCTCGTCAAAATGGGAAAAACTTGGATTCGCCAAAATGGGCTGAGCAACTCAGCACAGCCAACGGCCTTGTTTTGCCGCCCGCGGAATGATTTAAAACGCTCACTTGGAGCAACCTTGTGCATGTCTAATTGTGGGAAAGAACTCAAATTTCAATCCTTATCCTTCAAGGCAATGTTGTTATCATTTCAGAATATTCTTGATCAACAGTTCGAATCACAGTCGACCGGATGCCTCGAGTTCAATGGAAGAAGTCTTCCAGTTGTCTCCTTTTAACCGCCAAGGAATCTCAAATGGATTGAAGTTGATGACTCAATTCGGCCGACGGATCCGTCAACCTGTGAACTACAGCTCATATTTTGATCTCAAGCAAGAAATCACCTTTGATTATGAGGACGAACTCGATATCCTGGCAGTGATGGCAGCCTCGGAGGTCACCACCGACGACGATGGCTCATTAGAAATGAATCTGGACAAGATCTACCTCTTGGATAGCCGGACTTACGAAGTGCATCGAACAATAGATTTGAACGAGGTGGTGAGAATGACGAGTAGCTCTTCCATGAGTGTCGTTATGGATCGAGATCTCCTGATTGTTCGAGTGAGAAATCCCTCTTTGAGTACAACTTTCATCTACAGACTTCGGGAACCTGTTTAACAAACGGCGCGAAATTTGTCCAATCTGGCGCCTTTTTTCTTGCCCTAAAGACTGATTCGAGATAGCACCAAATTTGGGCATTCCATTAAAGAAGGAGAAGAAACAAACGTAACTCGCTAGTTTCGAATTTTTTCCCTGCTAAAGTTGGAACAATATTTACTCTGGCGATGTCCCAAATTAGGACATGACAAGGCCTGACTGATATTTAGGACAACGCAATAACGGCGATCAAGCACAATGCAATCGGGCCCAAGTGATGCCCAACAACCTTGGGCCAGCTAATACTCACGTATTCTAGCCTGTGATTGAGGTGTATTTTGCCGAAAAGCAAGCACATGTACTGTGCTCACCCGTTGTCCTAGGTGGGTCTAGTAATAGTTCCATATCCACCTATATCTGTTGGCCTGTCTGTCCATCGAAAGCGTCACGATTTTCGAGCAAGCGAGCGAGAGAAAGTTCCTCAAAAGGCAGACGGATTTCCAAGAAACCAAGTGCTCCACAGTTCTTGGAATAAAATGACGATACCGCACTCCAACGTAAATATTTTGATGCCTTCGATTGCTTGTCGGTCAAAGTGATTACCCCATCAGTGTTTGTGACATTTCCCAAAATAATTTTCCGTCTCCATCTCGTTGTTGGGAGTACATTCAAGTCCAGCTGGCACAAAGTTCCAAAATCGGGCTTGCTGCGATCCAGTTTTAACTAGATTGGAGTCGAACAAAGACGAAAAAGTGAGTCTCTTATGCCATTGTAAGTTTGTATTTTAAACTGGTATTTCCATTTTCTGTATAATGTGTCTCGAGAGTTTTGTTGCTCCTCGTTTCCCGGCAACCAGATTGTTAACATGAATCACGGGCGGGGGAGGTTCTTTTGTATGATTGTTCTTGAGCTTTTGATAGTGACAATGGATGTCTATCTAAATCATCGTTCACGAGTGTAATAAGGACCTTTGCACGGCTTTCCGAAAATCCCGTTTGAATGAATCGGAAACCTCTCTCTAGATAATCATGTGATATTACAAATAGGATTGTCAACTTTACAATGGGTAATAAAGAACTAAAAAAAAAAGAGTTTGGAAAGACATTTGCTGTTAATGCGATGATTTTATATTAGTCGTTGAAGGTTTTTTCAAATTTCTCATGTCGTTGTTTTCACCATTGGCCGCCTCTAGACGGCCTCGTACTACAGGGCAGAGGTCCACATTTTCCCAAGTATGTTATTATCCCGTTTTATGAAGAAACTTCTTTAGATGCCATTGGGCTTGTAATGTGCCCTAATATCAAGGGTGTATTATATTTTGAAGTTCTGCTTTTGATTTTGGCCAAATTACGGTTAACAATGAGAGTAAAGTTAACCTTCAATGGCTCCAAATAAATCCCTTACGATGTGGCGTAAGGCAAAGAGGGCATACCAAGCAAAGGTTTTAAATTTGATTTGCAAATAAGACTTACCTGCCTTGACTACCGGATTTGAAGTTTTTTTTTCTTTTCAAATTTGAAACATCTTCCAACTCCTGAAACTCAATACTTTGAGCTGGTTGAAATTTTCAACATACGTATCTCCCGAACCAACCTGATAGTTTCTACCAGCTTCTTGCTTGATCGTTCAAAGTATTGGCAATCATTTTCAACCGTATTGTTAGCTTGTTAAGGAGTCACTACATTACATATCATGGGTATTCCAAGAAGCTTTCTGGTTGCACTCTTTGCAACGGTTTGGTCCCTTATTAACCTTAAAAGTATTTGGACAAAAGTAAGGTCAGTCGAATTTGATTCTCTTGCAGGATAGGAACACGCTCACTCTTGCTCAACTATAGCAATGGCGGCCATTCAAACCCTGGCATTTTCCCTAGACACCCCCGAATCCGCCTTTCAACCAGTTTGTGGAGGGCGCCGATTCAAGCGAGCCTTCAGCAAGGCCGATTTTCCTCTTCTGGGAGACGACGATCCCAAGGGCGGCGCTACAGAGCACATTTGTCTCACTGGACGTAGTCGACAATTGATCCCCAAGAATCTGTCCGTCTCGGTCCAAACGGTGCGATCTTGGTACATGGATCCGAAAACGGGTCGATGGCATTGGCCGGTGAATGGAGCGGATGAGGTCTATCCGGGCTTGTTCCTAGGGGACGAGTAAGTAGAACGTACTCTATTCCGTTCCTCATTAGGAAAAGACCCCATTGAGATCAATGATATGCCTTTTGTTTTTACATTGCCAGTGGAACATGCACGTTTTACGTATGTGTCGTATGTTGGTCGAATGTAGCGCTTAGAAATGGTCTTTTCTGACCGTTGCGGAAATGATGTTTTTTTTTACTTTGGACTACTTAAGACACGTACTCGTCTATGTTTGTTGTATTGTTTGTTGTGATGTATACAACAATGTTGTAAATTTCAACTCATGAAGTGTTAATTGGGATGGCTGAAAAAGAAAGGTAATTTTTTAAATATGACAAAATGTCATAGCCTATTTATATATTTACTTATTTCTTTAAGAAGTGAAAAATAGTCGGGTGACGTTTTCAAATTCATGACGAGTTTACAATAGCTTCGTACAAATGAGACTCATAATTGGGGTATTTATTGTTTTGAGAAGTAAAAGAAGTGTTCCTGTTTTTTTCTTCTGTTTCCTGACGATAAACACTGCTATCTTCAAGCTCGTCAAATAAGGAAGGGAAAGCAAAAGGGGTTCTATTAGTGTATTATTCTCGGTGGGTTAGATGGCCATTGTAAGTACATGGATATGTATGTTACGAGATTGCCTTGAGGCTCGCTAGAATATTCTGGTCAGGTTAAATTTGCATGTATATGTGGGACCCATACCATTTCTAGCCTTTGTTGGGTCGAAGTGTTTTATCCTTTTTTTGTACTAGATGTCGGGGAAACGTTTCATTTTCCTCAAGGCACGCAACGTTTCTTCCTTGTCCGAGAAAGATTTCAGTTTTCCTCTATTATATGTAAAAGGCATTTAGAGTAGTTGGTTAGTTCTTTGGCACAATCGCGCAAGGGGTTGTTGGTTGCTCTTTTTGGTTCAAGATCAACTGTTACGTATCGAGAGTAGATTTGATTGCATATAGCCAGCCATGACATCCGTGTCTTTCTCGAGGGACGTGAGGGATGAGATTAGGCATCATGATTGTCTTTTTGAGGTGAAAATGGTTTCATGCCATGCTTCCTAGGAACAGCACGAACCGAAAAGAGACACTGTCATCCTTAGGGAGTCTCTAATCCACTGTGTATGCCATGCCTTTGCTGGTGATTTGCTTGCCATTTTGAATGGGTGGCAGGACACTTCGTCGATGAGTAAGATCCTTATGTTCCTCCAACCAGGCTCCACTTTCCAACACCCGAATCTCTTTGTCCACAATGGGTGTGTTCAGTGAAGCATTGAGCTTCTCTTGAGCTTGTCGAATCTCATCGCGGCCTTTGCGTTTGAAATCATTCAATTGACCCCGATGATGGGCCGAGGATCCCGATCCCGATTGCGAAATGACCGTGACTTGTTCATTAAAAGTTAAAACAGGTTGAACCTGGTTCTCAATATCGGAATACACCACGTCTTCGGGACGCCTTTTATCGTTCAAATTAATCTCCGACACTGAACTAACAGAACCATTGGAATAGGCGTCTTGAGACGAAGCTGCACAACCCATGGCTCGTGAGAATCAATAGTGAAACCTACTAGAAGGGAAGTTCAAGTTGACGTCCTCGATGTGATTGTCTCTGGTTTGAATGGTTCTGTTATGACGACCATCTAACGACGAAAGGCGAGCTTTTCCTGCTTTTGGATGGACAGGGGTCAAGTCCATGGTTGGCAAACAATGACGTCAGAGCGGGAAAGGTTGTTAGGTCTCTACGTATTGATTGGACTTACTATAGTTTCTTGAGCTTTCTATGAAGGGAATGCTGGCGAAGAAAAATTTACCTCAATTTATCTTGACATAAGTCAAATGAAGTGACGAGCAACTAATGTCTTCCTAGGCTTCATCCTCATTTGTCCGATAGCTTCTTCATGAAATCTTTGCTTGAGTCAAGGACGTTATGATTGCTCGGTTTCTATTCGCTTTGTGAATAACATCCCCATCGATCATTTTCTCCAAATTTTCTTCTCTTGACTCACAAAAATTATCAGCCTTATGAATTGAATGACTGAGGTTTATTTGCTCCCTATAAATACAGTTCAGGGTTAGGGGAACAAATATGTTGAGGTCGAAAAGACAGTGCCAAACGCACAATATGAACAACGCCTCGAGACTTCTTCTCCGTGGAAAGCAAAGGCCATATTCAGCCTAAGGACTCTGGTAAAAACGACCCATGAATGCTATTGACTCATGAATGAGAGTTTCCACTCTTTTTCATTGATTCATAATTACATCCTTTATATTTATAAATGACCATCATCTTCTTCAAGTCGATTTTCACACATGCTTTAATTAGATATGTGAGGGCTTATGAAACCAAAATTTTTGTGAGATAAATGTGAGCAATTTTACGAACAAGAATTCAAAGTTCAAAGAAGTACAACCAAATTGTAAGAAGCCACTTAAAGTTCAAGGGATCATTAAGAAAGGTAACTTTATACTTTCAGAAATTGAATAAAAAAGGTGGGCTGAGCGTGATGTCAAGTAAGACATGACATAATCGAGAGAACGCCTAAAATGATCAAGACACAAAAGAAAAAAATGGTACGCCCAACACTTGAATCCAACATATGTACAAACTGAAAATGAAGCTTTTCTTTTAGAAATCAATTCTTGCTCTTATTCCATTCCGGAGTGCGTACTTTTACCCCACGGTGAATTATTTAAGGATATTACCAAGCACACATGAAATCAAAACAGATAGAGTACGAGTAGTAAATAATCTTTGACTTTACTCGAAGACGATATTTGTTTGTATTATCATTTATACTTCATACTGTACATTTCATGATATACAGTATATTATCATTTTTAACATAACATACTTAGTAACGCTCTCAATTACTCCCCTTAACTTAAAGTTGCTTGAAAGCTATGGGACCTTTAATGAACTCGAATCCCATTCATTTACTCGAAAGTGGCAATGTTGTGATTTGTGAGGTACATTTCTGTGACGGCGTTTTCGTCTTTCGACATTTATATAAAGGTTAAAAGTGTGAAAATGAAATTTCCAAGTTTTTCAAGTTTTGGCTCATTGCAACCAACGAAGAAATTGGACTTTTTTAGACCATAAGCTCTTGTACCTTTAAACAATACATGTTAAGACGATTTTTGAACTAGCTGCCCAGTAGGATGCCAAGAATGCCGAGATCTGGAACATAGAGAAGTCCAAAATAAAGCAAGACTTCAGAATTGTCCTGGCAGTCACAGATCTCATAAAAGATGAGCTAACCTTGACCTTGGTCTAGTTTATTCCGGCCGAGCGAATCTCTTTTTTTTTTTCCTTGCATACGCAAATAAACGTGAAACTTCAAGGCCTGCTTTCTCTCGATTGAAAATGTGTAGCAAACAAAAAAGTAGTCCTTTTGGGAATTGTGAAGTCATTTCGTTCAATCTGAACGTTCTTGAGCGGATGTTTACAAACATAAACAACAATTATGAGATAACAAATAAGATGCAAGTTTTGTTATGTTGTGTTCCAATCCATGCATTCAATCGGTCCAATCATTGAGTTTTACCCAAAACAAAGTCATTTTGAAATAAGGAGCTGAACTCCGTTCCGCTGAACTTGCTTGGTATGTTTTTGATCTTATTAAGCCTAAAATTGTTCTCATTCTAATGATCAAAACTTAATTCCCCGCCAAATGATGTGTTTGGGGTAATGTGTAATGTATTCTAAGGAATTGACATACTGTATCTAACGTTCAGCTGGCCCAAGCTGGCCTACAGTATGAAACGTGTAGAGTTGCTTCTCAATGTCCAGAAAAACTATTTCCCTCCCTCTTTCTACTGACGATGAACCATAGAGCATTGGAGGTTAATGATTCTGAAAAGAGTAGAAACGCAAAAGTTCTTGATAGTTTGCAAGAAGCCTCTTCATCAGGGTTGGTCATGGGATTATCCCCGGGAACTCGGGATTCACGTCACGAGATCCCGGGACGGGATTTTCCAACTTTAAAACGGGATAAACAGGATTTTCCACACTCTTCCAAAACATGATCATTTACGGGATGTTGGAACGGGATTTTCTAAAATTTGAAAGCTTTTAAGAGGTTAAAACGTCAAAAATGAAGGAAATATCTAGCAATGATATTGTAAATTCACCAAAACATCTGTTTCCAAATACTAGTCCTATTAGGAGACAAATATAAATTACGATATACCCTTTATTATAAAAAAAGAAAATTCTCGAAATCCCGGTTTATCCCATCTCCGGGATCCCAGCGACGGGATTTGCTTCAACGGGACGGGATTAAACCAACCCTGCTCGACATAATTGTACGAAATACCGTAATGTCGTGTTCCACCGATCAAAGTACATCCAGCATTCGAGGCGATTAAATTTGCTTAGCGCATTCCAACCGTCTTATCCCATCGATCATGTTGACGTGGAGGTTCAGGAATTATTTGAATTTGGACGCGGAACAAACTGGGTGATTAAGCTATGACGTTTTGGCGTCAAAGCGACGTGGGAAACATGCTTTAGGATCTTCTTTTTTTCACACTCACCTGGGCAAAGTGTTCCAAATACCTTTCTTGTTTGGAAAAGGATGGCTACGGAGTGGTGAACGGCAAAGGCCGTGGCAGCGTCGATCATTATCTACATATAGAGTGTTCATTGGGAAATTTGGGGCTAGATGGCTTGATACGAGGTAAATTTTGTCACGGCAAAAGGCAGACATGGATGGAAAATTAGTTTGATTTGCTGTTGTTTAGTCTGGCACAGTATATCTACGTAGAAGCAAAAGTATCCGCATTATCCAGAGGAACAATTAAGGCCAATCCTATTAAGGCCATAAACGGAGGATTTACTCGGACAAACGCACTGTGCCATTGCTTTCTGGTTCTGGCTTGTACCATGACTCATTTATTCGATTCTCCAATTCAATGTATTTTATCTCCCAAGCAGCAGAGACAAGGTGTCAGTGGAAGGCACCAACACTCATTTTCCATTACCAGGAAAATGAAGGGCCTACAAAAAGTACTTGGCATTGAATAGTAAACAAAAAACTTAGTCCATACTTACTTGATCTTTATCCAAAAATCTCGAAGTTTCCACGGAACAAAAAGTAGGCCGCTCAATGTGAAAGGCTAATTTGAAACAACACAACCTTCAAAGCATGTACATCTACTTCTAATGCTTTGAAGATAAACACAAGAAGACATGTTATTGAACTCTATTTATTGTTACACCATATTCAAAGCGAATTTTCCCATCATGATTGAACAAAGCACCATTGATGCTTTCGCACAGGCATTGCCATTAAAATCACGATGACGAGCCTGTATGGGCCAAATAAAATAATTCCAGGGAACTTGATTCCGGGAGGAAGGGTAAAAAAGGATTTTTTTACACGTAAATCATAAAGTGAAGGCCCAAAAGTCAAGGAGGGGTCGAATTCAAAAGTTTCTTGCGAGCTGAAGTTCATGCCGGTGTTTCAAAATACATTCCACACAATGTGAAGATTTTCCCGTAGCCATTTCGGTCTGAAATAGCCTCGTTTTCTACCACTTTGCATACAACGCACGTTGAAAATAAAATGACAATGTTCGAGCATTTTTGAGTATCATATTCTCACAAACATACCCGGGCGGGTTTGTTTATTTTCTTGGAACATGCGCGTCTCTTCACAAGCGTCTGTTACAAATGAGGACCGTCAATCTAGTAATTGTTCCACGTGAATCTTCAAGGCGAAATTCGTTTTGTTTCAGTCAAATCTGGAACAAACAAATTAGGTAGTATTCTAGAGGAAAATATGTGGAAGTGTTCAGTGCATGGCAAATTTGATCCAAACAAGGAAAAGTCAAGTATGCATTGTTTTTCAAAAACACTTCAGTATGAAATTGTAACTCCAATTGATTTTTGTTGTATTTGTCCCTATTTCCCAATCTTACAAATGTGTGAGTGGTTTGTTTTCCCCATCCCATTTCTTATCGAAACGTGAGATAAAGGACCCATGTACACTATAACAAGATTCATGAATGACAGCCAAATCATATCACGTGATGCCATGCATGCGATAAGACTGTTTGGAAAGATCCTTGTTCAGTATGTTTGCAATTGGGCTTGTCCACTCATGTTTTCAATCCCGAGGTATTTGCAATTGCGGTTCCAGCCAAATCTCAAATCTCCCACTTAATGCCACCTTGTCATTTAAAGTTCGTTAAAGCATGTCAAGGTCCTGGACAAGGCACATTCCGAAAGTCATTTCGCGCTCAATTCAAGCTCGTAAAGTCCGAATGTGGGACCTGTAGTACGTACTGTAGGTACATCCTGCATACCTTAGGCATGCACCTTTTGGCTTCTGAGAATTTCGAAGGGTCTGAGATTTGAAGGCAGAATAGTGACTGAGTGAAGGAGTGAGTAATGGATCAGGGGCTGAGTCTCCTTGAGGATGATTAAGGTTTGTTCCCACTTTTTCTATTGAGTCATTTCGAAGAGACTCGAAGAGAATGCTCATCAACGGGAACACGAGTGCATGAGAAATATTCTTGTCCCAAAACATTTGTGTTTTTCGCTCGATTTGAAAAGAGCATCTGTGCGATTATCGAAGTATCACCGAAGAGCTGAAGCCAAGGCTGAAGGCTGAAAGAGGAACATGGTGCGTGCGCTTGTCTCATTCCTCGTATATAGTAGTATACTAGAGACTCGTGTTTTCACGGACTTCGGGCGGTTCTCGTTGAAGAGAGAAACACGGAGCGAAAGACCGGCGTTTGGACAGGGATTCCCCATCCAAGAGAAGAGCTGGATCTGGGGAGGATGTTCTCAAACTGCGACGCAATCTCAAACGGGAGTTCCACAGATCGATTTTGAAAGCAACAATAAACACTGGAGCTACTAGTTCCTGACTGCCTTTGAGTTCGCCAAGACCGCCACATTCCAAAGGGGACGAACTTATTTTCTTCCAACACTTGATCTCTTGTGACGAAGAGGTTGGCAAATTGATTATTTAACTACTGACTGGCGCCAAGAACCGACTTGGCAAATCACTGATTTAAACGTGCGAACGGGACCTTAAAAGCTCAGTTCTTCATGGGCGCTGCTCATTCAAGAGCCAGACCAGGAGCTGGACCCGCCAAAGTAACTAAGATGAAACCCGATCCAATTCCAAACACAACCATCAAGGAAAGTAACTATGGTTACTTCATCCTTTGTATCAAGGCTTGTGATAGAATCAAGATCGTCAACCCGACTAATCCGGTGCTGAAACTTGTTACAGCAGTGGTCAAGAGGCACTTCAAAATTCTCAAATCAGGGTGGGACCGACATTTGGCATATTCGTTCAAGTTGCAGCCCTCCAACCGATATGCTCTCATTCACCTAACCGCTGAGGTCCTTCTGACCCTGTACAAGAATGGGTGGGAGCCCATGACACCTATCGATTTGAGTGTCAAAGGTATTGCTCAGAACCAGACTGCGATTTGCTTCCGGAGGGAAACCCCCGAGGAAGATATTCCAGCCTCATCCACGCCCCTTTCCACCAGTTTCGAGGATTTCATGTCACAGAGGGAGAATCAGGACTGTCTCTGTCTAGAAACCAACGGCAAAAATATTCTTGGCTTTCACGAGGTGCCCAACACAATTCTCTGTGATTTGGTTCGATGTGTACAAAGCGAATGGTCTTTAGGCATCCGAGGCATCTCTGATGCCGTGTCGTCAGTCATATCTGATTACACGGCTGATCTGCAACTGAATGTCCTTCCGGGAGAAATTTCCAATCGGAAATTTATCCAGCTCAACGGCAAACCTTGGTCTCAAAGTGAGGATGAGGTGGATCATGACGATGCCATGTGTGCCGAAAACCTGGTTCTCAGCATTGTGGCTTGCTTGGCTCGGGCTCAGTACAAACTTCAGATCTCCATCCAAATGGATAAGAACACCACCGTTTTCTTCTACATTCACGATACTGAGAGTAAGGACGTCCGATTGCCGACGTTTTGTGGCGTGGGTCTGGGCGAGAAAGATGGGCTCTATGTCTACCGACCAACAATTACCCGAAATCAAACGTCGTTCTTCCGTTCACGGTAAGCCCCAATTACCACTAATGGGTCAAAAAAAAGACACGAGTATACGGTTTTATAACAAATGGATCTTATAACATTTCAGTAACGGCAAAGGAAAATCTATCCGGAAACGCATCCGGGCCAGTTTTCGTAGAAAATCTACCAAAGATAAGAAAAAATCTACCGTTGGTGAGGCTCCTTCCATTGCAGAGAGAGAAGTGAGCGGGAAACAGAAGAAGGTGTCCATAATGGGGAACACGCTCATGGTTCAACATGCTTTGGCCAACTCTCTCGAGACACCTTCCGAGGCTGAAACAGACCCGGATTCAATTCACTAGTTTGAGTCAAGTGTTTTGATCTCATTTCTTGGCTCCCCGGACGAGAGCGAAAAAAGAAGATTTTTAAAATACCTCAGTCCATGTTTGTCACACATACTATCAGCTAAAAGTCAGAGGCAAATGGCTTTCGACTTTCCCAAACTCATAGCTTTGTCCGTACAGAAGGAAAGATAAATGAATATGCATTAGCTAGAATGCGTTTCCTATTGATATCCTGTGTCTGTGCTTGCTTTCAATTGCTGCTCGTTGAAAAAAATAAATTGAATTATTTTGATAACTAAAACTTCGGTTCAATAGAGTAAGTGGGACAATGTTTGACATGTCGTAGTATCTGTTAGATCAATTGATGAAACGGTGATCATACATTTCCCTCTCTGTTTTCATAGGTCAAGTCCGTAATCAATTAAGTTTGTTCGAGAGAACTTGATACAAATGCAATCGGTTTAATCAAAGTTAGTTTTGTAGACAGCAACAATTACAAAATTTTGGAATACCTTAGACACTTCTCCTTCAACTTTTTGAATAAAGTTTGCCCCCTTTGTTATCTTGTCTAACTTTTCAGAATACAGGATCTCAGACGTCGTATTGATCTATAGAAATATAGACAATCTGGTGCGATCATAAGCGTGGAAATAGAAAGTTCGTTGAAAGATCGTGATGATATTCGTATACAAATTTCTTCTTAAAAACCTACGTTCGAGTATAATCTATTTACGTCTTATATTTTTGTGGAAGGCATGTTTGAGACCCTGAGCTTTACTTTTATTTCCAAGAAGTTGGGATTCTTGGTAAAGATATATTCTCTTCAGCGTGTTATTTTGACAGTCTTTGAATTCAATGACAGGACCGTGTAAATACTCAAGGAACTAATCTTGTGAGGAAATGATACAAATCTTACTCCTGAAGGATCAAGATTGAAGTCTTCGGAGAACATCAAAGCTGGATTGACTTTGTCTATATTTTCTTTCGGATGAGATCATTCCTTGATTTGAGAAATGAAATCAATTTCTTTGGTCCATCACAATTCTTTAACCATCCCATGTCAAAGAAACGTTAGTTGTTCATTGAATGAATGGGTCTAGAGTATTGGACGGGATAATAGCGCATTGATCCATCTGTTTTCCTTTTCCCATAACGGTTCTAAAGTGACTCAGCAAGCTCATTAAAATCATGTATCTGGAAAACACACCTTGAATTCGTCCAGTTCTGCGCCTCCAAAGGTAAGTGGAACCATTGTTTTAAGTCAGGCATTCAATACACACATGTTGTTAACTTTGTTGATACAGACAACAATGGCCCACCAAAGGCCTGGAAAGACCATCAAAACCTGAGAAAAGTGGGAAAACTGTTTGTTTTGTCATTACTTTAAGTCGTGAAGAGACGCTCATCCTGTAATCCTGTACTAACTAAGCATTAAGTACCTTTCTACAAAGGCTGGAAGCAAAAATGTCAAAAGAAGGGAAGGAAGCCTGTTTCGACATTGATAAAAAACCTTGATAGATTCCCATGCTTAGAAGAACTTAAATTGCAACAGAGGCTCGACTTTGCGCGTTTTTTGTTCAGTCACTTACAGTATATGTCAAAATCAGTTTCTTACTAATTGTCAAATCACGCTAGTGAAGAAGTGCTCGTTATCGGTATAGGTTGAAATGGAATTCAAAACTAGTGTCAACAAAATACGAAAAGAATCGAAATTAATTGAAACTCAAAATTCAGAAGCGACCTTGGGGTCATTTTCAACAAACGCCTTACCTTTAGTGGGCATTAGCTAGTGGGCATTGTTTTGACATCATGTCAAAATCAAACAAGATTCTTGGAATGATCAAGCGTCATTTCTTATCCAGAGAACCCGATACTTTCATCAAATTGTACAAAATGTACGTTCGACCTCTTTTGGAGTTTTCCTCACAAGCGTGGAATTCACCCAACTGGGGTGAGGTCAATCGTTTGGAAAAGGTCCAAAGGAGGGCAACAAAGTGTGTGAAGAATCAAATTTTGATCTTAACATCCTTGGAGAATGCACCCTTTGTTTTTCATCCGCAAGGAACTCGACGACCGCGTGAGAACTCGTAAATTGGACACAGAGCCCCTTTTTGAGACTTTGACCAAAACTCGACTGCACCATCACTCCTTTTTTGTGCGGATGACTCGGCTGTGGAACAAATTACCATTGACCCTCAGACAATCGACGACAATGAAAGAATTGAAGCGGAATCAAATAAACGTCTTTTGCGGAGGAACTATTTATGCCAAAATGTCACTCTTCAAGTTACTGTATTTTCAAACTATACTCTTTTATCATCATTGTGATGTTTGAGTAGTTCACACAAGAAACAATAAATTTGCATTGAGATTTATGTGAGAAAATTTTCATGTCCCCAAAACGTCAAAAATGGAATGCATTTTAGAAAAAGATCAGAAAATCGACATGAAATACAAAAGGTATTTTCGCACGTTTCCATAATCCCTCAGGACCTAAAAAAACATACCAATACTTTTTGATCGCTTCCTTTTTTCAAGATTCATACTCAAACCAATTTGATTTACCGCTTTTCAGATCCACAGCGATGTGCATTCACATCCTTAAGGACTTGGGCATCAGTGCTGTGCTCAACGCTGCTCAAGGAAACATGACCGATTGGAGCTATGTGAACACGAAGCCTTCTTACTACCAAAACACTGGGATTCAATTCCTCGGAATTCCCGCTATCGATCTCAAGCACTATCCCATCAACACTCATTTCAAAGAGACTTCTGATTTCATCGAGGCAGTGCTCCAGAAAAAAGGTTTGGTCTATTTTTAACTTTTGACGATGCACTAATGAAAAACAGCACAAAAACGGTGTTACTAAATTTGATAGAGGTTATTAGTTGCCAGTTCCTCTAATTAGGCCTGATTGAATGTTTTGTCCTTGTTTTTGTTCTTTTGTTGTTTCGAGAATGAAATACGAACTCTAGCCCTCTGGGCATTTTTGACTTGTCTTGAGATGACGTTACAGGGTGTCCAAGAATTGATGGTGCATCGGAAAAAATAGATTTTCAATGGCTTAAAGACACGTTAGAGAAAAATTTACAATTGTAGATATGATTATAGTTCAGTTGCAAGTATCTTGGAACCCTTTCTAAGACTTCTTGTGTCAAGCTATTTAAGTTATTTGACTGGGCAAGGAGTACTCTACCCTGGAGGTAGACTGGGCGCAAGTTCAAGACAACAAAAGGGCGATGCCAGCAAGACATTTCTTTACAGAAAATGAGGTTCAAAATCGATTTGAGCGATATTTCTGACAGAAAATTAATTGCTATATATTTGTGGGTTATTTCTAGCAAGTAAATGTCCCAAAATACCAAAAAAGTAAAACTGGACACTTACAAAACTTGAAGATAAAGAAAGGAACATGACAAAACAACACTATATTTTAGCATCAAACAAAACAAAAACAAGTACATATTTCAATGTCCACGAATGTTTTTCTTAGTACTGAGACTGCAATTTATTTATTGTCTTGGCCCCTGCCTGGGCTGGATTTGGAGGTGTCAAACTGTTTTGTCTTTTCCTTGCTGTCGTAAACTTCAGAGTTCTGTTCTTTGGTAATTTTTTGCCAAAAAAGTGAAACATTCTCTTGGCTATTTCTTCACAAATAACTTCATAAGAGTGACCTGAGCCACAGAAGGCTTCCAAAACGGAAGCTGTATCAAATGAGCTTCCAATGATCAAACAAAAGCTTTTGGCAAACACCTCTCTTGGGTGTTGCCATTCTAAAAGAAACTTCTTGCTTTCCTGGTTTGCCATGATTTGCGAGAATATACCCCAGGTAGGAATACAAGTCAGGTAGACTAAATCGGTTGGTTTGGATAACCCTCAACAATTGATTTGCTCCAAAAAGCTCTCTCGAGGACCATTGGAAGTTGAGGCTTTTTCATCTTCAAGATTAAAAACTATTAAGATTTTGCTCTGTGACACCAAGTTTGGGCATTGGGTACACTTCACTCGACGACCGCACAAGATAACCAGCAATGTAGAAACCAATACTGCTGTCTTCAATGGACTCCAAATGAGTAACAGGATGAAACTTGAGCATCAATCGAAGTTTTATAGCGGCATTATGGATGGTTTCACCTTCGGACACTGATTTGGGGCCAAAAAATTTTTTATGTCACAAACGTGCATGTTGTCGAAGTTCACCAAGAATCAAACTTAGATTAGTTTATCCACTCCACGGCTTATCAGACTCTAGAATCTGTCGGTAAGAGGTAAAATAATTACCTCCCGAAAGTTGACGGTACCAACCAAATCAGGCTGATTGAAATGATCAGAATGAAATTTCTGAAGTCTGAAGATCTCCTTGGACTGGGCATGAGGGTGGGTGTTTTTGAATTTTTTCTCGGCCTCACTTTGCGTTTTTGACATAGGTTGAAAATATGCTCATACTTCACATATTGCCTTCTGAACAATATTGAGTTGATATCAGAAGATTTAGATGTCCCTTGGACTGAATGATTATTGAAATGTGCTTTCAAGACGAATTTTGAATACCTTTTTAACCTGCTTTGCCTGATACGGTCTGAACCATTCAAATATTGTGGCATGCATTTGAAACTGTGATTTCCAATGGGATAAGCCTTTTTTCAAAACACTTCCTTTTAGGATATTTTTTCAATTTAAAGCATATTTTTGGTCTGAATGGCAAGGGAAAGCACGATGCACCATCAATTCCTGGACATCCTGTATGTCGCTGGATAGGTAGCCTTGTATTTGAACTAATTTCTTGATTAAAAAATGAACACTTCGTCTATTCTGTTAATTGTAAGTTACATTTACAGGACGGGTTCTGGTGCATTGTGTCCAAGGAATAAGGTAAACCATACTTCATTTCTCATGATCCTACGAGAATGATGGTATGAAAAGTTCAATCATTGTGTTTATTTTTCATTTAGCCGGTCCGCCACAATTGTGTTAGCATTTTTAATCCTGAAGAAAAAGTTAACCCTGAAGAAAGCCGTTGATTTAGTTCGGTGAGTCAATTTCTTTAAACCAAAATATCCTTACTAAAAAAAGCAAAGACTTCACTGGTTGGCTCAAATTTTGTGACATTAACATAATTATGAAATTTCAAGATTACTTAAAATACTGTAAGTTATTTTATCATGTCAAAAGAGGTGAAGAACAAAATGCACAACTTATCAACCTATACTCTTTTGAGCACGCATAAACTAAGTGTATTCAATGAAATCTTTTACTTTAGTTCCAAACGTTTCATCGGCCCCAATGAAGGATTCACCGAACAACTCATTGAATTGAATGATCAAGTCCATGGACTTTCAAAACAATCCTTGAATGGGTGACAGCAAAATATTCCAGTGTGGAAAACATTTGTGTTTCTTCTCATCTACTTTGTATGTTCTAAGAATTGAAAACAAAGATCCGATTACTGTTTTATTCTTATTGGTTTAGACCGACCAATCATTTACCTAGGGGAGGACCTGCTCGACCTTTTGTAAATCTGCCAAATTCATTGAACCCAAATGGGGGAGGCATATTCAAGATGAGACTGAACAATCGACTTGTACAGAGTTAGCATTGTAATACTATGTATAGTCTCTGGACTTGAAAGTGCGTTAGTTCCAGCCACACGTTTGAAGTGCCTTCCCACCTTCAACTGGATAAAATAAAAGTTGATTTTGGTTACTATTATTGCTATTCGAAGTTTTCTTCAGATTACATTTGTTCCACAATTTGCCAAAGACGACGAGATTATGTAAAAAATCGAGACCAGTGAACTGAATGTTTTATTTTTATTTAACATGCCTTCCTCGAAATGCCTCTCTCAAACTCAAAAGCTGATTCTGCTCACTCTCTTCAATAGTATCGGGAATTTTTTCATCTCGTGTTTCGGGCAGAAAAAGTGCAATTAAGCCGCAAAAAATTGCCAAAATCCCGTAGATAGTGGTGGGCAAGTAAGGGTGATAATGGCTCAAAAGTGCAATCCATGCGGCAGAAATCCCCCCAAAACGACAAATGAGGGAGCATGCCCCAATTCCACTCGTTCGTAAAACCGTGGGAAACATCTCCGATGAATACAAATAGATCACGCCAAACGAAATGGTAATGAAGAACTTCCCCGAAATGGCCACAATCTGAGTGGTCCGCTCAAAGCCCGATGGAATACAAATGATGGCCAACAATGACATCCCTCCCATGAGAATGCAAAGAGCATACGGAACACGTCGACCACTCATTAGAAGCAAGGCAATGGAAATGGAATAGGCAGGTATCTCCATAAAGCCGTTGACAATGAAGTTGACAAAAATGTTCCCGTACAAAGCACCCGAGTTCAAAGTCAGCGCATAGTAGGTGGCTGAGTTTGAGAACCAATTCACGAACAGGATTAGGGTCTTCCATCGCAAATGAGGGTGCTTAAACAGTTCAGTGATGGACTTCTCCTCGTACTTCTCCTCCTCCTCCTTGGACTTGACCTGATGTTGAAGGGACCAGTCTTCCGATAACTCTCGGGCATTGGTGCGAGCGATCTTTCGGACTATTTGCTCAGCCTCGTCAATTCGACCAATTGAGAGTAACCATCTTGGAGATTCTGGCATGATCCAGTGAAGGATAACGACCAACAGACCACTTATGGACGTCACAAACGTCAACTGGCGCCAGTCACGAAGGAAGTATGCCAAAACACCCAAGATTAACCAACCCAACACCCAAAAGAACTGGACTCCCATGCCCAGTATAGTGGTCCACCTGCCACCAACCATTTCCAAGAGGTAGGCCATAATGATGATCAAGATGCCTGAAAAAAACGAGGGTGCAAATCAAAGCGATATCTGAAATGGTCTTGTCCTTTGAAAGGCTTCCAAGAAAACCCAATTTCAAGTTGTGTAATGGGATATTGATTGAATGCCAAGAGCAAACTTTTTCCAAATTGAAAGGATCCGTTCAGGATTTCCTCTAATAGGAGAAACGAAATAGTCAGGGCAATGTTCCATGAAACTTACCTGAAGAGCCCGCTGCGACAAAAAACCGACAAAGGAGAAAGATACTAAAACTGGTAGAAAATGCAGAAAGGATTCCAGCCACGCTGAAACCTAAGACAGACGTGATGAGAACCCGTTTCCGACCGAATTTATCGCTGAGAATCCCTGCCACAAAGACGCCTATCATCATGCCCCCAAAATACACGGACTGACTGAAGCTCAACTGATACGCATCATCGCAGATAATATTCCACTCCGTGCTCAAAGTGGACTCGAACGTGGAACGATCAAAGTCAAAGCCTGAGCATTCAATGGTTCCAACCGCGAAGTCATCGCCAACTCTTTTTCCGTTCTCTTTGTCTGCTGAGGTGATATTCTGGAGATGATGGACCATTTTCCATCTGGAAAGAAGGCACAAACACTTGGATGAGTGATCGAGCATCAATACGATACGATACGAAGTTGGCAATGCGTGTGTTGGGCAACTTGGATAAAAAACACAGTCATTCTCCTGTTTTGCCCCAAAGATCATTCATCTAGGGATTTGTTCTAAAATAACAGAACAATTTACTTTACGACAAAAGAGTCCCCATGGGGCCATTTCACGATGGATCCCTTCGTCAGAATAAGACTCTCAGAAGATCTTGATCCTATGACTCTCCTGCTTGGAACACTCACCTAGTTTGACTTGTAATTTTGGCCTCTCCATTGCAACCAGTATCGTTTCCGATGGTTTTCCGCCATTCAATCATTGACATGGAACTAAGAGCCTCGGGTTTTCCACACCAATGGTTGACTTTCACATTTAAGAACGTCATCGAGAGAACTGGAAACGTTCCAGGGAGCAGTGTTATGCCTGCCGTAAAGAACATCAAGAATTGCCATCGTCCAAAGTTTCCAATGGCCACCAAAATTTGGTCGTCGCTTGAGCTTTTTGTTGAGGCACTCATAATATCACTAGGAGGGTCCCAAATCACTTCCAATACTGTTTGTGATTGAAGATTTCTGTCACAAGTTCGCTCATTCGGATGGAACGTTTCTTGAGCAACAGTTCATCCGAAAACTAACAGACAAGACAGATGAGAGATGTTGCAAAAGATTTGATTTTCCATGTTTCAAAGCTTGTTCTGTGATGTTAGGTGAGTTAGTGAGGGCGTTACAGAGCACGACAAAGTACAAACGATACTACATTTATGACCACTCCTAATCTCAGGACGTAAGTTGTGTTTTCTTGGTGGCAAAATATTTTTTTACATGAAGTCTTTGCTTGAATGCGGTCACTCGAATTGTTTTTGTTATTGCAATCAACTTTGATTCTTAATAATATCAACAATTCACCTATTAACTCATTCTGCACCGTCAAAAATGTAGTCTGGATCTTCTTGCCTTTATTCCCTGCCTCAGATTTTTTTCGAAGAGTCAATGAAATTAGCTGTCATTTCCCCTCCCAACGAAGAATACAGAGCAGGGGTTGGCAACCATTTTTGTGTTAAGGCCCACCAAGTTGGGTTTGGTGAAGTTGGGGCCCACCATACAGATGGTGGTAGGTTCAGGGGCCCACAAATTAACGATCAAAGGCCTGTGG
>CM021323.1:352002-365394 GCA_010645155.1 Tigriopus japonicus
ATTACTGAGATCACTGATCAGATTGTGGCAAAAAAAAAGTTTGCTAACCCTTCATGATAAAAATAATTATCATGATTCAATATTAAAGTCTTATTTTGCTTCTTAACCAATGCAAAAGAGTAGCAACTTCTGATAAACACGAGATTTCGTACATTTAAAACGTATCACCCTCGTTGCAAGAATACATTTAGAAATCATATGATACTTCAAAAAACCTTGTCCATAAACCTCTCAAAGAAGTGTTTCAGTCACTTCTCAAAGAAGTGTTTCAATTGTTTAGAAGTTAATCAATTAAATGCCTTAGATGTCGAAAGAAGTCGAACGGAATCAATTTATTATTGGATAAATTCTTTCTGCAGGCCGGACAGCACCATGAAATCTCATATCATGAAAACATGAACCATGAACCATCTCATGAAATCTTATATATGAAAGACGTGTGCAAATCATGAAACTGTGGACGGAAAGAACGATAGAGTTGGAAACATTAAATGGAGGAACCAGTTACCTAAAACCTATGGTCGTACCAGGTGGGGATTTAATTTGCGCACTTCACGTTTAAAGGCCTTTTAGACACCCTTCTAATAGACCGATTTTAAATTTTCGCCCCAAAATCGAAGCGTCGTTTTATTCTCCATTTTGCGAAAATAGCTCGATTTTTCGACATGTCGAACTTTAAGCAAGAGTCCATCGAAGCGTTGCTGCGCACCGGCACCAAGACTAGCGACGTTTGCAAGGCCTTGGGCGTCGGTAGGACGACTGTCTACAAAGTTCGACGCCGCATTCGCGATGGCCAGCCTATGGTCAATAATCGAGCCAAAAATCAGAGGCAAAAAACGTTGGGAACCCCTGAAAAAAAAAACATCAAACGTTACTTGAAGAAGCACCCGCGCAAGTCGATGAGGTCCGTTGCAAAGAAGTACGCGAGGCCGGAGGCCGCTCCCTAGTTGTCAAACGACGGCCGGAAAAATCGTCTGGAGAGGTCTAAGAAGCTGCTGAATTACTTGAAAAGAAGTGCCCGAGATCGTGTTCTTCTCAGACAAGAAGAACTTCACGGTCAATCCAGTGGTCAACCGGTGACATGACCGCTACTTGGACCTCGGCCAGCCCTTAGATGATCCCGCGAGGTCAGTATCGAGGTCAAAGCACCCGGCCTCGGTAATGTTTTTGAGTGTCGTGGCCTCCATGGGCAAGGTATCGTCGCCGATATTCTTCCCGTTGGGTTTCGCCTTACAGCAAAGGACTACATCAATGTCTTGAAGACTACACTCATCCCTTGGATGAAAAAAGTCGCTGACAACAAGTCATAGGTGTTTCAGCAGGATGGTCCCCCGCCCATACTGCTAAAATCACCCAGAAGTACTTGGACGAGAACTCAATTTTCTGGCCGTAAGACTTCTGGCCGCTGTCCTCCCCAACCTGAACCCATTGGACTACAGCATATGAGTGCGTGTCGAGAGGGAGGCCTGTAGTACTCGTGCACCGAATGTGGACGTTCTGAAGAGGAGCGTCGCGAAGTCCTGGCGCAACCTTGAAAAGGAGTACAACCGCAGCGTCTGTAGGGTCTTCCGAGGTCGGTTGGAGGCCGTTATCGAGACTGATGGCGGTTTCATTAAATAAATAGTATATTTTGGACCTTTTCCTACAACTTTTGGTAAATGCATTTCTTTGAATTCAAAAATTCTTATTAAATAAAAATTTCGTACAAGTTAATCGGTCGAACATGTGCGCGAATAAAATCCCCACCCGGTAAAACCAGTGTGTAACCAAAAGTTTGAGGACGGTTTCTTAAATGTTACCAAGAAACGGAAAAACTTATGTCACAATCAAGAAGGCAGACTCCTGAATTTATCGGAAACAGACTTACCTGCAAACACGCCAAATATGAATGTAGAGACAAGAAGTCTCGATGAATCTTTGTGCTCACTCGGACAAAAAAAACGGATTGGCACGGTTTTCCGGTAGCTCAAAATAGCTCAAAAGAAGAAAAAATATCATTTAAAATGCACTTCAACAAGATTTTCAGAAAGCATATTTCAGAACTATTTAGAGTACGCTATGATGTGTGTTGTGCCAAAATTACAAATAAATATGTCTAACAGATTCGTATCCAGAATTACGATTTCTACTAGAAGGATCATGTTCAAAATGGACTAAAATCGAACCTTTTAAGTATTACTCAACTTTGAGTGTCTTTGATACAACAAAATTGTTTTTATCGGAAAATGTATTTTAAATGCATTTTAAGTGATATTTTTTTCTTATTTTGAGCTATTTTTTGAGCAGCTTTGCTGAAATGTTGGAAAACGTATTCCACCCTGGAACCTTTTTCTTGTTACTTTACTCTTGCAGCACAATGTTATTAAAGATGTATGTATGTATGTATGTGATACGTAGAACAGGCCAAATCAGAGATGAAGGAAAACGGTTTAGATCAAGGGTCGGCAACCTGTGGGCCCAAGGGTGGTCATTGGTGGGCCCAGAAGCTTTGGGAAAGTCCAAAGTAGTGGGCCCACGAGGCATCCATTGTTCTGTACTCGGCGGCCCAACGCTCTTAGATCGCTAATTTGTGGACCCCTGAACCTTTAAAAGTTTGCTTGGAGGACCTATGACAACATGAATTAGATTTCGTGGGCCTTGACCATAAAGAGGTTGCCGACCCCTGGTTTTTAGACCCATTCGACACTTATTCTGAGATATTGTTGTTTATATGTACTTTTTGGCAAAACGAGTAATCGAAATGCAATTTAAATACCACATTTATGATTATTGTTTGGCTTTAGGATCCAATATTCTTAAGGAGAATGTAAACTTAAAAAAAAAACAATGCTTGCATGGAAAGACGAAGAGTGCCGTTGCGTTTTAAAGCAAAAGCATGGTGCTACTTGTTTTGAGCTAAATGGAAATTTTGCAAGTGACTATTTATGAAAACCTCAACCCAAAACCAAACCAACTCATAATGACTCATCTTCCACATTTGACTACAAAACAGCCTTTAGCGTTTAATTACTTAGAGTAGAAATACTGTGCAATACGTTTCGGAAATCAAGAAAAATTTATTCAAATTTCTTCGAAAAATTATGAATATTCCTCACATTTCCGATGGATCCTCAAAATAAATAGGTTTTAAATATTTTGAGCTTCGTTGACATTTCCAAAGACACTTAGCCTTGACTTCTTAAGCGGAGTAAGAAGGGGCGGGCTTGTAAGGAGCGGGCTTGTAGGGAGCGGGAGCGGGCTTGTAGGGAGCGGGAGCGGACTTGTAAGAGGCGGGCTCGTACTTGGGGTAGGTGGGCTCACCCTCGTACTTAACATCAGCAACATAACCGTTGTAGTGATCGGCGGTGTAAGTCACAGTTTGGACACGACCGTCAGGAAGGTAAACCTGGTAGGAACCTTGAACAACCTTGCCGTCAGCGGTCTCCTGGGCGTTGAAGTTGGTGCCGGAGTATTGGTCGTTGACACCGTATTGGTAAGCATAAGGCTTGGGAGCCTCTTCGTACTTGGGCTCATGGTAAGAAGGGGCGGGGCGGTAGGGGGCGTTGTCAGCGACGGCACAAGCCACAAGGGCGATGAGGGCAGCAAAGCGAAGCATGATAAATAGTGTTAGAAGGATGAGATTCTAAATGAAACTGATGCTGATCTGAACATTGGTTCCGATCTTTATAGTCTCGAGGAAATGGCAACATCTTGCAGGCACTACCGTCTAATTGACTTACCTGCAAACTTACCACTCCGAGGGTGGTTCAACCAACGAGGGCATTGGTTACTTTGCCCTTGCTAGTCTGTGAATTCTATGGTACATACAATTGGTATCGGCAACAACATCCTTCTTAAGCGTAAATTGTACTCCCTCCTTCAGGCGTCAAGTCCCGTCCTCTCCAGCCCTCAAATGTTCTTCGCCAATGACCTGACGCATTGACGCAAACCCTCTTTTCATCAAAGCCTGGCTTGAAAAGAGCCTGAGAATGGTTCAATAATCGGGAGGGCCTAAGAACTTGCATTGGTATGGCCAGCCACACAATTTCATCCAAGGAAACGCCTTTTATGGGTGATTTTTCCTCCCCTTTTTATGCTATTAGTCTTGAGTCTAGACTGAAAAGTAATGTGAACGGGAGTGAAATAAATCATCAAAGTATTCCAAACTTTGTCGATTTGCTGCCTTTCAACGTCTATTTTTACGTCTAATGGATTTTACTGAATCAGAACTTCATGACATTTCTTCCATGTTCGGAACAGGCAAAGCAAAGTTACAGAAGGGATACTTCTACTTCTTTGAGACAAGGCACCATCTAACAAATTACAAACATAACATCAGTCGGATACTAAGATCCCTGGCAAGTGTCCGCCTTGAACACCAGCCACAAACAAAAGTTTGGATATTCAAGTATGGCTTTGTGGTCGGAAAAATAATTTACAAGCAAGGACTGAAAAGAGAACCTAAATTGGCGTACGAAATTACAAGGAGTAAACGAGCCCCTTTTAATCCTATTATTTACGGCTGTTATTCGGCTAGTCATTGGTCAAGCGATCATTTCCAAAACTGTATGCCCATTACTATAATTCATTCTTTTGGCATTTTCGTGCGGAAATGTCAAAAGTCAATCATGATCAATTGGAATATGCAGCAGACCAACTCAACTTACACCAAGGAAGGTCAAGATCAGGTACAAGTCGAATTCTGAATAGACTTTTGGCACGACATTGAGCAAACACGTTGGGCCAATATGGACATCAGAATCCTCAGGACTATAACAGTGAATTCTAATGCAGTTTACTTTTGAAAGAAGCTCAAATTTTGGATTTCATGGTTCATACTTCAATTCATGATGAAAAGGCGTAAAACACTAAACTGAGCAGAATGTCGTCAAATGTTTGATACTAGCTTTGAAATATATTCTTGTAGGACTAACCTGAAATAAATTCTTGTAGGATAATACAGAGTGAATTTGCTATTGCCAATAAGAATAAGAAGGCAAAAAGCAATCAATATCAGACAAGCATGCATTTTCATGAAATTCCCACGAATAGCGAGACAAGAGCCACTATGATAAAACTTCCGATCGATTTCCATAAGAATTATTTAAGTAAAGGATTTTGACGACTATTTTGAAAAAAAAACAATTAAACTTAATAAGTAGTTTTCCAGTCCAGCGAATCTAGAGGTCCTCAATTCGCCATAGCCCAACCTCTCCTCTCATATTCCTTGATGACCTGAGACCCACAAGATAAAGGTATGGTTGTTTAGGCAACATCACGACAAGATTTATGTTTTTTCATTTACGATCGTTTAGCTCCAATCAACGGAGGCCCATCTTTTGCAAGGGTCAGTTCACAGCACATATTAAATTACTCTGCCTGGTGCCGATGACTACGCGTTTCAAAGTCTCGAAGTCTCCTCATGATCTAGGATGTTACAGATTCCCTCTGGTTTTCGATGACCTCTGACATTTGCCAGCAAGTAAGGAAGCAATTGTTCCTCCTTGCTACGGCTTTGCTTGAAGCACCGGGATGGTAAATGAGCCATTTCATAGAGGGTATGGAGGCGACCGTAGGGGATTCTGCGTACATTTTACCCGGACGATAACAAGTCCATTCGGTTCTTAAACGATGAAATGTACTGGTTTAGTTCAAATTAGAACGATGAGGTTCTAACTCTTCATGAACGTCATATTAGCTAACTTCCTTGATGTCGTCAGTCATTGAGGGTGTGGACGTGGCTCAATCATAAATAGAGGTGGTCTTTTTATGAATCCATACAGTACACACTAAAAATTGTACAAAGAGCAGCCAGGACCATGATTATTAGCTGAAAACTTGCAGGTAATTACATACATGGCCAGGATAATCCGTGACTTGATGTGATTTTGAAACAACACTGTTGTCGTGGTGGCATCATCGTTGATGTCTTTTTTCATGAGAATGATGATGGCTTCGAGGAACTTTGGGCGACCGTTAGAATTGTGAATGAACGAAAAGTAGAAAAAGAAGAACAAAGACGTGATTTGCACATCACCGTCATGAACTTTACCTTTAATTTTTACTCTGACAATCGCTCTCGAGTGGATAAGAACACATGAGAACGTTCTGGTGTCTAGCATGTCTGACTAAATACGTTCTAGGACCATGTTAAAACTGAAAACACCAAGAAGCCTTGCTACAGTCTGTTGCCAAAATGAACAAAATAGTAAATAATGGCTAAAGCTTTAGCCGCTCCATTTCTACCCATCAAGATCAACACGTGTTTTGAAGGTCGAGTCAGTTATGGTCAGAGGCAACATTTTTCTTCTTTGCAAGTACCAGAGCACGAAAATCCTTTTTCTTTAATGCATTGATTTCAACCGACAACATACCGATTTGGGTGATACATACCAACCAAGTTCGGAAGTTTCAAAGTCGAATTATTGCAGTAATGGTTCCTGGACAAACTCAATCAGAACAGAGCATGTGAGAAAAATTGCCATCATTTCAACTTACGACAAAGTTTTGATCGAAATAAGATTAAATGCTTGATTGATCAGTTTCAAATTGTAACAGAACTAGAACATTTTCCTTCGTTTCCGGTCGGAAACTTGAGGGTGCAAAAGTTGTGAGCATTCAATCTTGATTTGAAATGGGTCCAAGCTATCCTTTTAGCAAGGAAGTGGAATATTTCTAGGTTCTGCTACAATATTTCACAAATTCCATGGCCTACCTCACAACTGAGGTAATGTGGTTGCAATGCAAGTTTGTCGTCCTAAAAACAAAGGCAATCTGCAAAGATATAGCCAGAAGTGCAAGTCTAGGAATCAATGGTATCTAAGGCATTGCCTTATTCTTCATCAAAACACTTGACGGTTAGAGCCCCTAAAGCCCCAAATGTACTAGGGCAATCAATAACCAGCTATTTGGAGGGAATCTAGGATAATAACAACTCATTTTAAATAACGGACGCGTCCTTTTAGCGTACCAATATTTCTCAACAGTGGACACAACCTCAATCTTTTTTGGAGGTCACTTCCCCAAAAAGGGAGTCTTTGGGAGGTCAGTTTTATAAAGTACCTTCCAAATTGGAGGGTGACGTCATCAAAACTCATTTTACAGCTGCTGAGTAAATGATTCCTCAAATAATCGGTTAAGTACCATAATATGGTCATATAAAACGTGGCCAAACACTGAAAAAAGGCTTTTTTTTGGGAGTGTTGGTGCTACGGTCGGAGGGTTGAGCCTCGCCCGGCCAGCGAAGCCAGCCATCAGGACCTCTCTCACTATAGGAAACTGCGCTAACCACGACGCCACGTCTCCTCCCTGAAGAGTATCCTTCCTTTGGTATCAGGAATTGTAAAATCAAAACCAAAATTCAACATCAAACCAATGTTTCGACGAAATGACACAACACTTCGGGTCGATTCTAAAATACGGAAGCCCAACAAGGCCTAAGTTCAAAGTTGCCGATTCAAGTTCGGAGGAAATTCCTTAAGATTCGCATAGCTCAATCGGATTTCATTGTGCTTACCAACGCATCTTAGAGAAGCGAAATGGGAAATGAGATGAAAAGGTCAATTAGCCGAACGTCCGTGATCAAGGAGGGCTTTGTCAGGTCACGAATCTGAGTTGATCACTAAAGCTCGAAACAAATGTTGATATTTTTATCGGAATATGTCACAAGTAAAGGCAAAAATATGCAGATAGAGTTACAAGTGCTTTAGAATGTCAAGAAAAGGCAGCATTTTGGGAATGCAAGAATGCCCACCTTCAATGGCCACCCACAAATTTTGTCGGTGATCAAAGCTCCAAAAACTGTAAACAACTATTTTTTTTAAGTTTTCCAGCTATTTACAAGAAAAAGCAACAGAAAAAAGAAACATCATTCTCAACACTTCTCGTGTGGCAATTTCTGAAGTTATTATCACTTTGAAAACATGATACTTCCGTTTATCTGACCTTGAACTCTTGGTTTAGCTAAAACCTACACTACTTGGCACACAATTAATTGAAACCGATTGCTCCCCATGAACAACCTTTGTTCGGAATAGAAATGAGTAATCATTTCCTCCGATATGTTAGGACCGGATCTTTGCAGAGATAAAATAGGTCCAAAATCGGTCGAGTTTGGCTAGCAATAAATAAAGGTATCAAAACAATCTGGCACATCATTAACCATGTACGGTGAATAGCCTCCCCTATTCTTCCATCCAAGAATCTAAAGGATAATGGTAGACCACCACCGTTGTTGTTGTTGGAGTTGTTTTTCTTGGATCGGCAAGAAATTGGATTGCATCCTGAACGGAAGCATCCTTTTTGAAGCCGACTATCGAAAACTGTTTTCGGCAAACCACTCACATCTTTTGTCTTCCCGTTGGCTTTGGTCAAGGCAAGACTAAGATAAATCAATAAAAATACATTCAAAACGTTGATCAGATAGTCATCTGAAAAAACGTGCAAAAGTGAAGAGTTGATCAAATTTGATGAAAGCATTACACGTATGTGTTTTTTCGATCTGGACGAAAAATGCGAGCTTGAGTGGGTTCATGCCTTAAAGTAATGAACTCATTGATCGATTCCCCTTGAAATTGCTATTAGATCATGTATAGAAGCGCCACCAAGAAAGGACTCTAGTACCATAAACATGGTTGATAGAGGATGGAGGTAACTTCCTGAAAGTGGAAGCCCAAGGCAAACCCTGCTATTTTGATTCTCTCGAGATGATGTTCATCGTCATCGTTACCACCAACGTACTTGTTGCTTTAATTTCAGCATTCATACCAGAACAACTCCAGCACCCAAGCGATGTAAAGACACACGCCTATCCATTGTTCAAAATAAAAGCTACCTCCTTGGGTTCATGATTTGGAAGGATAAGAATCTTGTCGGTCCTCAATAGAGCATGGGAGTGATTTAAGAGGTTTCCCTTGACAAGATAGAGCTAAAGGATGAACCACCAAACTGAGGAAATAATCTACATTTCCTCTGATCTATGAAAAGGATGGTGATTGTATATTAATGGCAAATATTGACCCCAAGTGACAACACATGAAACGCTAAAAACTAAGTCCAATACAAACATAATGTTTCCACAAAAATGTATCAATTCCGCGAAATCTTCTCATGGGATTTTAGTTCCTTAAAGTATTTGATAAATTTAATGCGCTGGTTGTTGCTGATGTTACTTAGGGGTCTCTGTTGGAGGTTCTAACCGTTACATTGTTACCCCAAAGTTATCACCTCCTTTAAGTATCCAGTTCTTTAACCTTAACCATATTCTTGCTGACAAGTATTTCGTGTACGAAGCATCCAAGGGTTTTAGTTGATACGACTTAGACCTCTATAAAACTCATCTAAGTGTCGAACAAAACCTTGTTTGTTTACTTCTAGTGCTTACTGGAGATGGTTTATTTCACACTCTAAGCAAGAAATGCAGAAAGGAAAGTAAAAACAAAAAATGGATTGAGCACTCAACAAGATATATTCAACATATTACTTAAAGTCATTTCTTAAGTATGACCATTTCCCCTAAAGGGACGAATCTAAAGGTTACCAATGTGCAAAAATCAAAGAAAATTAAAAAAAATGGACGAATGGACAGAACATTGCACACTTTTGAGAAACCAGGAAAATCAATGGACAACCTTGTGACCATACGTCTATGTTATTTTAGTCCCTTATTTGCTCAAGTCGCTAAAATTCTCATCGTAGAATAGTAGAATTTAGCTGCATCTGGTCGGTTCCTTGACCCACATATCTACTATCAAAATAAATGCTCTGGGCCCCCTATTTTGGGACTTTCCTCTTAGCTCCTGGGCCCACTAGCTGCCAACCCCTACTCTATGGCAAGAAGGTGAAGGTCAAATAATAGAATTAGAAAGATCCCCGTTTTATCAATTTATCCAAATGTGTATTTTTAGAGAAGTTGTGCAAAGCAATGCTTACAAGTACAAAATAAAAAATGGAATTGACTTGGTGATCAAAATTGTGTATTTACAATTCAGTTGCCTTTGTATTGCATATGATGTTTACTGTTATTATTATATTATTTACTATTGTTGATTATAAAGTAATCATCTAATTTTCAATGATCATAAGGTTTATAGACTTCATACCTACAGTGATTCCAGAGCAAGTGAGAGAGGGTCCATTTGCTGTTGATTTGGTTCAATTTCGTTTATTTCTCAGGTCAGGAGAGCTAAAATTGTATTAAGGGCCTCAGGGTCCTCCTGAGCCGAAAAATAAACGAAACTGAACCTAATCAAAAGCCAATATTACAAAATACAAAATCCTTCATCTGTTCTGGGCTCAATGTAGGTATGAAGTCTATAAACCTTATGATCATTGAAAATTAGATGATTACTTTAGGTCGCTCCATGGAACTCTCGCACTTGGTTGGATCTAGTGCCTCAACCATTCATTTAATGGCAATGAAATGCATATCTTCGAATAACTTTTTCTTTCAGCTTTCCAAAAATATAGGTCTTGTCCTAAAAGCAGATTTAGTTCTTGTAATATTTGCAATTGAATGGTGATCCAGTCGAGTGCTCCTCCCAAGACAGAGCAGTTAAAATCTTCTGTTTACATCGAAGTCGTGCAGGGTCAACTTTGCCTAGGGACCATCTGAAAGTGTCCATTTGTTTACAGTTTCTGTTCGTTGTGATGACCAATGTTGTTCAACACAATTTGTGCACATTTTTCTTTTACCTTTGCATGTGAAAAAACACAAATGGCTAAGGAATGGTTTGCATTTATGTTTAAAATTGCAGTTAATTACTAAGGTTACTCTAAGGTAACTACTAGTATTCTTATTTATCAAAACATTCAAGATTTTTTTCAATGAGATGGGCTTTTGAAGCGTTTCAAAGATAAATTGCTTTCAAGATCGTTATTGATTCATTGTTCCAAGATGGTTATATTTTTCGATTTTTTATGGTTGTTTTAAATAAATTTTTCTTTCTTTTTTTGTATGTATGTATATGTATTTTCGTAAGGATCGTAAGGAATCTTGCAAAACTTATATAAATAACAATTCGGTCCTTACGAAGGTGAACCAAAAATTCAAAAGGATAACTTGGTCACCGAAAAAGAAAAAAAAACGAGTGGGGGACGGGATGCAGAGACAGGGGCAGAAAACAATAACACTGATAAATTGCACCACAATTACAAATTACAGCAAAAAAAAGTAATTAAACTACAGCAAAAAAAAGTAATTAAACTACAGCAAAAAAAGTAATTAAACTGCATGCATGATGTGGAAAGTATTTTGCAATTATAAAATGGTAACAATCGCCTTGTAAATTGGATGAGAATGTTTTAAACATATTTTTTCAAAAAAAACTTGCCTTTTGTGCATCAGATGGTTGACGAGCAGAGAAAAAACCTGTGTGGGTGAAATCAAATGTTCCAAAAAAGGATGTAAATATGATTGCAATAATCACCATGAAAGAGGTAAGTTAATTAAACATCATTGAATTTAATTTAAATAGATGAAGGTTAGATTCAAAAATAATGAGGATCATTAATAATAGGAAATATGTTTCAACGGCTTCCTTGGCAAGGCTTGCCGTAGCTTGAAATTTCAATCCAGGTAGTGTCGGTGGCCTTATTGAAATCAATGGATAATGTTTTTTAAAAGCAAAGGTAAAGAATAAAAAACTTGAAAATATTAGACCCATGGTTGTGTAAGAAAAGAAGAGGCACTATTTTTTTCACGAGATTAGAGGTTATGAACAATTCCAAATCTAGTGGAATCTAGCCCTTTTATCTTCATATCTGTTCCAGTTGTTCCACCGATATATTTAGTTCACATTCTCTATTAACCATTTTGAATGAAAAGCGTAAAATAATTTGCCCTATCTTTTTGGATAGTGTAGTACAGTACACTGCTAATATAACGTGACGCCAAAACCAGCGTACGAAACCCTCTCGCCCTTCTGCGACCTTTACAACCGTCTTGAACCGAGGCTGACACCCAAAACTGCATGTTGGTTTCCTTCTTTGCGAGTTCTTCGTTCGTACGAAGCGCAAGCATTTGCTGTTGATTGGACTGCAGTGCAGATTGCGTACCAACCCGATTGAATTTGGCAACACAAAGTCTAAGCCAAGCAAAAAAGCTTCAGCTATTTAAATCATCGTAACATGAGGTTAGGATATCAGTTTCATTTAGAATCTCATCCTTCTAACACTATTTATCATGCTTCGCTTTGCTGCCCTCATCGCCCTTGTGGCTTGTGCCGTCGCTGACAACGCCCCCTACCACCCCGCCCCTTCTTACCATGAGCCCAAGTACGAAGAGGCCCCCAAGCCTTATGCCTTCCAATACGGTGTCAACGACGAATACTCCGGATCCAAGTTCAACGCCCAGGAGACCGCTGACGGCAAGGTTGTTCAAGGTTCCTACCAGGTTTACCTTCCTGACGGTCGTGTCCAAACAGTGACTTACACCGCCGATCACTACAACGGTTTTGTTGCTGATGTTAAGTACGAGGGTGAGCCCACCTACCCCAAGTACGAGCCTGCACCTTACAAGGCCGCTCCCGCTTACAAGCCCGCTCCCTACAAGCCCGCCCCTTCTTACTCCGCTTAAGAAGTAGAGGCTGAGTGATGACAGTGCCATGGACTTGTCAGCAATGGTCAAAATATTTAATCACAGATTATTTAATTTTGGTGAATTTGGATTTCTACTTATTCTGTGCCGTGCAACTCTCGGTGGATTGAAAAAGGAATTCATTTCGTTTTGTTTTGCACCTTTTATTGCCGTTTCGAAATAAACAGGAATACAAATGTATCCGCAGGGCTTTAGCCATTCCTCGAAAAAGGGAAAAGATCACAGTTCTATTCCTTTTCTAAAAATGAAAAACGTGTTACTCAAGAATTCCTTTTCAAAAACGCAATAACGTTAGAAATTACTCGTTACAAAATTACTTTGCCAAAAAAGCCAGTTTTAGCACCGTTGTCGCCTTTTCTGTAACGTCTTATTAAAATTGCTGAAAAATAATTTAATGTTACAGAATACATAATCAGTGACCATTGTGTCTAAACACACATGGTTTGTTTATTCATTGCGGTCATCTCATCTTATTCCAATCATTCCGACCAGGTCTTAAGGATGCATGAGTTGTCTGTGTTTCAGACCTGGTTCAGGGGTCTTTGTTCAGACTAAAAAGACCAAAATTGCCAAGACGCAAAGTCATCTAAGCAGAATGGACTTACGCAAAATTCCCATAGGCTGAAAAAACAAATATGTATTGAAAGAAACAAACACTTCCAAAACCAAAATTGACTTCTCTGACTTCTAGTCAGGGTGGGCTTTTTTTGACATCGAGAGAGTTTTGGACACCCTAGTGTCCAAAAGTGTCCAAAAGTACCCAAAAGGTGTCCAAAAATACCCCAGAAGGTGCCCAAAAATACCCAGAAGGTGTCCAA
>CM021323.1:365405-394093 GCA_010645155.1 Tigriopus japonicus
AGGTGTCCAAAAATACCCAGAGGGTGTCCAAAAATACCCAGAAGGTGTCCAAAAATACCCCAGAAGGTGCCCAAAAATACCCAGAAGGTGTCCAAAAATACCCAAGAGATGTCCATAAGTGTCCAAAAGTCAAGAAACGTAAAAGAAAGTTGTACAAATCAGACAAAAAACCAATTACACTGCATAAATAATTGAATTCTAAAGAATGCGTGATTATAAACTCAAACAAAAATAGTTCTATTATTGGAAGCAAACTGATATCAGTTTGAGTGTGCTTTATTAGAGGTTAATTTTTTTTGGACAATCAGTTCAAAACCCTTCTTGCCTCTTGGATGGGAAACACTTGCCAGCAATGACATACTTAGGAATATAAATCAAACTACTAAGTAACTTTCTCTTGTTACTAATCATAACACAATTAGCTTTAAAATGTACTTGCATACTATGTTTAACATGATGTGTGGTGTGAGAATGTTATTAGTAGTCCCAGTCTCATATTCATTTGTTCGTTCATTCCTTCAGTCGATCGTTCTTTCCCACGTTTTGGACGACGCTCAGTCGTCAAAAAAAAAAAAAGAGTGGAAAGTTCAAATGTCCAGTTTAGCTTTCAAGTAATTGGCTCATGCAATGTTTTAAATGTAAGTTTATTTATGCTGAATTGACTTATTCTTGATTATATTTGGTCAAGTGACGTTTATTTTGGAAAGAAACTTTGAAGAATGTTGTTCTAAGAATTTTTTTTAACCATTATTTTTCGAAATATTATTTTTGGACATTTTTGGACACCCTTATTTTTGGACCCTTTTGGACAAGGGTGGACGAAATGTCCAAAAATCAAATGCCCACCCTGCTTTTAGTCATATCTTTCTAACCCTGCTTTAAATGTCAGTGTTTACGCGCTGATCAGCGCCCCGTGTAATCAAATTGAAACATAGTTGCCACCTGGTGGAGTGAGTATTAGCGCCATCTTTACACAAAAGTTCAGGATTTTTTTCAGTAGTTTATTTCTTTCCAATGGCATTATGTTATCAAAGGCGCACATTTTGGAGAAATTTGATCGTTAAGAAGATGTTTACCACTGTCCCAAAGAGTGGCACTACAAATAACCATCTGGCAACCATGTTTCGATTTGATCACAGGGGGCGCTGATCAGCGCGTAAACACAGACATTTAAGGCAGGATTAAATTCAACGAAGGTTTGTGAAGCAAGGCAATGGATGTATGAGATATGTAACAAGATATGTGAAAAAGCAGTTTCATTGAAATTTGCAAAACAGTGTCAAAATGCCGTGTTTGTTGCCTCATTGAAATAAAACTAAACTGTCAAAGCCACTAAGACAAGATGTTTGTTTAACTTTGCAATTAAGTTTCTGTTATAGTATCAAGAAGTTCTCATGTCAAATAGATGAGTAAACATCTGGCGAACTTTTGCAGGAATATAAAAAACCCTTGAAACTGCAATACGAAATGCATACATGGTTGAACACAAAATGTTCTGTCTTATTCAGAGGGGGTTCAAGCCCTTCACGAAAACCTTTCATACAAGGTTTCAAAGATCAGCCAATACTACTGAAACTACTGAGCAAGAACGACCCTCATAAAAGAGGTTGACACATTCTTCAATGATTTTGGCGCATGACATTGCTCAGAGGAAAATACCTTTTAACTTTGAAATGGATTTTGGTGCAGAGCAGAAATTCTATGAGCTTAAAAACTGAAAACTGTTTTTTACTCAAGAAGAGCAATTACTTGCTGTTCTTCTTTATTTTTTGTAGCTGTCAAATATCTTAAAATTAACTAAACTGCATAAATAAATTTGCACACTATTTACATGTACTTAACAAAAAACAAGCCTACAACAATTTGTGACTCATTTAGATAACAACAAATTTGATAGTCAACCTCCTTTACGATCGTTCAGTATCACACCCAACTCGTATCTTGTAGCAAGCCATCCTAGTAATGAGTGTCCAATGTGCGCGCCAAATTGAAAATGAACGTAATATTTTAATTGCAATTTATTCACATTTTTCATCTGGAAAATAACTCGCGACAAATGCTTTTGAAATCTTCACCACATGAAATACTGGCAGTTTTTGTCAAAATTCAGCAAAAATTGCAAATATCCTCAATAATATCTACAAAGTCTATTTACAAAAAAAAATATCTACTAATCAGTAGATACAAGCTAGAAAGTACTATCTTCTCGATTAATGTTTGAATTTCCCACGAAGTCAAGGTGGCCAAGTTGAGCACTCTAATTCGTCTCAAACATAAAAACCAAGAGTTGGAGCTTGAATGCGATTCAATGCTGTAATCCTAACACATTATCTGGCCATAATAGCTCTGAGTTGTAAGTTTTTTTAAATGTTAAAATGTCGTAAATACCGAATGCTTAAATATGTATCAGGGCATATTTCCACTTTTTCAAATCCAATTGCAACACAAAACATTTGCGACTTTATTTTTGATTTCTAAAGGTCAAGTTTATTTTCTCAAATATGAAACAAAATTGAAACACTATTTTGCTTAGCTTTAACAAACAGATCCGGCTCGAAGGACCACGTAAAAAGGACTGTATAAACACTAGATATCAAACGATAATATCTAGAACTTAAGATTTTTAAAGGGGGAAAATTAAACACGCACACAATGTTTGAGGGTTCGTTTGAGGATATGGATAGAGTTAACGTCAGCTGAGTCTACTCAACGGTAGACTGGTAGTTCATTTTCACGAAACCTTGAGTAGTGATATGCTGATATAATAAGCTACCTTTTTGTTGACGAGGATTTTGACAACCAGAAAAATAATCATTTCATAGCATATCAAAAGAATGAGGTATTTTTAACCAGTATTTTTATCTTATGAAAAGGGAAACAAACAGCATAATTTTCTTGAGATCTACAGTAAGTAATGATATTTACGCTGAAGGATTTTAAAGTTAACGTTCTAAAAGTTATTCAGGTAATTGTAGCATCAAAAATGATATATTGAAATTAGTTTGAGTTGCTTTTTGTTATTCTAAAGTCTACTGGCCCCCTAGGACTGTGTGTAGTTTGTATCTTGCCATGCTTTAAAACAACGCTATCTATTATCAGCACTATTTGGGAATTTCCAAGACGCCGTCTGCCCTATTTGAACATTTTGACGACACGATTCCCTTGACCATGGAGTACGTTATAACTGGAGTGCGATGCGTCGATCCATAGAGGACTGTAAACTGGGGACCGCTCCTCATTTCGCCATTTACGTTAGTAGGTAAGTCTTTCCCAAGCATGGTGGATTGCTTAGCTCTCATTGATGAAATGCCAAGATTTTAAATACGTTTTTCAACGTCAAAGTGTCAAAATGAACAACTTTCATTAAACCAATTAGCAAATGTTAGGTTAAATAAAGTAATTAAATCACTAAAACAAATTGCTAACATTTCCAAAACTGAAGTGTTAGCTATCAAAAGAGGCTATAGATCGGCATAGACATAACATTTTACCCATAAATCTTGAGCAGATGTTCAGCCATATTTGCACAATGAAATCTCAAATGATATTCTTTATTCATGTGAAGAAATATATTCTAAAATCTTTGATATTTCTAGATCTTTCATTGGTTTCCTATATCAATAGATATAAACTAATTTTGCTGGCTTGATGTTGGATTTTTTATTACTTTATCTATCAATATTTGACAACTTTGCAGGGACAGCAATACAATCTCAGGTTGAAGTTGGTACTAATTATCAGTGGTAAAATACCTTACCTTGGTAGACCTTGGTGCCTATAATACCTTGGTTCTTACATGAGGAAAGCATGGCTTATGGGTTTAATCTTTTTTTTTATCGGACTTTCATCCTCACCAACAATCAGCCTGCTTTGACTTTTCTTTACAGAGAGAGGTTGGATTTGAAAATTTCCATGACAAAACATTGAAATTTAGGGATCAGAAATCAACTTTAACATTTCCAGAGGGTAGCCACTGTTGTGGCATGGGGCTAAGCACGTAAAACTCATTCTCAAAGAGACTTAAAACCACTTTTCTTGGACGATTGCGTTCTCCCGCCACAATCTGTTTCTTCCCTACTGATGTAAGAGAATCTGATGAGTGTCGGCGGCAGCGCAGTCTAGGAATTCAGTGGTCTATTGTATGGCTTAGGTAACAAAGGTTGCGTGACAAATATTTTCTATTCCACGCAAGTTTACCTTTTGGCATAAGGTTGTAGGTTTTTTGCGGTTTTTTGTTATAATTTGCCCACGATTCGACCGCCTAAAGCACAGAAAGTACATTTGCTTGACTCTGAACTCAATTTTCGTCGACCCTGATTCATAAACCATCAACTCAGTAGTGTTTCCTAGGGACCACTAATCTAATCTCTGAACTAAATGGTTCTGAAGCGGCCATGCTTTCACAAATGCCATTAAGTAATCTAGAAGAATCTCAATTCTTTAAAGCCAGACATCGCTAGTTGACCATCGCGAGTGTGAACCCTAAACAAAGTGCTGGTTTGCTCCGACAGCTTGCTTGAAACAGCTGTTGCAACACTTGATACAATTAAACTTTACGCCCCCTGTCAGCAGGGCTGCCAGGTAATTGGAGACCAGAAACGCCAGATCAACCTGTCAAAAACGCCAGATATCGAAATTCGCCGCCAGATTTTTTTCAAAAAACGCCAGAATAACGCCTGATTCCAGTTCCTTTATTATGCATTTGTTCTAGAGTAGACATATCATGTACTAACCTTTCATCAATAAAGATAGCTGAGTTGAACTTATCAAGCATCCTTTGGGTTGATACAGCTTAATAAGACACATTTTTCGCACACATTTGCTCTCATTTAAATAGAATGAGACTTTGAATTTGAGTTTATCAGTAAGACCAAATAAGACACAAATAAAGCAAACCACCATCATATTCAAGCTAATAATCATGAGTGTGAACCCTTCAAAAGGTTCTGCACCCTAAAAATTTGCTTTTGTAAGTAGTTGAAATATTTGGAAATTTTGTGTATTATTTGTTTGGCCTTTTACCCATATATTTACAAAGTTTGATTTTTTGGCATTTCTTGCATTTCATTAGCCATGTATTAGCCAACAGAAACGTAAAATCGTATTTTTTAACCTTTTTTGTTTTTCCTTAAAAACTCTTCAGTTTCTTTTACATTTGAGTTTGTCACTGCAATAAATTGATTTGCCATTCCAATACACTTTGTTTACCATTCAAGCATATATTTTTTCATCCCAACACACTTTCTTTACATGCCAACACATTTTTTTCCTATCTAGCGCATTTTGCTTGCCCGTTTTTCAGCTTGAAAAGCATCTTCTATTTGCTAAAATCTTCAAGCTTACCAATACTAGTTTCAACGGCCCAGCACTCTCTTATAGTAATTATAAGATTTTAATATCAGAATGTATAAATGATGATTATTTTAAGCGCTACTTTTGGTTGTTTATCTGGAATTGCAGGAAAGTTAACATAAAAAAGAGAAAAACGAAAGAGATGGGCCAAAAATGGTCACATTATTTTTTGTAACTAATGCTGTAACTTTGAGCTCTGTTATGCTGAATTTTGCTAGAACAGTGTGACACTACTGTGTTTCTACAAATCTTCAAAATCAAAGAAAATACGCCAAATTTCACTATTTTCGGTTAAATACCGCCAAAAACTTGTCAAAATGTTCTTCCCCGCCAAACAGAAATTTCCCAACGCCAGACTGTAACGTAAACCGCCAGAATACCGCCAGATTTTTCCGTCCCGCCAAACAAAACATCTCGCCGCCAGACGAGGCCTCAAACCGCCAGATACACCAAAATCTGGCGGGCCAAACCGCCATCTGGCAGCCCTGCCTGTCAATAACACAGCCTCGTAGCGCTGTGGTAAAACATCCGACTCAAAATCTGGAAATTTGGCGATCGCGCCTCCGTCGATCGAGTGTGTTTGTTTTCTAACATAAACCTTAGGACTGACTATTCATTTTTATAATTACATTTCGTTAGAGTTACGTTTGGTTTATGTTAGGATTAAACAAGGTCCTTGGATTAAATTAGGTTAGGTTAGGCTAGGTAAGGTTAGGTTAGGTTTAGATGTGGAAAGGTTGTTTTATTCTATTACCTTTCAACTGTTCTTTAATAGAATACCCAGTCCCATAACAATATTTTATATCTAAGGCTGGTTCATTCTTTTGCACTCTCGAGTTATAGTGAGCCGAACGTGCAACTGTAGCAAACAAGCTGTCGGAGCAAACCAGCACTTTGTTTAGGGGTTATACCATCGTGAGCCCATCTCCACGCAAAACAGAGAAGTCATGAGCTGACCGGCAGCAACAGTCATATTAACCCTTTAGCTCTTAACGTTAGCAGAGAGGGGACATGTTTTTAATGGCATTAAGCAAAACTGCTTTAAGCTTTCATTTTCTAATCCAAGCTTTTGTGAGTGTTCTATAGATGCAAAATCTATAGCGGCAATATCCCCACGGAGCGGACAGCCTTCATCAGATCGCAACTGCGTTCTGACTCCGGAAAAACAAACCAGCACTACGACCTTAAAATTCTACGTAATTCAGTAATTAATATCATTTTCGAAACATGCCTTCGTGAGGCCTCTCCTAAGGTTCTTTGGTCTCACTCCAACACATTGCTGCAAAAAAAAGATATCGTTGCACGGCAAATGTGGCAAAAACGCGCCGAAATAGTTTTTTTATAACAATAGAAACGGCAATTTTGATGGAAAACAAAAATGTTGGCCGTCTTCAGCAAATATTATTATAAACTGCTCTCGTACTTTTTTTCGGTTTTTTAATAAATCATTGTAGAAATTTAAACAGGCCCGTACTAGTCCAATATCCAAGTTACAAACCACAATGCTTTGTTAGAGGACCAAATGTTTCCCCGAAATAAAGCCTGAATGAAGACCGAACATAGAACCTAACGCAAACATATTCATGTAGGGACCATCAGTTTGTCCATCAAAGTCACCAAAATGCATTTTCCCACATTTAAACCACAATTTTCAATCACATAAGTGCTCAAGACTAACCCCAATATAACATAACTTAAATTGGATGTTACAATTCATTTATGGCAATAATTGAAGCATCAGAATTCTTCATAATTATAAAAGACATATATAGAAGTGATATTTATGACGAAGTTCGCCAATTCAAAGCAAAATATTTCGAAAACTCTAGAGTACAGTGTGGGGAACCAAAACGTGGACTCCACTTTAATTGCTAATTTCTCAATATTTTATTATTGTCATGGAGGTTGCATGAATATGCGCTAAAAGTTCTAACTAAATTCTTTCAAACGAGCTGCAGCTGAGCTTTGTAGACCCACTAATTTTCGAAATGAAAGCCAAAAGGCAACGTGTATCAGATTTGCTCCACGCCCAAGTGGCCATAAACGAGATCACAGAGATCGCCGAGTGCTCCCGGAGCTTCGTTTTCAAGATCAAAAAGCTGATGGACGATGGCAAGGATCTCTCCCGCAAGCCTGGCAGTGGCGGCCATAATAAAAAGAGCGATGATGACTTTTTCACGGGTCTCTTGGCCGAGATTGAAGCCGACCCAACCAGATCCATGAGGAAACTCGCCAAGGACCTCAATGTGGAATCTAGGGCTCCATTGAAAGCAAGGCCTGTGCAAACCCTCACCGCAGCGTTGATGACCTGAAGGCCTCCGTCGAGCAGGAATGGCCGGCCATGTCTGAGGGTCACGTCATCAAGGTCTGCCGTGCCTTCAGGCCCAGGCTCGAGGCCATGGTGGATGCCGATGGGGGCCATTTCGAGAAATAATGGTAGGATAGTAGCTAAAACAATACAGAAAGTTTCATTGTGATTGGACTTAAGGTTCAGGCGCAAGTCGCACATGTTTGCAGTTGTAGTGAAGAGTCCACGTTTTGGTTCCCCACCCTGTATATTGTTTATAAAGCCTGTTATGAGTCCGGCTATTTTCTGTACGGGAAGGTCCTACCGTTCCCAGAGCTGGAACATCATATTTAAGTACCTAAACACACTAGAATCCTAAATTTAACGATTATAAATCTTAGCTGAAGTTCAAGCAGTAATTTTGACAAAAATGAGATCTAAAGATAAACTCCTCCATGCCACCAAAACTAAAGGATTAAACCCGGCCAAAGTAGGTAGCAATGGACCTCTAGAGAACCTCTAGGTCGGTAGCAAGATTCGATTTTTCCTGACCAAGAGCAGGCCGATCTAAATGCAACTTAAGTGCTGGAATATTTCCTTAAAATTATGATTGAATTTTTTTTCTCAACCAAAGGACCATGTAACAGTTATAAGTGCATGACTGGTTCAACCATTCATGCACAAATGGTCTAAAAGTAAGTTATTTAATTATATTTTAAACTGTGGAGATGACACTCCATGCTTACTTTTGTTTCAGTTGCTACTCTTGCTAATAATTTTGTCAGTGTTTAGGGCACATGTAAAAACAACTTGTGGGGTCTAGTTATTAGCAAAAGGCTTTCCAACCTATGATCATGTAAAGATGTTTCAAATGAACAAAACTTGACTTAAAGTTCGTATTGGAACATGTTTCTATAATGGGTAGTTAAAGGGCAGAGGGCAAACTTGTCTAGAAATGCATTCCCCAATAAATCATAAGTAGATTGTTGCAAGTGCTTGATTGGTTCAAACTATCATAAGTACATAGTCTTTGAATTGACTATTGAGATTTATAACATGTTAAGTGCATCTTTATTATATTTAATGATGCTTAACTTCATGTGCTTATACTCCCATGAAGATAACACTTTTATCCCTCCAAAACTGCCATTTCTAAAAGTTGGTTTATTACATGGTAAACTCAAAAAAAGATTATTAAGACTTTGTTTTCGTTACTTACAAATACAAAAAACATGAAAAATTTGCTTGGAAAGGTGTTTTGGTAAGTAATTTAAGTACATGTTGAAATGTTTGATTTGAAATTGCATATCAAATTACTTTTATTGACCGCCTTCTCCTTTTATGAGACTTCCTCCAAGCCCAAAGAGGTCAGGTCCAAAATATTATTCACCAACAACTTACTTTATTACCCTACAAACCATTTTATTACCCTACCAATCACTTTATTGCCCTATGAATGCATCATGCCTTTACAAATACATCTCAGACGCACAATTACTTGCACGTCTGAAGCCCCTATCTCATTGACGGGGAATGATCTAGCAGGAACACGGAAGTCCCAAAAAGGATAAGTTGGTCAACAAAATACCATATGCACCCACAAATGAAGGGAGGAATGGTCAAGATCCGACATCACTCGTTTCATTTTAATTGACGCCCCTCGGGCTGACGCCCTCGGGTGGCCAATAAAATGAAACTCCCTCCGCCGGATTTTGGCCATTACTCCCTTCCTTTGCAGGTGCATAAATAGTATTTCTTTGATTTCAGTCAATTTGATAAAATACAATCAAACTCAAAATTTGCCTTTCCACTAAATTCCAAAGAAATGTTAGACACAAAACTCAATTAATAGCAATTTGATATCACTCAGATTATTTTGCCTCATTTGAGTTATATTAATAACAATACATTTAAACTCAAAAACACATTTTCCAATAATTTCATTGTTGGAATCAAATTCATCATTTCTATTTTGCAATTTGGTTCATCCTCTACCCCAGGGGTGTGCAAACCCTGGCCCGCGAGCTGATTTCGCCTGGCCCGCGAGAGGATCTGTCACTTTCAATAGACTGGCCCGCAGCATGATTTTGGCATAGCCCGCGAATTTTATACTAGAAATTATTTGCCGTTTTGGATGGTGTGGCCCGCAACGGTTCGGCCAATTTGGCCCATTGCTAAATAAGTTTGCACACCCCTGCTCTACCCCAACACTTGTGTTCTTATTAAGTTCAGAGCTGATTTTTTGGTTTGGATTGCCTTAACCTTTCATGCCTCTAATGTTAAAGGATAGCACTTTCCTTAAAAGCATGTAAAAATTACTTACAGCTTTCAAACACTTGAGCATGCTCATTAATAGGGCAAATAATGATGCATGCAAACAATGCATGATGCAAATAATCTTACATGTTACCCTTTTAGTTACCAAAAGTTGCAGAAAAATGTACCCAAAGGTGCAAAAGAAAGTGCAAAAAAATGTTAAAAGTGAAAATAAATGTCAAAAAAAGAGCAAATAAATGTCAAAAAAGAGCAAATAAATGTCAAAAAAGAGCAAATAAATGGCGAAAAACGAACAAATAACTTGCATTTGGACTTGTAACGTCATTCATGGAGTACCCACGGCTCCTAATTGAGCGGGAGAAGTTATTTACAAGTTCTAAAGACATTTGAGACTAGTTTTGAGGTGAAGAGACAATGCCGCACAAGTAATAGAGTTCTATTAATTAGGTCACTACCAAAAAGGATGTAAAGTCATGAAAAATACTCAAGTCAACAACCTTCTGAATTTTCCATTCCTAAGACGGTTTCATGGTTGGATGTACCTAAAATATTGTCGAAATCTATTTAGCCGTTGTTTTATATGGCTTAACGTTGTCGCCCTTCGAGTCGTTCAAAAGTAGCCATTGAATATTGAACAGAAAAATAGATTTCACCCATATTTAAGACTCACATGTGCCTAACAATTGTATCAAAGAAAATATTTATAAATGTGTTTTAAGCATGTTTTTAGTGACATCACTTCAAATTTTGGCCCGTGGCCTAATTACCAGAACTCAATTTCAAATGTGGCATTCATTGGGTCGCATGTTAACGCATCTAATTCGTGATGTTTAGTATACTATAATTGCGCTTGAGTATACTCTAATTTTAGTTTGGTCGTAACATGCGGAATAATTGAACAAACCTCAAGATAAGTATACTCTTCCGGGAGAGATATTTTTGAGTATACTCTAGGGGCACGAGTGCACCTTTCTGTTGCACTCGCGCTCTTTAGATTAGAGGCTGTGCCTCAGTGCGCCCGTTTCAGCGAGGGTGAAATAAGCCAAAGTAACCCATATTTGCTGCATTCTGCGTTGAGAAAAGCTGTCTGACCATAAAAAAACTGTTTGTGTAGAAACACTGGGCCTGTGTTGTTAATCCCAACTTCAACAATTAAACTTCAAGTTTCAGTGTCGAATTCGGACTCGTTCAAAATCGAACTGAAAGTCGATTTCTCAAAGATTTTCAAGTCTAACTGAATCCAATTCAACTTTAAGCGGGAACTCTTAAAGAAAACGACGAGAGGAACGATTTGATCATCTTCCAACGTGCTCGGAAACATCAAAAAGTGCGTCAATCAGACAAATGAATGAGCCGTCCTTCAACACCACTACCCCCGGATACAACGAACCAATGGATGGGTAAGGAATCAATAGAAAATTGTGAATAAAAGGATACCATCGACTCCGCTTGCAATTCCATCCCTCATTACTCAATGGCCACACCTACCAATGGACTTGTCCACGGATCAACCAACTACGCAAAAGCACAAAGGAAAGAAAAAACTTCAACGGGAATAATAAGCCGCGCTCATGGAAGGCCCTGCCAAAATTGCCCATCTTCAACCCAAGAACCCACAACGCTCCCATGTTATCAAGAACGTCATTTTAGCCCATGTGATTGAGACACTATTTTCGGTATGAAATTGATGCCAAAAAAATCGGATTGATAAGCCGCTTCAAGGAAAATAGGATTTGGTCTAAACAATCTCAAGAGTTCATGGAAACATAACTAGAACGACCAAACGGATTGGACCGTGTCCCGGACTTTCTCTACAATTATTACTTTTAATTCAAAAGATGCTCCAGTATGTTCATTTGTGTTATTCTCCTAACAAGTAATTTAGTTGCAAGTTTTCGCCACGGAAACTAAAAAAGACATTGAAAGAATAAATGCTGCTGTTTCAATAATACATTCGAGGAAATTTCAATACCAATAGAACTATGGATTACGCCTTTTGTATCCTTTAATTCTGAAAGCTCCGAGGACATCTTGTTTTTGTTTCGGGACTTCTCAAGACCTATTTTCTTATGACATACTATATGTTTAGTGTATTTGAGCAAGTCTGCCACAAATGACAAATTGTTGTCTTCAATTTTGAAAACTAGGAAACTTAGTCCACCATTTATGTTTCATTATTATCAATAATTACAAATACTGTACCAATGAAATTCAGCTCGACTTTGAAATATCTGTCACAAAAACCCTCCTTGTCCCCGTTTTGGCATGAAAAATCGTATCATATCTATCTTTGGTCTCGCAAAGCTATCTTCTACTTTGAATTTGCGGTTTTCGTCGCACTTTTTAATATCAAAGACTGGTCGAACCGATCTTGAAAGACCGAAGTTAAAGGTAGGATGTGCGGTGGCTGAGAATATGGATCAGGATCGAATTTTGAAGCTAAACTCAAGTTCCAGAACGCCACTTTTTCTAGTTCGGTTTTCAAGATGGGGTCGAAATGAAAAAAAACACCTTTGTGCTTGGAGCAAGACGTTAAACTCCAAGTGCAAATGAAAATAAGGACCATCTCAATTGACCTCATTGTTTTCAACAGGCCTCTATCCATCTGGTTCATCTTGTTCTTGGAAATGAAATAAACCAAGTAGATGGGCAAATTGTGGGAGTACACAACAATTGCTATACTCATCGCTTTGTTTCGCGTTAAGTATACTTGAGGTCAGCTATGTAGTAAGACCAGAGTTGAGTATACTATAAAATAAATCGATCTTATGTGCGTTAACATGCGACCCATTGTCTCATCACAACAAAACTGTTCTCAAATACTTTTGGAACTTAAAAGTAATATCTCCAAGTCAAAATGGACCAGTGTAATCTAGGTTTGTAAGCACTTTCTTAAATGTTGCGCTGGGCCTCTCTCCCAGTTTTTTCCGCCTGTCTTAGTTTGGAAAAAGTGCGAGCGGTTCAGTTAAAGAGTTATTAAATAGTAATCTTTATTGCGAGCTTATTAACTCATTGGATACAATGATTGTTTTTAAGTGGATCTGATACAATATGAATGATATTTATATAGTTCCAACGTGAGGGGCCCATTCTGGGTGTGCATGGCGCTGTTCGAGGCGGAATATCCACTAGACTTGGGCATGGACATCTAGAATTTCTCTATTCTAGATGTTCTTGACTTGGGTTATGGGGAGAGGGGGGGGAGACCTGGGTTCGAACCCATGAACCCGAGCATAGCTCGGTCGCGCGTTAACTAACTGCGCTAAACCATCTTCCCTGTTAATCACACTTGTATTAAATCTATCATCAAAATGAGTACAGAATTGACTAGGGTAGAGACATATGTTAGTCATCAAACAATCATTAATATAATTGGCTGACGAAATGCTAGACATTTTGGGATCAAAAATTGATCGTCTTCAGTTCATGATTTCTTATCAGTGATGGCAAATGGATGTATGCCGTACTTCTGCCAACAGGCAAAACTGTTCTCAGAAAGTGGCAAACTTCATGCAAAAATTTGTAGACCTTTTCCAAATCATCAGCTAAACTTTTTGAGTCCTGACTATTCCTTCCTCAAACTAATTTTGGATCATCAACATAAGATGAAATACTGGCTTTTGTACCAAGCTTATTAGGGGGAGCAATGAAAATGATGAAAAAGAGCAGACCTAAAACGGAACTTTTTGGAATGCCACTAAATGATTCTTCAGCCTTAGGATCTGCTTCCTTTTACTAATGAAGCTTTCAATCCCAGTCTGGGCCTTACCCTGCCTCCCACTGTTTGAGAAGATGAAGCAAGACCACGAATTATGCACCTTATCAGAAGTAAAGTCAAGACAACTATATCAATTCACTAATGACTCCAAGCCTGCCAAATCCCAATGACATGTTCTAAATAGTCAATCAATTGGATGATTGTACTAAAATGTGCTCGAAGTCTGTGTGTGGTGTTCTGAAGGAAATGATATCATAGAGTTCCAAATAATCTACAAGCTTCGACTTCATGATCTTCTCAAAAAAAAATTTCAAACTGCAGGCCAGGGAAATGTGCTTATAATTATGAGGGAAAACATATCTGTGCCTTAAAAAGTGCAACAACATGAGCTAATTATAATGAGGAGGTAAATTTGCCTTAATCCAGGATTCAAAAGATTGAGTGGGAGAAAAAAGAAACAAAAATTTGTCAAATGGCAAGAAATGACAAATTCATCCAAAGCTAAAATTTGCCATCCCTGTTTCTGAAAAGCTCTGTGCGCCCAACTCTCTTCAAAAAACGGAAGCGAACGTGTCATAAAACAAAACGTCTGGTGTCGAGTACGCACGAATCATTGACTACTTTTTTAAAAGTTAGGAAAGTGTTCAGGTCCTTAACAATATTTCAAAGATTCCATATGACATCCTTCACATTTTCTACACAACCTATATGAAGAGGACATCATAATCAAAAATGCTCCATTCTCAAACCTATTTTGTCAGATACTTAATGCAAAAAATGACGAACAGCTGAAGACCATCGCATTGAAGTCTAAAAGTATCAACGTTTTCTGGTCAATCATTCACCTCTAAAAACAGAGGGGCGAGTGGTAATTTTTGAGGGTCCAGCTAATTTCACTGCCATCATGAACAAGGTCATCTATAGGGTGTACCACTTGAAACCTGGACTAGAAAATATACTTAAGGCAAAATGTATTTTTCTGAGAAACACCTTGTCAATGAAATTTACCCAGTGGAAACAAGCTTGTACTTCTTTTAATCCTCTCCCACTGTCAAAATGTGTCTTTTGGGGGCAAGATTTTTTTGATATTAATCATTGGCAGTAAATGTTGCCCCCTTCTTCTTGGGAGCTCAATCCTTATCCACTTTCCAATTTCAATGGCTTCCAAGAGAAAGAAAATTGCAAGTTGCAGATTTCAAGTTGCTAAACACAGTTTTCTGCCATTTTTTTTATTAGCTTGACAAATTAAATCAAAGTTTTAAACTCAAAGAGCCAAAAAAATGGACGAATACAAATGGCATCAGTATTGCTTTCCTCTCAAATTCTAAGCATTCAAGTTAATGCCATTTCAATTGCTATTTTAAGGTTTCCAGCCATTCTATACGCTAGTTTGAATGTTTTCATATGCTATATGTAGGTCTTTGAAGGCTATGTTTATTCGCCATTAATTTTCAACCCCTGACAGTTGGTTATAAAAGCCAATCTTAGTATCTTTATTCCAATATTGACAGCTATATTGACAGATAGAAGGCACCAGTAGAGAGTAGAGAGCTAGAAAGCGTATCATTATGCAGAAATAATTCCATTGGTATATTTTAGGGCATTTTCATCTACTTTATTCATTTTCATATGACACACCCTGCAGAAACACTTTCCGAGTCTAGCCTATTTTTTGCATACTCGGGAAAGTGAAATAGCCGCTAGAGGCGCGGCAATCGCGCGACTCGTTTCAGCGCCATCTAGCGGGAAAAGTTCGACCTAGATTTCCACAAAGGACCTGTGTTTCGAAGTTCTGTCTTTCGCGTTCGACTCCCAAATTGAATTTCAACCATGAAAAAGGGCTGGAAAGATGGGAATAGTTTAGAAAGACGAGTATTTAATTGATGTGTGTGGTACGTTATTGTTATGCTTCAGAATATGAGATAGTTGTTGTTTCGCAATATATTTGTATGCAAATGAGACATGTATTCAGCTGTACGGCTGGTCTAATTTACATGTTTGCACAAATGATAATAGAATATAGGAAAGCAATAAAGAATAAAGGAAAGTGTGTTAAATTCTTAACCTTGTGACTAAACTTCATTTGAAGTGGAGGTTCGAAGGATTCCCTGGTTGCCATTCCTGTTTCAGGTTTTCACTTGCTTCTTCAAAGCCCAAGTCACCGTGATCCTGGTACTGGACTATGTGATACAGTAATTAAGTAATAAGTCGAATCTGATAGAACGTGATGGAAAAGAACGGAAAGAATGTACGAACAGAAACGAGTTATCAAAGAGGAAGCAGGAAAGCGAACTTGATTCAAATCATCAAGCTTTTCCCTCTTGTCATTAGGTTTGTGAGCTATTCACAAGAATAAAGAAAACATAAGATTACAAACTGAAATTAATGATCGAATAAGCTTTGAAGAGTGTGTCCATCTGTTCCTTCATGGTGACTACTGATGGATTTGAGTTCGTATTTTGCGGTATTTTGCCATACTTATGCCATCTTGGTCCTTAAGGGTCAAAAAGCTGACCACTGCTAAACTTCTCGAAGGGCAAAAAAACTAATCTCCAAGTAAAATGTGGCAACACTCCCAACTCGGAACCCATCACTAATGGTGACCCACCTTTCGAAACGTCTTTGGATGAATCGGCTCTTAACATCAACTCGTCTCTGTGCCGTGCTCGACTGAAGGCACCTAAATAAACTGGTTAAAGGTTGGAACGAATTTTATTGTCGGGAACATACGACATGACAGTCATCAATGTACTACCCCGAAAGAAAAGAAACGAAGGGTTTAAATACCACAGGAAGAACGCACAAGGGAATAGGAGGTACAGAACGAGAGCAGAGACAAAGGATATTCAAATTCATCACACCTCCCCCAAATCAAACGTTCCAAGAACTGAAGATTTGATTTACAACTTTAAAATTTCCTGCCTCTCTTCCAATAAGTTCATCGATCACGAAACCTCGTGACATCGGTAGCATGACAGGCAGGAGTAAAATAGTTGGGCGACACGGCTTTGACGTTTCTTCTTAGACGACGACGAGTTTCGTTGAGAAATTTGCTCCTCTCCAGCATATTCAAGGAGATCATGGTTGACCAGCCAATAATGGGAACTTCTACATCGGAGCTGACGAAAACTTTCACAGGGGTGCGATGGTTTAACCATTTCAACTGGAGATCAACCACACCATCGCACGTTAAACGAGATCCATTTACGGCTTCAATCACATGCTTATTTGATGAATCCACCTTTATACAATGGCGGCGAATAAGATTGGTGGGGAAAATGCAATGTGATGCACCACTGTCTGGCAAGACATTGGCTTCAAATTTAACCCCAAATCCATCAGACACAACAACTTCGGCTCGAGGTGTGGGTAACAATCTAGCTCCTTATGGTAGGTTTTCCGACGGATTCACGAGATTGGTCTCGATTTTGTTGCTTCTCTCGCTTGTACATGGACATGCGAACAGCACGGGCAACAACTTTGTCTTGAAGGGCAACAAGATTTGCACCACCAGACTCCCAAGACTCACATTTGGCCTTGACCTCGGCCAACGACGGGTTGTCCAGGCACAAGAGCTCTCTCTTCAATTCTTGGTCAGACACGGCCACAATCAAACGAGAGGCAAGTATCTCCTCATACGAGATCTTCTCGAGCTCAGCCAAGCTACCCACAAGCTTGAGTCTCACGAACAGATCGCAAAACAACTCTCCTGGTTTCTGTTCCAGAGTGTTGAAATCGTGTCTACGGCGAACTATATTTACGGACTTGGCGACGTGACGTTGGATTTTATCCAACACGTCGACCACGGGTTCATCATCACCGACATCCAACTACTGAGATATTGTCTGAATCATCGCCACGTCCATACACCCACGGAGCTGAGCACGTTGCTCTGGCACGGAAAATTGGTCCATACTGTTGGACAGGTAAAAGTCCATAAACTTTTGCCTCCACACGTGGAATGACGGCAACGAAATATCTGGAGGCAAAGGATCAGGCTTTAATGACGTGTTGATCCGTGATGTACGTCGTAATTCTTGGGATGAAGGTTGGTTGGATAGGCACATCCCACGGCGAAAACGTAATGTACGGATAACTTGCTCCATCGCAATCAATCCATTTTGAAGTTCATTGATGAACGACCCATCTTCATCATGGTCAACTCCTTCCTCCAAATCGTCTCCACCGACGCACTGAACTTGAACATGGGCATCTACATATACCTCAAGACGACTTTCCACAGCTTGGATTTCACTTTCCAAGCTGGAAATCTGCCACATCTCCACATTAGCAATATCCATGGATTGAAGATCCTCGACACGGGATTTCAGGGCAAAGAAAGCCGCACGAGCTCGGAAACGAAAATGTCCACGTTTCCTTTTAACCTGGAAAGGGACTCCGGCTCAACTTTTGGCGACATTGTTCTCCGACTCAGTTCCACCACTCAACAATAGGGTCCACAGGATCCGCACGTTCGTTTGATCCATCAACGTGATGGCTTCCAACGCTGCGCCATGTGCCGTGCTCGACTGAAGGCACCTAAATAAACTGGTTAAAGGTTGGAACGAATTTTATTGTCGGGAACATACGACATGACAGTCATCAATGTACTACCCCGAAAGAAAAGAAACGAAGGGTTTAAATACCACAGGAAGAACGCACAAGGGAATAGGAGGTACAGAACGAGAGCAGAGACAAAGGATATTCAAATTCATCACAGTCTCCGACTGAAGGACCCTTCCTCTCCTTGTAAAGTACAAATAGTTTGAATTTCTATCGCTAGATGGTGCTAGAATGAGTCGCGCGATTGCCGCGCCTCTAGCGGCAGTTTCACTTTCCGAAGTATGCAAAAAATAGGCTAGACTTTCCGAGCTCTCTCTATGAGAAGTGTTCTCATAAGAAGAAGTGTTCTTGTTCAAGTCTCTTGTTCATCGTGATCAGAAAAATTGAAATCATAAATGTATGTGTGTGCATACACCTGGCTCGCAACTGCCTGATGCTAATATGTAAAGTCGTTCCAAACATTATGCATCTCCTTACTTAGTATCAGTAGGCCAAAAAGCTGGATTTTATGAGACATGAGATATATGTCACACAGTATTGGTAACATTAAAGGCCAACTCCTGCAAAAAAATATCAAAACTGGGTGTGGAGTACTTGCAATTTGACAAAAATAATGGCATGCCTATTCTTCAAGTCAATGGATATGTCGCACAATTTACGAGTGTACAGTCGGACCCAATTCAGTTATAACATTGGCTTGTTCTAGATCCAAGATGCTCAACATTTCACCAACCGATTTTGAGATTGATTGTTTGATGACTTACATATGTTTCTATCCTAGTCAAATCTGTCCTCATTTTGATAATAGGTTTAACACAAGTGTGATTAATCACTCTTTAACTGAACCGCTCGCACTTTTTCCAAGCTAAGACAGGCGGAAAAAATGGGAGGGAGGCCCCAGCGCAACATTTAAAAAAGTGGCCACAAACCTGGAATACACTGGTCCATTAAACGTGCACTGTTACACTGATGTATTCTTAGCTTGATGATTTCAAGTTTAGATTGGCCTTTTTTAGAAATAGCGTTCTTTGTAGGCAGCAAACCTAATTCTACAATCTAAATTGTTAGTCAGATCCTTCCATTACCATAACATGAGTTTCTTTAGGTTTGCTATTTGTTGGTTGACTGCAATGAGATTCTTTAGTCTAATCTTTAGTTTAGTAATCAGGATGTTGTGGTTAAAGCCAAGATGGTGAATAAAATGTGAGGTTTGCGTCCGAAATGCACATATATCTTCAAGGTGCTGAGAATGTTTGGTTGCAAATTAGAGCTGTGCATCAGATCCGATCGGATCCGAATCCGATTGGATTCGGATTCGTTCGGATTGACGCAAGAATTTTCGGATTCGGATTCGTTCGGATTTTAGCGCGAGTTTTCGGATTCGGATTCGTTCGGATTCGCCAAAGTCTGTCGGATTCGGATTTGCGAAATATTTTTCGGATTCGACACAATCCGAAACCAATCCGAATTTTTTATTTAACTTTTTTTATTTCAATTCACAATATTTTCATTATGAAAACTTTTTTTGTTTGATAATTTAAATGCAATCTCCTGCCTTCAATTTAGATTTTTTTTATGACTCCACAAGGTATTTTAATGTTTCAGATTTTGTCAAATATGTAAAAGCATTTGCAGATCAAATATTTCTATAAGAAGAGAATCGAAGAAAGGTTTTGTAGTAAAAAAGCATCGAAAAGTTACGAAAAAGTCTTTTAAGCAAAATCATCCTATTTGTAAAAAATTGAAAGATTTTGCCAAGAATTCACCCCTGGATAACAATTAAGTGCGTAAATATCAGCCCACTTGACACCATACTGATTTAAAGATTAAAAAAATTCAACCCATTTGATTGCACAGTTTTTTCTGCATTTGACTGTTGGTATGATTGTGATTTTTTAAATTAATATCCTTTTGTAAACATTTTAACATATTTGGTTCATTTTGGAAAACTCTATTGTGCAAAGAGCATTCATTAATTTACTCCAACTGTCCTGAAATATTTTGCCAAAAAAACAAGAAAATGCTTATTTTTTCCTGGAAAATGCCAAAATGTTAACAAAGTCAAGTCAAAATGTGGAAATATTAATAAAATATATTATATTTAAAAGAATATTTTCTGGGCACTTCTAGTTGAAAAAGTGTTGGTATTTCCAATTTAGGCCTAAATAACAAAATAATTAGATTTATATAATAATTGGTATGATGACGATGATACGATAATCGGAATGAGCAAAAATTTTTGGACTAATGTCAGATTGAGCTACAAATTTTCGGATTTTTTCGGATTACCGCCAAATTTTCGGATTTTTTTCGGATTTTGCGCCAAATTTTCGGATTCGGATTCGTTCGGATTGGGCAAAAATTTTCGGATTCGGATTCGTTCGGATTGAGTAGCAAATTTTCGGATTCGGATTCGTTCTGATTTTGCACCAAATTTTCGGATTCGGATTCGTTCGGATTGGGCAAAAATTTTCGGATTCGGATTCGTTCGGATTGAGTAGCAAATTTTCGGATTCGGATTCGTTCGGATTGAATGGAAGCTGTCGGATTCGGATTCGGATTATAGAAATCAAGTTCGGATTGGATTTTGGGGACCTTTTGGATCCGATGCACAGCTCTATTGCAAATGCAAGCTTTTTTGACAAATTCAAAATTTGATCTTGAAACTAAAAATTCTTTCAAAAGCCACTTCATTTTCTTAACAATTTGTCAATTTTGGCCAAAATGGTAAATACAAAGTGCAAGTAAAGGTAAAGAGGGCAAAAAGGCAGAAAAATGGGTTTATGTTACCAAAAATCTTTTTACACTATATGCCCGTCCCTACTCATTAAACTTGAGCACAATCAGGAACACATTTTGATATCGCAACTTCAGAAAAAGTCTAAGCTGTGCACATAAAGAGATCACTTCCTTTAAGGTGTTTTGTTACTTATATGCTATTTTTCTTCATAGCTTTGCCTTTCATTGGAATCCAAGAAGCAATTAGACTAGACACAAGTAGGTCTTTATCATGGAAGATCACGTATTAAAGTAACACCTGTTTTCCAAACAATCAGATGTTCCCAACTTAAAGGGACTGAATAAGTCACTGCTTGGGAAACTAACAGATCAAAAAGTATTTCAAATTTAACAATTTCAAGCCTTAGTGTTTTTCACATTGGTAGTATTACACTGTCCCACTTAGTTAGGTGTGAAAGGTTTGTGAATTCACTTGTTTTCAGACACATCAGCATGCTCATTCAAACTTTCACACAATAAGGAACATATTTTGCTACTACAACTTCAAAAAAAGTCCTATAAGCGCAAAAGAAAGATATAACTATCTAAGGGTTGTTTAGTTATTTATGTTATTTTCTTCATAGCTTTGCTTTTCATTAGAATCCAAGAGGCAATTACACACAAGTATTTTTGTACCAGGGAAAATCAAACTTTGAAGTAGGAAATATCTTCCAAGCAATAAGATGTTCTCAACTTAAGGGAACTTCATTAGTCTCTGTTTGAGAAACTAATTTTTCAAAAAGCATTTCTAATTTTACATCCATTTCAAGCCTTGTGTTTTTCACACTGGTGGCATTTCACCATCTCACCTAGTTGTTTGATCATTCTAGTAAAAAGTGAAAAGTGAAAAAACTCTCTCTCTGCAGATTTAGAAGTAAAGTGATGCAGCTGCTTGGTCACTAAGGCTAGAAAATCCTTAGACATAAGAACTTTTGTCAATAAAGATGATGATATTCCTGGCAATTGAAGTTTTCAATCAGGTAACAATCCTTTAAAGAGAGACACCTTATTTACAACTTCGAAAGTAGTAGTACCAGAAGGACGTTGGACTTCTCAGAGGCAATCCACAGTCGTTTTGGGCATTGAATTTTCTAACCACACTCCACATTTTCTCATCTGAGAAAAAGAGCACCCATCCGCCGATAATTCAAAAGCCTGGACATTGGGTGGGTCTTATGGCCTGCATGAGCAAAATGAATGATGGCCGTCCTTCTTTATGCTCCATATTTATTTTTGAAGCTAGGGTAAAGTTTTCAAACCAAAACTTTCTCTGAAGATTCAACCTCGTATAAAAAAACCATTCAATTTGGACCATTGGATTTGGATCCTTGTTAGTTTTAAGAAGCGGCCAATTTACCTGTTCAGCCCTGTATATCTTTACGAAGTAGCAAGGAAAAGTTTGGGGAAGACAGTTAGACATGTCAAGAATGAGAAAAACAACTAACCAATTTTTGGTCAAACTGGCAAAACTGGTTGTGTTGCCGATGCTATTCCCACTCCAGTTTTACCACCGCCTCATGACGAAAAGGACAACGTGAGTCCGTTTGTTATTGAAACCAAATTTTTTGGAGAGACTCGGAAGCGGTAAAAACACTTACGTAGGTGGGCGCTATCAGGTGTGGAAGTAAAATCGTCAATTGGCTAGTTGCGAGGAGAATGAATTTCCTATTTTGTAAGGAGTGGGTTCATGAACAAAAAATTCTAGAAGATACTCGTTTAAGGATGGCAAATGTTATAAAGTACTCCTTCTATTTTAGCATACCAAAGCAACGACTCCAGCCAATATGCTTTCTTTGATTGGTCACGTCGGAATCCTTATGATTGCACCCGCTGGCTAGACGCAATTGGAATTATTCCACAAGAAGATGCTCCATCGGCAAGGAAAATGGCCTCATCAAAAACTTTGAATTATCAAATAAATTCTATAGCGTAGAAAAAAATTGTGGCTCTTAATTTAATCTGAATTTTGTATTTTCTTACAAACTTTCAATGGATTAGTCTGGCCCACTTTGTGGCATTTTCCGCGCGTTCGTTTTTCGACATTTACTTGCTCTTTTTGGACATTTATTTGCTCTTTTTGGACATTTATTTGCTCTTTTTGGACATTTATTTGCTCTTTTTGGACATTTATTTGCTCTTTTTCGACATTTATTTGCTCTTTTTCGACATTTATTTGCTCTTTTTCGACATTTATTTGCTCTTTTTCGACATTTATTTGCTCTTTTTCGACATGTATTTGTTCTTTTTCGACATGTATTTGTTCTTTTACGACATTTATTTGCTCTTTTTCGACATTTAATTGCTCTTTTTCGATATTTATTTGCACTTTCAACATGTTTTTGCACTCTGTTTTGCACTTTTGGGTACATTTTTCTGCAACTTTTTGAAATAGGTATGATTACCCATCATAAAGTATTCAGTATGGTAAGATTATTTTGCACTTTTTGCCCGTTCCTAGTCACAACTGACCACAAACCTCTTTTAGGTACATTTGTCATACCTTTGCAGGTTGGTGGATTATAATTTCAGCCATAAATGGTTTGCGGGAAAGAGCCATTTGATTGCCAATGCTCTTTCCCGAGCTCCAGTCTTCCCAGGAGAAATCGACGACGATGATGATGTCAATGGACAAAGCTCAAGTGAAACATGTTGTAAAGTGACTAGTGAAGACCCTGTTCTTCAACAATTATTTGAGGTTCAATTGAATATTGAACACATTAAAATCTATGGAGTAGGATACCATATATATGCAATAAGTAAATGCATAGTAAGAACAAAGAAATATCGAACAGATTGAAATCTATGGAGTAGGATACCATGAAGGGATGTGCTTATGGATTTTCCAAATGCTTTGTTGCCACGATGCCCATTCACTTCTCTCCACATAATCTCGTCCAAATGGCTTGCGAGCGTGGTTGATTGAACTCCATTCAAGGTCTTCAATTTTGACTTCACGTTCTTCTAGTACAATTCAACAGAGTTGGTACATGCACCAGTGTTAGGGCCAACAAAATTCTTGCTATGATTCGCGGTGAGATGTTGTAAAAAACAAGAGCAAAACATAAATGTTTTTTATTGACCGCCTTCTCCTTTTATGAGACTTCCTCCAAGCTCAAAGAGGTCAGGTCCAAAATATTATTTCCCTACAACTTACTTTATTGCCCTACCAGATAACTTTATTTCCCAACCAGATAACTTAATTTCCCTATCAGATCACTTTGATTACCTTTCAATTTGTCCCTAATCAAGTCACTTCAAAAATGATGAAATTGCTTTTTAATTCCATATTCTTGTTTCTAAAAGACTATTTATGCACCTGCAAAGGAAGGAAGTAATGGCCAAAATCCGGCAGAGGGAGTTTCATTTTATTCGCGACCCGAGGGCGTTAGCCCGAGGGGCGTCAATTAAAATGAAACGAGTGATGTCGGATCTTGACCATTCCTCCCTTCATTTGTGGGTGCATATGGTATTTTGTTGACCGACATATCCTTTTTGGGACTTCCGTTACAATTTTTCAACCCTGAAAATCAGTTCAATTACAGACATTCGTACTATCCAACTAGCATGCTTTGCTTACTCAATACTGGTATTAGGAGCAAGCTCCGTTCAGCTCAAGTACATCAGTTGGTGTGTTGGCTACTCAGTGCCAAGGTATAAAAGCCTACCACGACTTCTTCAGTGGATGATTCCCTGTCAATGAGACGGTGGCTTTAGATGTGCAAATAATTGTGCGTCTGAGATGTATTTATAAAGACATGATTCATTCATAAGGCAATAAAGTGATTGGTAGGGTAATAAAATGATTTGTAGGGTAGTAAAGTAAGTTGTAGGTGAATAATATTTTGGACCCGACCTCTTTGGGCTTAGAGGCAGTCTCATAAAAGGAGAAGGCGGTCAATAAATTCATTTTGAACCCTGAATTGCATGTCAAATGCCAAGTACCACCAACAAAACGATAATAAAAATTCAATTCTTTTATTAAGGCTTGGTCATATCAAGCTTTATTATACACAATATTGATATTTTGGCACCCAGTCATTTTGAACGTTACACCATTAGGACAGATCATTTCATGGTTTTCATGTTCAGCATCTTTCGATTTCGTGTTCCCCTCCGAATCTATCATTTCCATGTCTTTTGACACAGATTCGTTTCCCTTAATCGTACACGAATTCACATTTGGTCCAATGTCAACATCTCCACCTGATGAAGAAGCTGATGCCAGAATGTCTGCCATCTTTCTGATGGTAATTCCAGACTTATCCACGTCTTCTCTACACATTTCATTATTGCTCCATGCAAAATGGGACCGCATTTGAAGTGACGTCGCACCGTTGTCGTCAGCAGACGTCGCCGAGGTTCGTCTCCAACAATGTCCGGTGTAAGCCTTAGGATACGATTTCAAAAGCGCAATTGCTACTTCCTTTCCAACACCAGCCAAAATATTCTTGCCCATGGGAACTTTGGTGAACCTTGTCTTCTCGCCATTACGCACAGTGTAAAATACAGGATCCATATTGCCAAGGTGCGGTAGATCAATGTTAAGCATCCTGAGGTATCTCTTGAGAGCTGATGCCCAACACGCATTTCCTCTTCTCAATTCTCCAGACGCGATTTTGGGAATGAAATATTTAGATTCCTAAAATGAAATTTAGAATTCAGAACTAAAACAAATTCTGTTCAGCCGTACAATAAGTTCCTTCAAAACAAAAATCAAGTACCTGAACAATTCCTCGCTGTTTGGCCCTTTCGCAAGTGATTTCAATCCCATCTTGTTTAACAAATATATTGCCCATTTGATGTCTTCTCCTGAGTATATTCAAAATGCTGAAATTGAGCACTGAGCAGATTGCTCAAATCAAAAGGAAAATGGAGAACCACATTCAGGGTTGAAAAAAACGTAACGGAAGTCCCAAAAAGGATAAGTTGGTCAACAAAATACCATATGCACCCACAAAGGAAGGGGGTAATGGCCGAAATCCGACATCACTCGTTTCATTTTAACTGACGCCCCTCGGGCTGACGCCCTCGGGTCGCCAATAAAATGGAACTCCCTCCGCCGGATTTTGGCCATTACTCCCTTCCTTTGTAGGTGCATACGTAAATAGTATACTGACCGCCTTCTCCTTTTATGAGACTTCCTCCAAGCCCGAAGAGGTCAGGTTCAAAATATTATTCACCTACAACTTACTTTACTACCCTACAAATCATTTTATTACCCTACCAACCACTTTATTGCCCTATGAATGAATCATGCCTTTACAAATACATCTCAGACGCACAACTACTTGTACGTCTGAAGCCCCCATCTCATTGACGGGGAACGATCCAGTGAAATGGTCGTGGTAGGCTTTTATACTAAGGCACTGAGTAGCCAACACACCAACTGATGTACTTGAGGTGAACAGAGCTAGCTCCTAATACCGATATTGAGTAAGAAAAGCATGCTAGTTGGATAGTACGAATGTCCATGGTTGAACTGATTTTCAGGATTGAAAAATTGTAACGGAAGTTCAAAAACGATAAGTTGGTCAACAAAATACCATATGCACCCACAAATGAAGGCAAGAATGGTCAAGATCCGACATCACTCGTTGCATTTTAATTGACGCCCCTCTGGCTGACGCCCTCGGGTCGCCAATAAAATGAAACTCCCTCCGCCGGATTTTGACCATTTCTCCCTTCCTTTGCAGGTGCATAAATAGTATTTTTACGCATTTCTCAAAAACAAATGATATATACTCACTTCAAATAGCGGTTGAACTGGGATGCTCCTAATTCCATTGTTGGTAGCCTAACAATCGCTGGTTAGTGTATACAATTTAGCCAGGAGCAATGTTTGCTCGCATTATTGGTAAAAGGGTGGATGCTGCACGATTTGGAACAATTTCCAAAAATCCTTCTTTAGTTTCAGGACAGTAGCCTCCAAAAATCCATCTTTCAGGGACCATTTGTCCTTGATGAGATTTTCTGCTTGGCAATGACAGACTCGTCAATCTAAGAAACAAAGAAGTAGATTATTTGTATACTTAACTAATTTTGACCGATAATTTTATTACTTGGACAATGACACCAGGTCCTTCAATGGTAAATTGTTTAAGAGCCAATTGGAACACACATCGCGGAAATAGCTTGCCCATTGAATGGCACTTGGCATAGAGACAGGAAGTGTATCTACAATTGTCACCAATGGATCACCAACCTTCTTAGCCCACATCCATGTTAATGAAACAAGAACTCCCAGAGGCAGTCTACTTTTGCTTCAGAAGGAATCAACCCGAGGGCTAATGGTTCTAGTCTACTCTTATGGGTTTTGCATCGCCATGTCTTTCCCACCCAATGACGATTTTGGTGCTATCCATGCCCATTTCCTGACCGCTATCTGAACACATTAGATACTTACGTCTAATGGCTTTTACGTTCCGCAAGAATTCCAGAGTTGAGAGTTCACTGACAGTGATTAGCTTCATTTCTTCAAAGCTCATGATGAATTCGAGGAACAACTTTGACTATAGTGAAACAAGTACTAATTTGTGAATCTACTTGCATTTACAAACTCTTGAAGTTATTGTATCATTTATCACTGAGCTATCAACGCAGAATTTAAGTACGTCTTGTTCTTTCCTCTATGTGAGTGACTATATGCGACTTAAATTCAATTTTCGTGGATTTTGTGCTTCCTAGATATCTTGAAGAAGATTTGAATTATGACGATTTGTTATAAATAGGGCTCAAATAATGTTACTCTCTATTTTGCCTATAGTTGCAAGCTTTTAGCCCTAAATTTACATTCAATTCGACGAAAGTTGCTAAAAAGTTGCCATTTTCTGGCTTTAAAATGTTACTTGTTGACATTGCGTCCAAAATATCCAAAATATATATTTCAAATAAATTCCCGCAGGACTTAAGAGATTGAGACAAAAAAAATGTCAAAAGTTGCGATATCTTGCTAAAGAATCGAGTTAAAAGTGTGTCGTATACGGTCAAAAACTTAGTTGTGATATGTTAATGTGGTCCAGTATGCAGAAGATAATATGAAGAGTTCATAATTTAAATAATAATATTGAAGAAAACAAAAAATATAAAAACACGAAAAACCCGCCCAAAAAAACACCCGAAAAAACCGGGCGGGGTTTTCTCCAATGCAACCCTGTTGCCAACTCGAAATCCATTTTTAAAACTATGGATGGAACTCGAAATCGAACTAGTTCGAGTGTTGCCAAATTGGTCCCTGCTTTTCAAACTGTTCAATACAAACCTGGGGTGGCCAATTTTTTTGAAGGGACAATGCTAGCTAAAATCAAATCAATGCTAGAAAAATGCTACTTTTTCAAATACGAAAAAGGGACTGCAGCGGCTATTGTGCTCATTAGTGAATATTTGAATCTATATTTTGACTTTAATTTTACTGAAATTGACACAAAATATATTTTTCTTCTACTTGTCCCAATTAGGTAAAAACTATGCTTTGAAAAATTTCTAATGCACTGTTTGTGAAATAAGTAAATGAGGGAAAACAAAAATTGGCAAGCCATGCAGCACCAATTTTTGATGACAATTATAAAAAGTGATTTCTTGAATAATTTAAGGTTTGTAAGAAACCAAGCATTATGTTTTAATAGATATGGTGATCCTCTAACAGCATTTAAGGCAGGATTGGATAAATTTTTAAATACTATTCCTGACCAACCTACTATTCAAGGGTTATACAGA
>CM021323.1:395210-414020 GCA_010645155.1 Tigriopus japonicus
TTCGTCTTTTTTCGTTTAATTTGACAGTTTTATTCGTCTTAACTTCCTGTCCCTACTCATCACTAATCATAGACTTCTCGATAGTGGACGACTTTCGTAACTGAATCGCCCAACCTCTCCGACCGCTTGGTTGGCTGAAGTTCTGAGCCGTTCTGAGCCCACTAAATATTGACTCATTTGGCTTCTCAAGTGTTTCTCAGGGTGTATTTTGACTTGAGACCAATCAAGACTATTTTTTCAAAAAGAGAAACAGAAAAGTTGTGTCAGCATTGAACATTGAATGATATTTTATTAATTAAAGTAAGTTTGTTAGGTCCATCTCATCAATATTGTCTCAAACTACTATGACACAATATCATAAATTTGATTTGCCCTCTAAATTTTTGTGACCCTTGACAAAGCCAGTATGTTGTCCATTGAGAAAGTGCCTCAGTTTCTTTGTGATTGTGTTGAATTCAAAGTATCAGGACACATAAACCAGTAAAAAGAAGTCAAATGTGGTCTTCAGACTTTTTTGTTGAAGGGGTGTGAAGTGAAGTGCTGTGCTCCAAGGTGGGACTAAGGTGGATCTAGCAGTGGTGTGGACATAAGCAATCGATTGCTAACTAAAAGAAGTGTTCATACAGACTTTCAGGACTTTTGTCTCACTGAGTTCTACTATACATTCAAAGGTAGGCAAACTTGTAGACTTATTTTGCAGTCTGAATAGCTAAGAATATAGCTGAATAGTTACTGCATTAGACCCTCCATTGGTTACTTTTTGAATGCATCAAGTCCAAGGGTTAGTTTGGTTTCATTTTGGTTAACAGAATTGATCATCTATCTTCACTCTTGTCAAACACATAAGCCAAAAAGTTTAGAACACAAATAAACTTGGCTTTCCAAGATTTCAATTTGACATTTTGAAAAAAAAAGATCTTTGCAATCACTTTATTGTGATGATGAAGGTTAAAAGAAAGAATGAGAAAGTAAATTGGCCAATATGTATGTGTGTAAATTCACATGTGCAAAACACTTTTAACAGGTGCAAAATAGAAATGAAATAGGCATGGTGACCAAAAATTTATGCTTTCAATTCACTTGGCTTTTGCAATGTCCATTTTGTGTACCTATAATTTTTTCTTTATTAAAGATTACTTTTATATTTTTAAGTGGTGGGTATATTTGGCTACAGTTTATGTTTTATGTGATGACCAATATTTTAAAACAGAATTTGTCCAGAATTTTATGTTACCTTTGAATGAGAAAAACATAAGATGGTTTAGTAATGCTGAAACAATTGTGCCTAACAATGCAATGCTTTGTCAAGATAAAGAAGCCAGGATGACCAAAGAGAAGACAACAAAAAATGTTCAACCTTAAGCCCTTCATCAAATGTTTGGTCTCTCTCTTTCACTCTCTCTCTCTCACATGCAACATGCTCCTCTCTATCAATATTCTATCTGACACATTTTTATGGTAGGAGCCCTGATTTCAAACGTTTTCTCTGAAAAAAGCATTGATCAGAAGACGGGTGAGATATTCATTTTTCTCTTGGTCTTTTAGGTTTTAAACCTAATTTTACGGGTAATGCAGCCTTCAATCATTTGAAACACACTAATAGTTCATTATGGACCCCTTCATTAAGGTTCTAGGCCCTTTAGTTTGTCTAAAGTTGCTATGTTGGTCTCATATTTTGGAAAATTTGTTCAGCTTAGAGGGTACTTGTGAATCCTTTTGGGAACGGTGAGCAGTTGCAAGGCAAATCTAGTAAATGGCGTTGGATATGACTGTACTCTTTCTAATATAGAGCTCTAGAGGAAACTATATCCTAGGATGGTAAAGTGTTACAGTTTCTAGTGCAATAACTAAGTGTAATAAATTACTCCTTATTCAAATATACATACACACAACCACCTTGTAAATTGGATGAGAATGATAAGCAATGAAATTATCAAAAATTTGTCTATTGTGTGTCAGATGATAGATTGGCAGCAAAAAAATGCCTAGATGAAATCAATTATTTAGGAGAAAAAATGTAATATGGTTACAGCTTTCCCCTAATAGGTAAGTTGGTGAGTTATTGGTTGATTTTACACTTGAATAGAAGAATATTATGTTCAAAATTAACAAGGGAGGAGATGTGGCGTCGTGGTTAGCGCAGTTTCCTATAGTGAGAGAGGTCCCAGGCTCGATTCTCTTCCCCGACCTTTCTCAAGGAAACTTTTAGACGCTAAATCACACCCACAGACGGAGAACCATTCTGATACCGGATATGAGAATGCCTTTTAGAACAATTTGGACGATGTGATGGCTGGCTTTGCTGGCCGGGCGAGGCTCAACCCTCCGACCCTAGCACCAACACTCCCAAAAAAAGGGCCATTAAGAATGAGCTAAAAACCCTGTGAAATGAAAAACTTGGTCCTTAGTTTGATTCCCTTCTCTAGCCAACCAAGCGGTCACCTCGATTTTCCGTACGACATCCAGGATCAAGAAATCCATGCCCTACTGTACACTCATACTACTGGTCACAGATAAGACTTTGTGGTCACTCCAACGTGTTTGGTGACCCTCTTTTCAAAAGATCTGGTCACACGTAAGCTACGGGCAAAATACACGGCAGTGGTGAAGCACATTTAAGGAGTACCCAGATTTGTGTCTTGAGAAAAGGGGAAAAAAATTTGCCAGAAAAATGTTCAAAAAAGTTGACATGGCGCGTGGTTATGATATGTCAAAAATGCTCTCAAATGAGTATGAATCAAATTTTTAGTTTGTTTTCTGCTCCTTAGTCAAATTAGATCTTTACCAGAACTACCTTTCAATACAAATTTTACCGCTTCAAGTAGATTTTCAAATCTGTCCGATGCTGTCCTAATTTGTTTCAGATTCTGTCCTCATTTATTCCAGATTCTGTCCGAATCCAGTCAGAAAAACTTGGTCACCCTGTCATCGTGTGTTGTTTGAAGATCGAACGAAATAAGGCGCGCACACATAGAGTGGGATGGATGATCGCTCAAGAAACTGATGATTTCATCGAGCTGGAATGAATCTGGCTCGCTCAAAACTGGTCCACCTCCACACTTCGTTTGGGAATCTCGTCCCTCCAATGAGTGTCCCTTCTCCATTGGTTGTGGGTGTTTGTTACTAATGAATTCATTTTGAGCGCCAAATCCAATCGATCCAATTTCCAGGTAAGATCGCACGAGCGTTTTGTCTTGACACGTACGTTGATAGTCTTCATTTTGTCCTTGTTATTCTGAGCGGCTTCTAGTCGCGCAGGCGGCATCGTGCCTGCTCTTATACCACTACGTAGTCCCCATTTTCACACAACCATCTGAAGCAATCCAGCACCTTCCTCTTTCCTTCCTTGTTCTTCCAACTAAACGCTTTATTTATTTCTCACTTGCTTGCTTGCACGTCTTCCTCAAATCCATGTCATCATTGATCTATCCGTGCACTATCTTCTCCTTTCCTCCTTTCGCTCTCTGAATTGAGTCAAGAATCTCAGGGAAGAAGACGGGCGGAGTGCCGAGCTACGATTACCTACCTGCCACATTTGCAAGAGAAGGAGATGATGGTGATAGTGGTAGAAGTGTTGGTCGGTGGTTGTGGTTGATCTTCATGTTGAATGAATTGACCTTGCCTTCCCAAGCATCTTCCTCCGATTACTGTTTCACGTCACTCAGTCTTCACGTCACTCTTCCATGTTATTTCAGTTGCCTGTTGGTAAATTATTGGAAGTTGCAGACATGGATTGGCGTTCAAGAGTGTGGCCTCTTGCTTTTTTAAGGAGTGATGTCAATGCATAATAATGAAAGGACCCTATTCTTATAGTGCCATGTCGAGCGACACGTATCATTTGTCCGTGGGTGGACCCAAATTAGTTGTTCTGAATTGCTCTGAGGCTTACTCTTACCTCCATGAATATGTGCCTTCGAATAAGTCTCCTATTCTGCAATCGTCGTGGAGTTCTAATGGGACTTGCTTGGCCTCCTGTGTCCGACATAGCGATAAGGTGGTCATGACCTACTCCAAAAGGAACGTGTTCTCATCCGCCGAAATCGCCACGGGCTTGAGCCAACCTTTGGCTGTCGTTTTCCCTCGGTAAGTTTGTGTGACCAAAAGATCAATTCAAGGGGTCGTTGATTTTTAACGATTGCCTTTTTTATCCTACCCGGTAGATCTACGCAAAGAAAATTGTTCGTGGGCAACAGCAATAAGGTCATTTTGTACGATATCGCGAAGAAAAAGGCGGCCAAAGAGTATGAAGTCAAGGAACCCTTGGTGTGTCTTGACATCAGCGTCAATGATCAATATTTGGGTGCGGGTTGCAAGAGAGGCAGTGTATTTCTTCTCAACAATCTGACCAACCAAACCAGCTCGCCATTAAAGACGGTCGAAGCTGACGAAATTACAGCCATACATTTCTGTCACGGCTACAAGTCACGCCTAGCTTCTTGTAATGATGCGGGCTCGGTCAATCTGTGGGATTGCAACACCTCAAAGGTGTTAAAGACCTTTCGAGAGCACACAGCTCCAAGTACCGGTCTGGCCTCGTTTCCTTTCAATGACTTGTTACTCTTGTCATCCGGGTTGGATAAGAAATGCGTGGGCTACGACGTCAAGAGTGGGGAGACCTGTTCAACTTTGAAGACTGACTATCCATTGACATCAGTTGAAGCACTTCTCAATGGAAATTCCATAGCTCTGGGGACTTCCAATGGTAAGGTGCTCATCTACGATTTAAGATCCTTCAGTAAACCCCTCAAAATCGTTCCCTGCCAAACTGGAGCCGTGCGTAGTTTGGTGTGTCAACCACCCCCGGAAACTCCTCGAATGTTACGATCTCAGCCGTCCAATACCAAAGTGAAACTTTCGAACATCGAGATCTCTTCCTCCTTAAAGGAAAACATCCCAAATTCTTCTCCAGATCTGATCAGAGCACCTGACGAATCACAAACGCCAAGTGAGCTGACAAAACTGCCATACACCCCCGAGATTGGACGAGATAGTATTGGCAGTCAAGTGTTCTCGCCCTTAAAGCAAGCTGGAATATCATCTCCGGCCATGTCCGTTCAAAGCGTGGGCTCTCAATACGGTCACAATAATATGAGTAATTTGTCGGTCAATAACTTATCCCACGATAGTCTATTTTCTCCTTTACGAGACAACAACTCCATCCACTCTCCTTTGGGAACAATCTCCGGTGATCCGAATTTAACCTCCAATGTGACTCGGTTAAGTGTCGGTGGTAGTTCTGGCGTCTTCGCTCCTAAAACTCCTCTGGGCAGCTTCAATAAAAGCTCAGGAACACCCCTGATTTCACCTTTGACCATGATCCGCGAAGAAGACACCTTTGAACATGACAAGATAGCCGCACGGTTGTCGCACAGTTTCATTCAAGCTTCCCAACCCTCGCCCAAAAAGTTTACCCATAGTAACAAACCAACGTTACTGGAACCCGCTGACTGTGAAACTTTGCCGACTGCATCATCAACGGCTTTTCAACCTTCACGTTTGACATCAAGTACTCCAGCTGCCTTTGTAGCCTCAAATTCGGGGGGACAAACCCGTCAAGTGGTTAGGATTGATGACGACGACGAAGATGATGACGACAACGATGAACCTGAAAGAATCGTAGATGATGTGGACTCTCGCGAATCGTCGGATAAAAGTAGTTTCCGTCGCAATTCAAAGACCAAAAGTGACGTAAGTGACATCAAAGCCATCTTGACAGCCTTTCCCAGGGCATTAATGGACACCAAAAAATACCTGCATGACTCGGCAGATGAAGTTGTTCAAAAAAGCTCCCAAATCGCAGAGAATCGAATCGACAAGCAAGCAGGACATGAAATCGATCCGGCGTTTCAACATAAGTTTATGCGCTCTTGTGTGGAGGAAGCCATGGACGAATTTTGTTCGGAAATGCGTCAACAAATGTGGCATATGCAGTACGACACCATCAGGGCATTTCAATTGCAAAAGGAAGAGATGCAGAAATTATTACAATCCTATGCCGTTAACGAAGCGCTTCTTCAAGAGAATCAGAGACTTAAGCAAGAAAATGAGGTCCTAAGAAACTACCTTTGAGTAATAGACTTCAATAAAATTTATTACAAATATGTTGCCTAGAGTTCTGTTTAGAAAATTGAACTAAGGGTTTCTTACAATCCTGAAGCTCGGACACGATGCCCCAAGTTTTAATGGCTTTTGGCCTTTGTGATTAAATTATGTCACATGTGTCTTTTCGAACAAAACTGCCCCACGGCACTCAAATCTTTTTTTGATTGTTGATGCTAGCTAGGGACGTTGGGATAAGCCTCGCCCGGCCAACAAAGCCAGCCATCACATCTACCTAGATATTTCCGATTGGCATTTTCAACTTCAGTATCTGAATGATTCGCCTTTGTGGGTGTGAATCAGGGCTGCCAGGTAATCGGAGACAAAAACGCCAGATGAACCAGTCAAAAAGGCCAGATTCCAGCTTCTTTATAATGCATTTATTCTAGACCAGATATTTCATGTATCCACCTTTCATTGATAAACTTAGATCATGTATCAACCTTTCATCGAGAAGCTTGGCTTAGTTGAACTTAATCATTGGGTTGGATTCATGCTTTGGGTTGATAAAGTTGAAAACAACACCCTTTTCAACACGTTTGCTCTAATTAAGAATTATTAAATTTTGAGCTAACTGATAACAAATTTGACTCAAACAGCTACCAGTACGACCAAATAAGAAAACAGAAAATTAAGTAAGCCACCACCATATTCAAAACAACTGATCAGGAGTGTGCAACTTTCAGGCAAGTAAGATTTCACATGCCCAAAAAGAGTACTTTTGTAAGTGACAAAAATATTTGTTAATTTTCTATTTTTAACCTTTTAGCAAAGTTTTCTTTTCTTTGCCATTTCTTCAGTTTCCTATGCTATTGTTCTGTGTATTTGTGCCATTGCCATTTTACATGCTTTATCAAAAAACAATGTTTCATGAAGAAAATAAGAAAATCTTTCATCAAACTTGACTGAAAAAGTCAATCAAAAAGTTTTTTCAGAGACACGCAAATCAAATTTGTTTTGCAATTATTTGCTGTTTTTCAATTTTTCTTACCGTTTGGATTTGTCACTTTAGCAAATTTTACTTTCCATGCCAGAACATGTAATTTGTTATTTACCATGCCAGGACATTTTATTTACCACTTCAGCACATTTTGTTTATTTGTTTTGAGCTTCAATAGCATCTTTTGTTCGCTCAAAATCTCCATCCTTACTAATAGGTTAGTTTTAACAAGTGAACACTCTCTTCTCTTATGTAGAAGCTACTTTTGGTTCTTTGGCTGAAACAGCAGGCACCAATGAAAAAGATGGTATTGAAAGAGATTGCCATATTCGTAAAAAACTGGTTACCCTATTTCTTAAAACTTTGAACTCTCTTAAGAAGTGAGCCAAATAGCGCAGAATCGGCGTGACAAATTGTGTTTTAACTAATCATAAAACTCCAATTTCAATACGCCAAATTTCACGATTTTCATGTAAAAACCGCCAGAAACCTGTCAAAATGTTCTTGCCCGCCAAACTAAAAATTCCTTCCGCCAAACTATGGCGTAAACCGCCAGATTTTTCTGTCCCGCCAAAAAAAATCTTTTGCAGGCAATGAATGCAGTTTGTCAAAAACTTGATCATGTTGAGCCTTAGGCATTCATTGACTTGAGTGACGCTTGTTATGCATTGAATGCTAATTGTTTTTTTGGGTATAATGTTTTTTTTCCTTAACTTACGTAACACAGTAAAAGAAAAGTAGTTCTCCAATGGTTTGTGGGTCGAAAAAAATACCAGTGTAATTTTGTATTTCGATCCAATCCTGATCAGTAGGGACGGGCAAATATGGTAAAAAGATTTTTGGTAACATAAACCCATTTTTCCGCACTTTTGCACTTTTCACCTTTATTTGCACTTTTTATTTACGTTTTTGGCCAAAATTGACAAATTGTTAAGAAAATGTAGTGGCTTTTGAAAGAATTTTTAGTTTCAAGATCAAATTTTGAACTAGTCGAAAAAGCTTGCATTTGCAATCAACCATTCTTAGCACCTTGAAGAAATATGTGCATTTCAGACGCAAACCTCACACTTTATTCACCATCTTGCTTTAACTATAACATCCTGTTTACTAAACTAAAGATTAGACAAAAGAATCTCATTGCATGCAACCAACAAATAGCAAACCTAAATAAACTCATGTTTTGGTAATGGAAGGATCTACTAACAATATAGATTGCAGAATTAGGTTTGTTGCCTACAAATATCGCTATTTCTAAAAAGGGCCGTCCGTTATAAACTTAAAATCATCAAGCTAAGGATACATCAATGTAGCAGTACACATTGTTAAATTGACTCGAAGATATTACTTTTAAGTTCCAAAAGTATTTGAGAACAGTTTTGATGTGATGAGACAATGAATGCCACATTTGAAATTGAGTTCTGGTAATTAGGCCATGGGTCAAATATTGAAGTAATGCCACTAAAAACATGCTTAAAACACATTTATGACTATTTTCTTTGATCTAATTGCTAGGCACATGTGGGTATTTTTTTCTGTTCAATTTTGAATGTCAATTTTTGAAGGACAAAATTTGAGTGATGGAAAGCCATATAAAACAATTGCTAAATAGATTTCGACAATATTTTAGGTACATACATCCACGAGACTACCTTAGGAATGAAAAATTCAGAAGAATGTTGACTAGAGTATTTTTCATGACTCTACATCCTTTTTGCTAGTGACCTTGTTAATAGAACTCTATTACTTGTGTGGCATTGTCTCTTCACCTCAAACTGGTCTCAAATGTCTTTAGAACTTGTAAATGACTTCTCCTGCTCAATTAGGAGCCGTGGGTACTCCATGAATGACGTTTTAAGTCCAAATGCAAGTTGTTTGCTCTTTTTAACATTTATTTGCACTTTTTTGACATTTATTTGCTCCTTTTCGACATTTATTTTCACTTTTAACATTTTTCTGCACTTTCTTTTGCACCTTTGGGTACATTTTTCTGCAACTTTTGGTAACTAAAAGGGTAAGATTATTTGCACTTTCTGCCCGTCCCTACTGATCAGCCATTGGAAACACTGAAAAACAAGCACAAAGGCATGCCATTCTCGATTGGCATCCTCGATTCTCGAGTTGAGAATGCGTGCACAACCATTACTTTTGTGTTACAAGAACTCACTACTCACGGTATTCGTGGATTGACTTTGCATTAGCTGATTAAGCGGTAGTCTCAAAACAAAGAGAAAAACTGTTCAAGCAGCTTGGAAGAAATAAGGGTTTGAGTTTTCGGCTCTTGAAAAAAAAACTTGTTTTATCAAGCTCTTCTTCAACTACGATAGAGGAGGCAGATTTCATCGCATGATGTGCGGTCACTCTATGGAAATCAAAACAAGAAAAAGATGTTCATAGCTTACAGCTGATGAACCTCAAAATTTTGTAAGCTGTTTTGCGTTTGTCAATACGAGGGATATCCCGACTAGAGATAGACTGGGCTTGAGACTCGTTTAAATGCACGATTTTATGATTTATGAAAAAATATCGAATCGAAGATTTATCTCTTGTAAGATTATGTTATTTTACATATATTGTTGTCAGACACACTTGTTCGAAGCTAAGGTTTAAGTAGACAAGGTATGTTGGTTGACCCCTATATATAGAGGCAAGGGCAAGCAACATGACAAAAGTGATGTATCTTTTTATGCCAAGATATCTCACATCGAAATTTATCATTAATAATCTAATTAAATCATAACAATCAAATCTAATCAAACAAAGTTTGTCTGACAACAAATTTTGTAATATAACATTTGCTCACAACAGATATATTTCTATTTCGATATTTGGCATAAATCCGAAAATCGTACAACTTAACGAATTACAGGCCTAGTCCACATATAGTCTAGATACCCCACGTACAATTTGACGAACCAAGGGGATGTGGTAAAAATGTGCTGTGCTATTCACTAGTGATGGACTGAAAGGGCTCATAACCGAAACCGAAATTTTTGACCGAAAGAGGGCTTGACCGAAACCGAAATCGAAAACAGCTGACTACAAAATTGCATTAACTCAAAATGTACTTTAAAATTTTGTCATGTTGTCATGTGTTCGATTAGTCGCAAATTTTGAAAAAAAAAACGGATAGCTTATATTTCAGAGGCCAAAATTTCGATTTTGTCGTCTAACTCCATCTTTTATAGTGCATGTCTGCTTTCGGTTTCGGTTATGCCTACCGAAACCGAAACCGAAATTTCGGCCGAAAGCGCTTTCGGTCCATCACACTGTTCACAATTTCCGTACTCAGATAGAATGTAGTATGGTATTATGGTTTTATGAGAAAACTACCCAAGTTCTTGGAGCTTTATCTCTAGTTCCAACTTCTGTTTGATGAAGGGCTGGCTGGACAAGTTCGTTAGAGCTTGTATATTCAACAAGGAAAGAACTTTCAAGACATCGAATGGCGTTTGATTGACTGCCTAACGAGAGAAAACGAACGGATGCCGTCTGCACTCAGATGTTTGAAGAACCCCTTGTTCTATTTGTCTGAGTTGGCTTATGATTTCTCAGAACTTTTCTGTCCGTTACTGATATCAAAGATACTTCGTGTTGGCAGAGCACTTTCTCTAGCTGAGAGTATTAGGCCTTGTCGATTCATCCTCTACCAAAGGGTCGTTGAGTTGTCGGGGCAAATCCAAAGTTTGCCTCTCGTCTCCTTCAATGTCCTCTCATCCTTCAAGTTTGAATACCCTCGGAGTTCGTACGCGATGGTTTAGGAAATCGTGCCTTTGAACCCAGAGATTATCAGAAGTGACGGGCACGGTCTGAGGGCAAGCTCGACTCAAGGGAGCAGAATTGTTCGCTTGCAGTACATTAAGTCTGTTCCTTGGGTTCCGTATGTGGTGGTGCCTTTCCCTCTTCTCTCTCTCTCTCTTCTTCTCGCAACAACCATCACTGCTTTGTTATGCAGTGATATTGGTAGTGGTGGTCCATGCATGGACAAGCTCGAACGACTCATGGTTGACGTAACAGAGGACCACGAATTTGGAGTGTTTCTGACGATGCAGAGAGGAAGAAGAGAGCGAGAGCCAGTATTATCCTTGAAGGTTAACCCTGGTTAGGCAGACTTTTTGTACTGTACATGCACGAGAGAGAATCAAGCACCCATCCATCTTGGACCATGCACGCTCCGGTGCTGATGGTCCACTGAAGGTTTCCCCTCAAGGGTGGGTGCCAGACTCTTCTCCAAAATAGGAGCTGCTACTTGTTTGTTCCAGCTGAGGTCCTCTCTCACTCTCTGTCTTTCTTTCTTTTCGTTCCTTGCCTTTAGCTTTCTGCAGTTCCTTCTTTCTTCATCCATCCAGCCGAAAAGAAGAGCCTGGAGACGAGAGGACGGCGAAAGTACCTAAGTCGCAGAGACACAAAGACGGCGCCCACGACAAGGACCAGTTGTGAAAGTGAGGTCAGAGAAACCTCAGGCTCCTCAAGTCCAACTGGATTTTCAAAATCTGGCAGACTGGTGGCGAACCTTCAAATTCGTATCTTCTTGGACAATGACCTTGTGTTCACTTTAGCAACTGTTTGGGAATATCATTGATCTCTCACGTGGCCTCTAAGTGAATGTGTGGATTTGACAAGTGTACTCCTTGATCCTCATTAGAGCAACCTTGAACGCACCAAGAGGCTTGGTTAGAAACTCCAAAAAATCCTTGTTATATTTAAGCTTCTTTTATGAGCCCGACGTGACTGGCCTTCAAATACCCAACGTATAACACCAAGCAATGGGTTATTGGAAAAAGTTCTGGCATCGTGTTCCTGGCACCAAACGATCAAGTCAGACGACTGTCTAATGGAACCACGTCACCTTCTAGCCAAACCAATTACCATCTCCTGACCCTGCACTGCCAAATATCAGTCCCGATTAGGCAATGAACCCATGGATACAAAATCCTAGCACCTAAAAGCTCATGGCGACTTGAAAGCCATATTGGATCACGTAGAAAAGATCATAAAGTAACCAAGAATTTGAAAGCCTCTTCTCTTTCTCCCTCTCTCTCTCACCATGAAGGACAAGTTCTTTTTGATCGTACTCTCGTGGCTGCTTCATTACGCTCAGTCCCTTCTGTTTCGAATCGACCAATTCACCGATTTTACACACGCATGCAAAACGAGTGGAGGAAAGCCCATCACCCATATATTGGACGAGGTGAATCCAGCCATGTATATCGCAGTGGACCCTAGCTATCCTTTCAAGTCACTGAATAAAAAACTGCGTCGGGTGGACGCAACGAAAATGTTTGGGAGTAGCATCGCCGACAGTCGATTTCTTCAGGATTTTGCCGAGGATGCGAAGCGCCCCTGGATTTCCACTTTGAACTCCACTTTTGACTGCGTGCTTCACGTTGAAACTGAGCTCCCAAAAGGGGACAAGACCCGTTCAAAATATGATGCCCTATCATTAATCATCATTGAGCTGAACTATAGTGGACACCCCAAAATGCCCAACTACGTCGAAGTGGCCTCTTTGGGACACTCTGGGGCGCGTCGTAAAGTGGTATCTAAGAAAGCTCATTATTCCGATCGTATTTGGGCAGCCACCAATCCCAATTTTCTTCTAAGCGGGCAATTGTCAGGCTTCGACTCAATTGATTATCGAACCAAAATTGACGAACAACATATCATAAAGCCCGAGGCTCTGCACTCCACCTTTGACAAGCCAGCTTCTATAACGGTGAATATGTCTAATTGGACCTGGAACTCTCACATATACATGGTCTTTACGTCATACAAGTATCTCAGAAATGGAGAGCGATGCCAAGAGCACAAGGAGTTTGACTGTTCTGCTCCCAGTTTTTTGAGCTCTTCCACGGATCATATGTGCATGAGTAGTACTTTGGCTTGCGATGGATTACCAAATTGTGGACAAGACTATCTGCCTAATCAGGATGAGAATTGTTTCAAGATTCATTGGAGCTCCGTTCTCTTGTCTTTGGTGTCTTACATCCTCCTTGCTATAACGTTACTCTTGTGTTTGTCATGTTTCGCTCGAGTGCTGATTCAGTGGTCGGTTCGATCGTCCTTGGCAGAATTGAGGGGCATCGGTAGTCCCACCGGATCTTTTCGGTCATCCTCGAGGTTCTTTTCATTCTTGGGAAATACCTTTACGAGTCGTTGGGAACGTCCACCTCCCACATACGACGAAGCTATGAAGCACGTGAATCCGGATCTGGCTCGTCCAAATGACCCACCACCATATAATGATACATTCAGTGATTCCGAACGGGCGGCCGGTTCTAGTGGGCGGAGAGTTCAACCTAGTGGGGCCACAAGTATAGTTGAAACCCCTCCCCCCGATTATGGTTGCCAAGATGGGCACCATTATTTAGAGCGGGGAGGTGGAACGTCGGCATTGCGTTCTACCAATGTCCGTACTTCTTCCTCAGGTGCTTCCAACATCTTGATCTCATCCTCGTCACCTTCGCTCTTAGAGAGCTCTGTATCACATCATCAGCCCGCAGTAGTAATTCTCCCACCCACACCCCTAGCTCATTTGCCCCCAAGCCAAGGCCACACCCACCCACAGGGCTGTGAAGAACCGTTATTGACCCAATCAGGTGCCAATGCTCGTTCGTCGTTTCTGTTAAGGTCATCATCGTCAGACTTACATTCCAATTTGCCGAAACTTCATTCACAAACCAATGATGTCACTGAAAATACGGTTCATGCCGATATATGTCAAACATCCAGCTATTAACAAAAACCATCCATTGATATTGGTCTAGGGATATTTTCCAACAAAATACGCCATACTCAAGGCTTATCCAGAAAGAGGACACATGATTCACGTTTATCGTGACCTAGATGTTCGTGGTATCAACTAGAATCACCAATCTAATTTCGAACCATGAATGTGATGAATTGTGTTAATGAAAATAGATTTAATAAAGGTGTACTTAGTAACAAAAACTGCGTACATACATTCCATGAATCAATAGTATGATAAATCTGATGAGTCGATGATAAACTTGTGGTAACTTTCTACTATTGTTTCTTGTTTTCTATTTTTTATATCAATGAGAGCAATAAGTGACTTTTGGCTTTACTCGGCTTTATCCTTTCTCTTGTTTCGAGTGATTTTCTTGTCTGGGTTTTCTTGAGATAAAAACGAAGTTAAAACCTTATTAGTTCGCTTCAATTGGTGACCCCTATCGTTCTGAACATGTTTTCCAAAACAGATTCTACCAATCCGGTTATCACTGCAATTTCATTGAAACACGCTCGGTTCTGGCCACACAAATGCCAAGTTTAGTTTTCTCAATCTGAGGCACAATTTGCATTGCGTGGGAATACTCAAGATGAGACTAAATATTATCACGTGGTTTCGGCTCTGGATGAAGACACGTCTGATCGAGTTTTGGCTATTCTTGAAAACCCACCCGATAAGAACAAATACTCCACCTTAAAATCTCGTCTACATTCCTCATTTGCTTTAACCAACTATCAACGTGCGTCACAATTGCTTCATTTGCCAGGATTGGATGATCGTAAACCGTCGGCTCTTATAGACCAAATACTCTCCTTATTAGGTCCGCATAAACCCGAACTTTTTCCAAGCAATTGTTCTCACAACATACATATGCCAGAGGATCTCCGTTCTCATTTGGTGGCGTCAAACATTTCTGTTTGTCGAAAATAAGCCGAACGAGCAGATAAACTGCATTTAGCGAAAACACAAAATTTACCATCACATAGGTACAGCGGCGTGGGGTCCTTCCGTGAGTGCAATCAGAGAACCAATTTGGGCTCATGGCAGTAAGAGGTTATGCTTCTATCATGCGAAGTTCAAGGATCGTGCTCTCAAGTGTATTCTTCCGTGTGGATTTAAGATGCAAAAGTCGGGAAACTGGCGAGAAGGTCGTCGTTAAGTTCTTTGGCGACCTTTTCCGATTCTTTAAAACCATTATATTTTTTGATTGAGAAAGAGTCATCACATCAATTTTCTTGTAGATACTGGAGCACCAATATCTTTGCTTTTTGTTTCTTTATAAGGTCGCCACAAACTAATCTACCTTTACTTCCCGATGGCAAGAAGGGATCACTCAATTGTGTTCATTGTAACATACGAGTATAACGGGTTTTTTAGCACAACTAAGACAAATCCATCATTTTTTTACTTCTCACATTACCGGTTTCCTTACAACACCCCCAACAGTAATCTACCCTAGTACCGTCGATTTCCACCAAGGGAAACTCCCCTAGCAGTAGTATACACCAGTGTTAACTCCCCCAAGAATCAAATCCACCAACATTAAACTCCACCATGCTAAATCCCCCAACGGTGATTTCCGCCATGGTAAGCTCCGCCACGGGAAACGCTACCACACAAAACTCCGCCAAGGGAAACTCCGCCACGGGAAACTCCGCCATGGGAAACGCCGCCATGAGAAACTCCTTGATTAATTTGTTCTTGTTTTGTCTCCATCTACTGGTGATTTTTACAACTTTCGGTCGAACTTCTACGAAGCTCAGACGAAATAACTAATTTACAAGGTTGACCACTAAAAACCGGGCGGGGGTAATTGAACGTTAGGGACAATCAAGGGCTTTGAATCAAAAAGTCTATGTAGTAGTTTTACAAATTACAAAATAGTAATAATTATGCTTTCATCTAGAACTTTGTTTTACAATTTCTCAAAGGGGCCCCTATTTTTGACGGGGTCTTGAATTCAATTAGCAATAAAAGAAAAGATTCACCGTTAACATTTTCCTCATGAAGTTCTGATCATGAATTCAGTAAAGTGCATAAATATTTTGTGATTGTGACCTTCAACTTTTAACCCACAATGGGGTTTGAAAGATTTGTGCATAGTTTTTTTCCACAAGTTCATAGGATTATGCCTTGTAAAGAGTAAAAGGAACTTGATCTCAAAATTGACCTTCCTTCAGATTTATGATTGGGTAGATGTTAGAGGGTAATAAAAGGCACAAGGTTGATTTCAGAAGGTTTATAAATTCAATGATCATGTTTTTGGATAAAACTTTTACAAAAATTACTGATAAAAGTGATCCTTAATGTCAGATGTGGTTTCTTTGCCTGGTTTTACGTGCAAAGTCAATTTTAGGCCAAAGTCTCTTTCTCCTTTAAAACTTGACTCCATGAAGCTTTTGATTAAACCCTCAATTGTACCCTTTTAAGGGATGAATGCGGAAGGTAGTGATAATAGAGAAGTTGCCATTTTACAATTTGATGACTGGAAGACAAGAAATTCCTGAGGAACATGTGGCGTCCCGGTCAGAGGCGCTCTGTGTTATATTTATAAGTGCGAACATAACCTCATTGCAGAATCCAGTCTACAACTACACTCTGGTCTTATCACTCCCTAGCTAGGGGATCATGAGATCCCTGCAAACATATTAACAACGAATCTTTCCTTTTATTGCTAATTGAATTCAAGGCTCCGGCATAAAATAAGGGCCCGATAGAGAAACATTGTGAAAACATAAGTTCTAAATTAAAGTATTAGAAGAACTATCTGTAACAATGGGTTTTTTTAATTCAAAGCTCTGATCTCCCAAATCTATAATTTTCCTTGCCCGGTTTTAATGGGCCAACCATATATTCCCCTCTCGAAGCCTTAAATGCGAATTAGTAGAAAACAACCATGGCAGTTGTAACGAAAGTACAGTAATTCGTTCCTTTTTTCGCAAAAGGAACTGTAATACCATCACATTTCAAAAATGCTGTAATTGTAACGATCAAAATACTCAAAAAGTACTCGTTATTCGTTACTTTTCCAAGATTAACTGGTTATCTCTTTTATCGTATCATATATCATCGTATTTTATCATCATTGATACGGATCAATTTGAACGATCCAGCATTTTTTTTTTGTTGTTGGTTACGAATTTTCTACTACCGCTGCAAGGAATGTGATTCCCTATAAAAATAAATCATGAATGAAATAATTTAAACAATTAATATTTATACGCAATTTGGTCTACCAACGAATTATTGTTGCCAGATTTGTACAAACCTTGAATAGTGGGTTGATTTGGAATAGGATTTCTCCCGACAGTTTCAATACGACCCGCAGCAGGACTCGAACTTGCGCCGTTTGGGGAAACACTTATACTCGGCACTTTTAAGAACGCGCTAGCACGCGTGGCCACTCAATAGTATTTAAAAATGTATTTAACCCTGCTTTAAAAGCTGTTAGAGGATCAGCTCCTACATATTCCCGACGAACACTAATTAGTCTAAATTTAGCCAAAGAAGGGAGGAGGACTTCATTGTTCGAACTAGCCTCGATTCCCTTGGATTTGGAGGTGCTCTCTGAACGCACGTAAAACCTCTAAAATCACAAATGACCGCAAATCCTGGGTTAGGACAGAGCCCATGAACGCTCTTGAAGACATACACTGTGACACAAAAGTTTCGACACCATGTTTATGAGCTTCTACAGGAAAAACATATTAATGAAAGTTGATGTTCTAAAAGTTGGTTTTATCCCCCTTCCTTGCTTTGACCTGGGCCTTAGGCATCTTAGGCATCTTAGGCATTAGGCATCTTAGGCATACTCAGGCATAACTTCAAGAGCAATCTTCATTCAAGTTTGCCCAAGCTTTTTCCAACTGTTTTTTCAATCCTTCAAGGGTTGTTTGGGGTGGGAGCTTGTCGACCTCTTCTTTAAGGATGGACCATAAATTCTCTATGGGATTGAGGTTTGGAGAATTTCCTGGCCATTCCCCCTTCCTCCAATACCGTGGAAAATTTGAATCGAGCCATCTGTAGTTCGTCAAGGTGCAATGAGGCGGCGCTGAATCTTGCATGAAAAAAGCTTTTGACATGTCTGGCACAATTTTGCGTTCTAGAATCGACCCCGTTGTTCTGTTCCTGTTGATGGCCTCCAATCCTTCCTCAGCCAGGATCTTCTCCCGGTGTACTCTTGGTTGATATTGCATTGAGGGGGCACAAAGTGCAATCTGGATACTCCATGGGTTGAAAACATTCCATCAAAATGAAATGGAATGCAGGTGTATGAGCATGTAATAAAAAATATTTTGATTCCGTCGAATAATCAATATATCCTGTAAATAACCTATTTTGGCCAAAATTTTCTTTTGCCTATTTTTTGCCCAAAAAACAATTTTTTCTTTAATGGGGCCAAAAAAACGACAAATTTTGCATTCAATTGCCCAAAAACCGACTAATTTTGTATTTATTTGCCCAAAAATGGCAAATAAATACAAAAATGGCAAATAAACTTTAAAAGCTAGCAAATAGCAAATAAACATGTTTTTGGGCATAAAATTTTATTTGCCTGAAATCTGCACCCATACTCATGAGACACTGGATGGCCAATTGAAGTCAATCTTGATGCCAATTTTTGTGTTGATTGCCTCCTCTTTCCAATGCTCTTGGTTATGACGATTTTGACAGTTCTGGAAATTGTTGATGGTCTTCCAGACCGAGGCTTGTGTTTAAGGGTTTGGCCGTCCTTGTTGCGCTTCCACCAGCGCTTTCCAGAGCTCAGTGAGACCCCCAGGGTCCTGGCAACCTCTACCTGAGTTTTGCCGGCCTCCGTCATCCCAACGGCCTGAGAACGGGTCTCAACTTTCTCCATGACTGAAAAATCTGGACATTGCATTTTTTTGGAAAGGATATTCGAATGAATTGAGGTCACCATTGCTTAAGATGCTGATTGTAGGTCAGTTCTGTTGTAAAGGCTTCGCTCAGTTCGTTGGTAATCCGAATATTGATATTTTAGAAAAACAAAACATTGTATTGT
>CM021323.1:424803-471429 GCA_010645155.1 Tigriopus japonicus
CTCAACATAAAGGCCACGTAGAGGAGCCATTTTGAGTGTTTGTGAATATTATTTTGGTTATAGAAAGCAAAAAAGTGTATGTCGTTCGAAGGCCTCCTGAATGAAAGCCAAAATACCCAAAAAAAACACAAAGTTTGCTTGGCTCCGGTCAAGATATGGAGTACTATTTGTTTCAGCTTTGGATAAGCATGAATTAAATAAATAGAAAGATCCACATTGAAGTTATCCCACATGAATACAAAAGCTATGAAGTGCCCCAATGAACATAAGTCAGTTGGCTCTGGTCAATATTTGGGCATTCGAGTATTTTAAATACAACTTGATTAAACTACGACTTTCATAAGAGGAGAATATCATTTTTCAAGCGAGAGAGACATGAACGCGCGCAAGATTTTTTTTTCTTTTGCTTGTTCGGAAAAGGTATCTGTTTCTTTTATCAGAAGAGTGCAATTTAAAGCACAAATAATCGTGCTCGGCCTCTCGTTGATGTCCACTCCATGTGTAAATCCATGCCTTCTTTTAACAGGGCACATACATTCATTGAAGCCCACGCTTGGATCTCTATTGTGGCTGTGCGACGCAAATGGCACTCCAAGAATTGAAGCCGGTTCCATAGGCGCACACTTCCAACCATCCAAGCAACCATCCAGACGACTGACTCTAGAACACCAGCCAACCAACCATCCATCCGTCAGTCCAACCAACGCACGAAAGAAATGGATGTGCCTGATTTCATCTTCAGTGTTCGTTGGTCATTGCAAGTTAGTTACTCGAAGCCAAAACATCGAGATTCCGCGATTCTCTGAAGTGCAGTTAGAAAATAAAAACTTTTTTATATGGCCGTGGGAAGACGACATTTGTTCCTCCCTTACCATCATCATCATCCTCATCATCACCATTATTGTGAACAACAACAACAACAAGCAACAACAGCAGCAATATAATGATAACGAGAAACGGTCGATTCAAGAGGCAACAACAGAAGGGGAAAATCTGGCATACCAAGTGGTGAGCAACGAGACAACGGTCCTGAAGAAACACACATTATTGCCAACAGAAGAACATTCGAACCAAAAATCGGAGAGCCCGAGCACGAAGAGGCAACAGTTGGAAACAAAACCACGAACCGAACGAGGCCTTGTGATACCAAAGATGGTGATTGCTTCGTTAAGGCCATGATTTGGGTCGAGTGCCAATTGGAAAAGCCAGGAAATCTTGTCCCCTGTGTCGTACCCTACATCCACCAAAACTCACCCACGTGAAACGGAGGAACCTTTGACAAAGAAGAAAGTTCAGGTCCATTGGATGCAGTGATAAATGACACGCAAAGGTGGCCAAAACGAGTGATTCGAGCGGTAGCGTGGTGTCATTTTGAGGGACACAATTGGTGGACCTTTGATGATCACTTGATCTCAGGAGCAGAGCTGGAGTTGGTGATGCCGTGATGGTGATAGTGAGTGCGTGTGCGAAGTCCTTCAAGAGAATCACCTCCACCAATGCTAACTCACTTAGTAGGGTAAGAGGAAAAATACCAATGTCATTGCTCGCTCTCTATCTGTCTACTATGTTCTTCTCACTATGGTTGGGTGGAACACCTTGTTTCCGCGTGTGCACATTGTTCATATCGAAATTAATTGGAACCAACACCCGCTTTGGACGTTGATAATTGATGACATTGGCCGCGATCTAAAGGGTTGGTAGTTTGCTTTCGGATCTTACTCAGACCATTTTTGTGAGTGGGTGATTGCTCGAATCTTGGAGATTGTGGTACAGCTTAGTTGAAGGTCTTGAAGAGAATTGCTAAATCATGAACATCCAGGGTGGATGCGAATTTTTTTAGAGGCGGATTAGCGAGGGAACATAATTGTAAAGGATTTCATTATGAATACGTCATGCACATTCTTTCATCCTACGCTCTGACACATGGGAAAAACTTCTTCCGGTTAGAAAATTGTGCCGAAAAGACGGGAAACATCTTTGCATGTTGAATTAAAATGCAAAGAACAATAACGACGAATGTGATTTATTCTTATGCTCTGGCAGACCGAAAGTTCAAGGATGGAGTGAGGTAAATCATCGTTGCCAAGAATTTAACGTAGTACATTCACTCCGGCTTCAATCAATCGTATCTCCGGAGAGGCAAATCAAATTATCATTATTGATCAACTCCCATTGCGGTGCTCATCCATAAACATGGAAAACCGCGGCAACCAATTGGATTATCTCCACCAATTCCGGATAATAATATTGCACATGGTTAATGATTCGAACAGGAATTGAGTGCAAGTTTTATGGCCTTTGAATGTATGTAGCCAAAGATTGATTTGCATCTTGACCAAATTGCCTTGCAACAGACAAAGTCGTAAAACTGAATCCGGATTTCGGGATTCTTGAGACATGATTGGTCGGCAAAAACAACATTCACTCCAAAATATCACGCATGAACAATAGGAGGATTAGTTAGCCAGTCAGTAGCTCTCTTGGTTCATTAACTTGGTTCAATTACGGTTCCATAGCATTTTGCCTAGTATTTGAATTCGGCGCAGAATTGCCACTTCTCTCAAAGCCAGGGATATTAAGACTGTTCATTTTATTGCAACTCATGTCAATCACCTTCCTACAAAAATCATTCTTGATATTCATGATAACGGCCGGAATAGACCGAACGCCCCTACAAATTTACAAGCGAACCAGTGACAAAAAATGGAAGTATTTGAAAATGATTGATTGTGATTTGATTGCTCGTTTTGTCATGTACGCCCTTATAAAGAATCATCGTTCAGATCTATAACCGATCAAAAACCAAATGGCAATTAGTAGATCGTCCGGAAAAACCTCTATATAAATATATTGCAAGCTGGCTCACCCAACTCTCTAAAGAGCCCCTGAAAATTGCATTGATGCCGATGTGATTCGCACAACTACTTCTCGCAGATTTGAACCGAGTAGTGCATTAGACAGACATAGAGAGAGAATTCTTGCTCAATTTCCAACTGTATCAAGGAGCTGGTTAACCTCGCAAAGTCTTCTCCAACTTGTCGCCGTCGTCGTCATTGTCGTCGTCTGCAATCCTGAACACGATCGACCAGGCAAGGCTGTTTCTGTGTACAAAAATGTACGTGCCTTTGGAAATTGCTCTGTGATCGCGTGGGAAATAGAATCCCTCGCGATCCTTGTAGGTTCAAACTACCTTAATCGAGCAATGTAAAGTACAATTATGTCGATTGTTGTTCTTTAGTACTATTTGGTAATCCATCAACAATAGAAACTCATGCCTTCGTCTTGTATTATTGGTCATTAACCTCGACCAACGATTGTCAAGATTGGCTTTGTGCTTCGAGGGTAAGGTATTTTTAAGACGTTTGTAATTCAAGATTAATTGATCTAATGGAAGTTAGAATAGTTCAGACGGTAAATTGAACACTTTTCGTTTCTTACGGTGTGACAACAAATTTTTGACCCACTGAAGTGTAACCCTTCATTAACACACTTTTTCTGCCTCTATGGCGTTGTAGATCCAAACTAAAGTCGACAAGTGACCAGATACAAGACTGTAGGAAGGTTCTTTGGTGTTGAAATTATTCTGCACCTTTACTTTGGGAGTCTTTTTCCTTGCATTGTAACATGGCTTAATCCATTCTTGAAAAAATGCCCCTTTTTTAACATGGCACTACTCACATAAATTCTTCATAAAAGGGTTGGGGGAATGACAGAGGATGGAATGAAGCAGAGAACAATCTCGTTGTCTTGTTGAAATTTCTATCAATCCACTGTCACTCAGTGAAGAAGCAACTTATTGTTCAATGTTACAAGACCATTATTCAATTCAATGGACAACAAAAGCATAAACGATGTCGAAAATCAATGCCACAACACATCCATAAAAGGCTAATTCTGACTACACATGCACTTTGCTTTGGAAAGCTAACTACTCCAAAAAAGCGACTTTAAGCAAAAGTAAATTTGAAAGGGGTCACGACTTTATTGTCACATTGCATCGATTAATGTTGGAAACTTGGAAATAAATAGTTTTAAGTGGGCACAGATTCCAGAACGAAAAAGTCAGTGCTAACAGCCTTCTCCTAGAAAAAAAACCAGAATGATTAGACGGAAGAATGATTTGTTCCAATGAAATGGAATCAATGGCCAACGGGAAGTTTTTGCTTCGGAGAAGACCAATGAGGTTCTATGTCCACAATTCTATGTCCATATTAGATGTCCCACATTAGAGAGTTCATTTGCTCTCGCGATTGAAGAAGCTGGATTTAGACTTGGCCTGAATGCCAATGGCGGTTTTTATTTTCACATGTACAGGGAGGCCCAAAGCGCTCAAAAAGTTCTGATTTACTGAACAATGAATTTAAAGAAGAACCCATCAACTTAAGAACAATGTTTCGTTCGAGGAATGTCGTTTGTGCCCTTTACATTGTTGCTCAAGGGAGTACCTCCGTACAAAAAAAAATTCTCAATTTTACTCTCTCAAATTAATCTTAGACCAATATTTTAGTGAATCAAAAGCATTTACGAGCCTACCTGTATGTGCATGTTGGTTATGGTAAAGAGCGAGTTAAATCAATCCCACTAGCATATGGTAAAGAAACAGCGAGCTTGCCTTCTTGTGCTATTGTCCTCACTGCTTGTCGTTTCCCCGCCAAATCCAGATTAAATAAAGAGCCAAATCCAGAGCAAAGTTTGTCAGAAGTGTAGATTTAGGAAATACGGGCTTAGTGAGCCTAATCAGGGCTTCAGAGAAGAGAATAAGCCAGATTCGTTGTCGAGATTCGAGACAGAAAGATTAGAAACGATAAAATGTGTGATCTGCAAACCAATCTGGTCGCTTTCTGTTTCATCAAAATTGTTGCTCTAACTCAAGAAGAGTTATTTGTCGTTACGTAAAAAGTAATTTAACACTTGAGTTTTCGGTTTGATTGCGCACATCAATTTGAAGCTTAAGAAATACGTCCATGTTACTTTTTTGTAGCTGTTATGGTAGGCACCATTGTTTTCAAGATGCGCACCTTCAATTGAGTTAAGTACCAAAATTCTCCGCTCAAATTAGAAGCAACGGGAAGCAAATACAAAGCATATCTCAGTCTCGTAACTTTGCTTTGGTAAATGCAAGACCCAATAGGCTAAATTATCCAGCTAACGAAGCCGAATTTTGTTGCTTCCAGATTGCATGACTGACTTGGGAGCTTCGTCATCATTATCATCATCATCGTCATCTCAACTTGAGGAAAAGAAAAATCATGCCAGAGGAACAGGGCATGAAGATCTCGTGAAACAAAGATCCGCCAACACAAATTCTCTTCATTTTTCTGTTGCTCTCACCATTGGCAGCCGTACTTAAAACAGTTATAAACGTGTTCGAAGCAACTCCATTGACGGACAATTAGAGCAATGTTTTATTTTGTCACGATGAAGACGTTACTTTTTACCTCAGTTATGCTTTTATGTTTGTATTTCACATCGGCCCGTGCTCAACACTCAAGAGATGAGCCATCAAGGATTCACAGAGTTCGTGTTACCGATCGGAAATTGCCGATCAGTGAAGACAGTGGGACACCTCGATCTTACGACAAGTCAGAAGGTCATTCCCCGGAATTTTCTGACGCCTCTGAAAAAGCCAATCAATGGCTTGACAGCTATAAAGGTCTCTTGAATCAGTGGACCGAACCTCAACGGACAGCCCGAAAAGATGTTCCTAACTTGGAGGAAGATATCATTCCAAGAAGCCCGGCACTCTTCCAAGATTTTGTGTCCAAACGAGTGTCAGCTCCTTGGTCTTCAACCACCAACGCCATTGCCATGACTACAATCAAAAGTACACCAGAGACGACCGAATCTTTGTCTAGCATGATGTCCAACCACCGGAAAGATTCCAACGTTCATGAAGAAAACAGTGAACCGATGGCTCCCTCAAAACGACAGATTCCTCCAATGGAAAATTTAAACCATCCGGTATTTGAGCCGGCAATAAGTCATTCCGGAGGGTCTGAAGCAAAATCGCTCTCTGGAAGTGGAAAGTCTTCGTCATTCTTCAGTTCTTTTATTGGTTCGTTTTTCCCCGATTTTAACATTCCGAAGTCGGAGACTAAATCATCAGTGAACATTGGTTCCACCCATTCGACCAAGCCCTACGCGACCGTTAGCAGAAATACCGACATTGGGGCGTCGACCATTGTTCCCACCAACCTTTCAAACGGTCAAGAGGTCAAGAATATGGATTTTTTTCGCGAAAGGTCCGAATCATTCTCACCTTTTCCTTCTCACAAAGGCAATGACGACGCCCCTTCTGTGTTCTTTGGTGCAAAAACTCCCAGTTTCAGTAGCCTTGCTGTTAGCTCTGGTTACGCTCAGGTGATCAAGCAAAATGATCAAATGAACATGGAAAAGAAGAACTTGAACAAGCGTCAACCTGAAATTGTGGCAGAATCCAAAGCCGAGCCACTGGCACGACCGCCATTGTTAGCACTGGCTAGCAGGCCTATTATGGACATGCATAATGACTTCAAAATGGAGCAAGATGACAAAACCTTCCTGTCCTTCCAAGGCGAGGCTGCTAGCCACCAACATGAACCGAGTTACGACATCCGAAAGCGGATTGGAAGTGCCTTCATCGGTGGGAGCTCATCCATGGATATGACTTCATTTGATAGTCAAGATAATGAGGGGTCAACTACCACGCGAGCTGAAACCATTGCACCCACGCCGGATCTAGAAAGTTTCTGTCAAGACGCCGCTGAAACCACTTTGGAACTCCACGATCGGAGTGAAGGCAAATCTCAACTTTACGAGAAATTATGGGATCTTGTTCGAAGCTATAATATTCCTGTATCACGACGTGATGACCCCGATCAATCGAATAAGCAGATGATCATTCTTCTGGAAGCCTTGTGTGGCGAAATGGATGAGCAAAATTTTAGCGGTGAGGCCTCATCATTTGAATTGCAAAGTGCTAACCTTCAAGCCTTCACTGATCCCTTTAAACGAGAGATCAACTCCACTCCACGAACTACGAGCGTCACTCAGAAACGACAATATGCATCATCGCCCTTGCCAACGGCCTCTCCTCTGACTCAAGGACATACTTTAGAAGATGAACTGAGACATTTCACTCAGTCTGTACCCATTTTGAACCAGAGGGTGGTCCAGGAACTGGACGGAAGGAAAAATGATGAGTTCCCTTTTGGCATCAAGCCCAACACTGTCAGCCAAATGGCTGCTGCCAAAACAGCTCCATCGTTCCTCCACTCACAATTTGGATCGAATGAAAAAGAACGCGACTTTGTGGTGTCTGGGGGATTTTCATTTGGGCCGGAAAATCCCAAACTTGAAGTTAATCTAGGGGGTAACCTCAAACCTGGCAAGGTGGAAGATGTCCCAGTGGATCGTCGACGAGGACCAAATGGCTTCCGACGGAATTTCAGGCGTAATCGACCCCCATTTCCTGGTCGTGAACGGCCTCATCGAAGGCAACCTCCCAAAAAGAGACCATTTCCAAGGAGAAACAAACCTGTGCCAGGGGATAGGCGAAGTTCAACGGCCCCTTCCACATTCCCATTTCCGTCTGCCGACGAGCCTCCAAAGGACTTCTTTCCTGGGCAATTTAACGAGAGACCTCCATTCCCAAGGGTTAATGGCCCCTACCCTTCGTTAGGTCCTCGAAAAGATGGGCCAGGGTTGTTCCCAGGAAAACTCCAACATCCCTCTCCTCCATTCACCCCTCGTCCCGGAGTAAACCCAAACCCCAAACCTCTTCTCGAAGTGAGACGAGAATATTGGCCACCTCGCCCCAATATACCTCGAGAACAAAATATTCCTTTCAAAAATGCCCGATCGCCGTACAAAAACCGAGTTCGAACCAACAATTTACCGAGACCCCGACCCACTAGTCTTCAGCAACTAGCGGCTCAAGGCCAAGAATACCTCTCGTCACCAAGACCTCTTGATCAAATTTTAACCACGAGCCCTCCCAAAAGAGAGTATACGCTGTTCAGCCAAAACGATGCCTTTGCTTCCACGGAGACTAACTTTGACTCGGACCTTGCTGAACCAAGCCAAGTTCCACCTCAACGAGTACCATTTGTCAACAGCCAACAACACGCGTCAAGTAAATTGTCCAATCTGGTTGATGTTGATGATCAAGATAATGGCCAGGCCTGGGGGTCACAAGCCATCCCAAATGGCAACGAAAACGACCTCGCTACCGAAATCAATGGAGATGAAATTGACAATGGCAACTCGACCGTCGATGACGTTCATTATGTTTACAACGTGACGTTTTTTACGCCTACCATTCCTGACGAAACCAATCAAATTAATAATCAGACAACGCAAACTGGAGATGATATTTCCCCAACTGTTGAATATACCACTGAAAACTCAGTAGTGGAACAAGTAGAATATACCTACAAAGGAAGAGAAGGAGAAAATGACGAGGCATATTACTATTACGAGGACGAAGATCACGAAGCAAATGATATGGTCAGTCAGAGTCCTTCGATTTCATCAAAAACGCCTCGAAGAGACACTGAATGGCAAAGAGCTGCTATCTCAACGCCCAATCCGGGGTTCGCATACCCTGGATTTGACCTTCATGCGCCAAGGACCCATATGATTTCCACTTCCACCTTCGCTCCATTGCCACAAACCACAACTGAGTCATATTTTCCAATTGCTGACCAGAAGAGCAACTTCGATGTAAACGAGGATAGCAATCAACCGACAGTTCCAAAGCGGGCCAAACCCTTGATCAGCATGACTTTCGGGACTCATACTCCCATTCTTCAGGGTCACCTGGAAGAGTCCAAGGCCAACTCTCACTACCCTCAAAGATTGGAGGTCGAGGTGAAACAAACGCCCAATCGTCATCAGACACAACAACTTGAAATTGAAGAGGTTTTCTCCCATAATCAAGACGAAGACTCCACCGAGTCTGGCCTAACAACCACAAAGACGATCTTTCTCGATGAGGTCGAGGTAGATCGAAGCAAATTGAAGGGAGGAAATCTTCCAAGTCTCACGAAAGACAAAAAACAGACCAACCATATTGCCGAAAGTCAGGACCCCTCGGCTTTTGAGTCCAAGTTCAATTCCGGTGCGGTCTATGATCCCTTTGTACCTGCCAATAAACGGCGAAGTACATTGCCTCCTGCGACCTTTGCACCGCCATCTGAACTACCAATCATCTCTAGTAGTAGCACAACAACTATTTCTACCACTACCACTACAACAGCAACAACAACAACAACAGAGACGACTCCATCAATTTCATCTCCAGTTGAAGAGGGAAAGATTGAATCCAATGAGCTGTATGAATATGACTATGTTTATGAAGATACGGAAGAAAGCTTGTCAAGCCCTACAGTGCCTCAAGATATTGAAGAGAGACCACTTGAAGACGATCCGCTTTCTCTGGCTGAAGTCAGACCGGAAGAAACCATTGTTCCTTCAATGGAAGAAGAGCTCCCTTCAGAAGAGATTTCTCCAATAATTTTATCACAATCAGATACATCACCAAACAACGGATCTGACAACAATCAAAGCATGGTTGAAGATGAAGCAATTTCGCCAGGTTTCCCACCAAACGAGAATGATGAAAACACTTCCACTTCAATCGAGACGACTGAGAGTAACTCACGCCACAAAGACGGCAGTAGCAGCAGTCTAGAGCATCCAGCAAACAATGATCAGTCAGAATTGAACGACGATACGAAAAGTTTCCCTAGCACTTTACAATCTGATCACGAAGAATCAAATCCCATTAGCCAAGAATACCAATACTACTACGAAGACGTCAATAACCTCAGCGAAGAGCAAAAGGCCAAGTTTGACGTCATTCTGCCACCAAAAGAGAACCCTCCAACCTTATTGGGTCTGAATATCCCTCAAGCCGCTTTAGACAATGTAGGTGAATCGAAAGAGGACTACGACTCTCTCTATAACGATGTGGAAACTCTTCTGCCAGATTCTGCCTCTTCAAGGTCGAACGGCTTTCATACGACAACTTCGAGTTTAACCAGAAATGACAGATTTGCGAAGAACGGCCTTCCTTCCGAGAATGATTTGGAATCAGCTCCGTTTGCTATTCTCAGAAAGTCACAAGAAGAAGAGGCCGAAAACGCCATGAATCCGGAAAAACTTGCCTACATTCTCATCGGGGTATGTTGTGGTCTGTCCATTCTGTGCTTAATCGTGGTAGCCATTTCCATTGGTTACAAGTCCGAGACCCATTACCGATTAGACGATGGCAGAAGGAAGCGACATATCAAATTACTGAGAGCATCTCCAGGAAATGATGAGGGAGAGAGCGTCACGTCTTCAGGCCACAACAATTACGCAGACTCGGTGGACGAAGCCACGACCAGCTCAGAGGACCTCTCTGGCATGAAACTAGGCCCATGGTTCAATGGAAAGCACCATATCCAGACACTGGACCGCAAGTCAAACATGGTGTTCCCGACGTCCGTGTATTTGGAAAATTTGGAGAGTGGAACTGAAGGAGGCGAAGGCGATGAGAAAAGAGAAAGGGATGGCGGGGAAGCCAATCCAACGACCAAGAATGCCTTGTCTGTCAAAACTGTCAAAGACTTAGAGGCCAATCTGGAACCCGAGACTCACTCTCCTGCTAACGAGACAAGCTCGCTCTCGTCATTTGATACGCTCCGCACGGATCCGAATTTGCTTCGAGATCCAGAGCCGGGATTTCCACGTCCACACGCAATGCACTCAAGTCGTAATAACTTGTCCGCATCCTCTTCAGTGCGAGCCAACTTCAAAAAACACAGTTCGTACGCCATTGGATCCAATCGATTCACTCAAGGAACATTTAACCTGAACAAGGCCGGTCGGAGAATGGGCTCGATTACCAAAACCAAAGGCTCATCTGTCTCAGACGCAGACAATGCCCTCACCACCTCCACAGGATCGTTCCGATTCCTAGTCGAGGATGATTCCGTGTCGGAAAACAGTTCCCAGGTCGGCGGGCCCATAAATCGCGCAGATAAATCAGGCTCCTATTCCGGAGGCGGCGTAGAAGGCGATACCAATCGAGAATTTGGAGAGATCCATTGGTCCAGTAATGTTGATCGACTCATCTAATCACTCGGATATTCCTCCGTCGCCATTGATATTTTGAGGCTGTGTAATTGGACAAGGATAAAAGGGATATACGTATGTTGGATATGCTCTTGATAGAGCTAGTATTTCTATGATCCACTCCCTTTTTAAGCTCTTTCTTGTTCCGAAAACAAATGATCCAACTCTACTTATGTATAAGAACCCGTTAAAAGTTGTACATAGTGCTACGTACGGACTTTGTATTTTGTTGCCATTGAAATGTTAAAATTATAATGATTCTTCTCGATTGAATAAAACAAATTGCATTTTTACCATGATCGCTGATCAAGCCTTGAATCTTTAGAAGTTTGGGAATTGATAGTTTCAATACAGCTTAATACCTGATCGTAAGATCAAAACTTTTCAGGGTTTAACAAGCAGTACTGTCACATTACATATTCATTGACCACGAACGCAATCTATCCTCCCTTGATCAAAGCCCAGAAGCATTGTTGGCGCGATTAAGATCGGTCCTCCCCATCCTCCCAAAAGGTCGATGAAACTTTTTTGAACGTTGTAACAAGACTTCAGAGTCAGAAATAACTATGAGACTTCGTTGTCCTTAACCTCGAAAATTCTGATTAAGTAAATGAACAATTTTGTCAAAGGAGAAGTTCTCATTTATTGCATTTATTAATAAATAAAATAGTAGCTATTGTCCCAACATTCATCGAAGTTGTTCTGGCATCCCCAATATCTCAACGTCATTGAATAAATTGTAAATTTTCTTCTATGTTGTTATTTTCCATTTTCCGTTACTTTTCCTGTTGACATAAGCTCGTTACGATTCTGAGAAGTTCCTAGGGTTGAGCATGAGAAAGTTAAGTCAAGCTAATCAACATGTATGGTGCAAAGGATAACCAGGAAAACTGGAACACAATTCGAGGCTACCAAGGAAAAGTAGTTGTATATAAACAGATATGAGCTTAATCTTGGCGAAACCTCTTTCCCTTGTAAGATATTGACAATTTGCATTATTTTTCAAGGTAGAAAAGCCAATTCTACTTCAATGATAATAATGATGCAATGAAATGGTTTTTTTTCTTTGCCAATGCTATTACTCATGGAAATTGAACTCTTCAAAAGTTTTAGTCTTACAAAAGTTAAACAATACAAGATGATAGGGTAAAAAAGTTGAGTTTTTTATTTGCACCCCATCTTTGTCATAACTACAATGGATCCAAATCACAAATTATTCAAGACGGAACACCACGTTACTACGAATCCTGTAAAGTGGTAATAAGCTTTCTGACGAAAGTAGAGAAAGTCAAGATCCAGGAACGTGGAACGTAAAGGGACTGTGATGCTTCTACGTTCTAGAACAAGAAAAGAGAGAGCAAGAATCAGCTGTGCCGACGATCATGTAACAAGAAAACTGAATGCTCGTAAACAGAACGAGTTTTGTAATGATTGTGGCATCATTTGTCGGATAAATGTGCCCCGCCGAGTATTCTGCTCTGTATCCATGACGATCTTCGAGATCTTTCTCGTCAGTGTGTTCCTTAAATTGGGCTTGATTGTTTGTTTGACTTGCGTGGACCGCATTTCGTCAGGAGATCCCGTGGAAAATTCAGCCTTGGAACAACCAAGCGAAGACATTGAGCGAAATACAGTTGACGACGGATTCATGATCAGTATGATCAGTTGTTCCCCGAAGAAGCTTCAACAATGTCAACAGGTTTAAAGCTCAGATTGCAGTTGATTAGTTGTAAAAATAGAAACGGTAATCAAAAATTGAGGCGATTTTTTTAATTCATAACGAATTCTATGTCATTAATGTGACTTATGTGACTTACGAAAAGCTCTTTGTTGAGAAATTCATTAATCGGAGTAGGTGTCTGCACACATTTGCAGACATCAGAATGGCAGAATTTGAACCGGGAAATGAACACATCGACCGTATCAAACGCATTCCAAGGACCAATTGGTGATATGAAACTCGAGCAATTGGTTTATCGATCGTTGAAAATGGGAAAAAAATCGCCAAGGTCTCCATGGTCAGTGAGGATTCACATCGATCGTGAAGCACTGCAAAACCACTAATTTAACCGAATGCTCCAACTCGATTCAGACATCGAGACGACACTTTTACTTACCTGCTTTGTACGTACGTTTGCTCGGGGAGAATTGCAATCGGCATTCTCAAGCACATCGAGTGTTCTTTGTCTTTTTTTTAATCGTCGAAGGAAAACAAAGGCAACGAGTGTAGGAGGGTACAGATTTTAATTGCCAGATGAGAATGGATGAGAAATGATGGACAAAATAAAAAAACGACGGGATCGGGATCTGACTATAAAAAATATTTATTTGTCATTGCGTATACAATGAAGCGGCAAACACAATGTCTCGTTTCACGATATTAGAGGATTCATCCATCTTCTGATAAAGCACAGGCTCTCCAATCACTCTCGCAGCATCCTTCACGTCTCGGAGGGTTTCATCCAACCTTTGAATGGTTCGCACAATCACACCTTCTTGGACATCCGTTAGACGAGTGATCTCGGCAAAAGGCATCCCACGGGCCCATTCATAGACCACTTCCACTAACCCAAAGTTGAATTGCTCGACATAATCTTGGACAGCCTGTTCCATGCCACAATCCTTTTGAACTTGACCAATTCTTGTGGCACACTTTTTGATATCTTCCACGCCCTTTTGCAAGGATTCCGTGAGTTCTGGAGCACTGCAGTTCTTTTGTTGGAACACCATACAAGAAAGTAAGGCAGCAATTTCGGCCGGATGCCGATCTTTCAAGAAGTTATCCAGGATCAGCTCGGTCATCATTAATTCGTGGCTACCCATTTCGCACGCCACTCGACCTTTCAATTGAACCGTATTGTTGTCATCGATGTATCGGAGATTTCGGAGCACATCAATCCGTTTGTGATAGTCTGGTAAGAAAGTTAAGCTGTTCTCAGACATGAGAAACTGGGTGTGCTCTAATTCGGCTTGAAGCTTCATCTGTTGATAGACGATAGTGAATTGGTTCTTGAAATCCAGCATGGAGATACAAGCCATGCTGGAAACGTTGTCACGAATGGTTTGCATCTTCTGGAGATCGGTGACCAGATCCATATCTTGAATCTTGAGATCTCGAATCAGATTCACCATTTCGACGTTACTCTCACGAACGAGGTCAGCGTATTTCTTCAGCTCTGTGATTGCAAGAATAACGGATTGACCTGGCGGATCGTTCTTGAATCTTGGGATTTGTCGACGCTTGACACTTTCCAAAATCTTATCGGCATCGATCTTCACCGATTTGCTGGTGATATCGATGATTTCATCGTCAGTCACTTCTAAGACCGAGTGCTCGTCACCTTGGATCACATCAGTGGAATAATCATAACCGAGACTAAGGAATCGATTTAGGTCGGCCTCCTTGTCAATGGTGTCACATTGAATCTCACCTTGAATCAACACCGAGTATGTCTTCTTCAAAGACTTCTTGTCAACCCCCAGAATCATACCAAACGTGTTCACTCGGTTCCCGATGTTCAGAACAACCACTCGTCCAGCACTGATTAATTTCATGGCTGTGGGATGGCTCAGGACCAAAGACCAAACTTGCTCCCGGATTTTGAAATATTCCGCTGCCTGGCGATAGAACGACTTGATTTCTTCATACAGAGGTCCTTGGAGATCTTGTTGATTGGCCAACTCGACTTCAAGTTCCCGAACTCGGTCTTTGTACGAGTTCTTCTTTTTTTCATTGTTGATCTCCGAAAACGAGCGTTTCATCATATCTTCAACCCTGAGTTGTTCCACCCGTAGAAGATTAAGGATCATTGAGTACGTGAGTCTAAACTTGGATTCCAGTTGAGTGGGCTTTCCCTGCATCATACCGTGTAATTGGGCCATGTCGTGGAGCTCGTTCTTGACTAAAATGATAACTGTCCCTGTACTGTCAAGGCCACGACGACCCGCACGGCCAGCCATTTGGATATATTCTGCAGGTAAAAGGGTTCGAAAGTTTTTCCCATCGTGCTTCTTAATATTGTCAAAAACGACCGTTCGGGCAGGCATATTAATGCCCATGGCAAATGTTTCCGTGGCAAAAAGCAATTTGACCCATCCCCGTTGGAACAACATCTCGACGACTTCTTTCAAAATGGGTAGAATTCCACTGTGATGAATACCAATGCCCCGCTTGAGCAACTCTGTTAATTGGAGCACTTGTGGCAACTTGCGATCCGAACCTTTGAGTCTCGAGACACATTTATGGATGAAATGGTGAATGTCCGATTTTTCAACCGCAGTGGTCAAATCCATGCTGGTAAGAAGGGCGGCATTTTGGTCGCAGCGATTTCTCGAGAGGGTAAATGACACCACGGGAAGTTTGTCCTTCTTCTGGAGATAGTCAATCAAGGTCAACCAAATATTCTTTTCTTGCTGAGGGCCAACACGATCTCGGACCCCTTTGGCACCCGTCGATGCTTTACCTTTACTTTCGCGTTCTTTTTTCACTCGATAAGCCTTATTGTAGCCCTCTTGGAGAAACTGCCCTTGAGCGTTTTGCAGAAGGAACATTTCGTCTCGGGATTTAGCGTTCGAGCCAGTGTAAAGAAAATGCTCTAGAGGAACTGGACGTTTCAACGTGCTAATAACATAGATTTTTTTCTTTTTGGTTCGTCCCACCCAATCGGCAAACACCAAAGTATTGGGAACTGTGGCACTCAGCATGATAATATTTACGTGATTGGGTAAAAGAATAAGCACCTCTTCCCAAACCACTCCTCTCTCGGCATCGTTGATGTAATGCACTTCGTCAAATATCACATATTCCAAATCGCGAATGATATCACTTCCATTGTACAACATGGATCGGAGGATTTCCGTGGTCATGATAAGACAGGTAGCCGTGGGATTGATTTGAATGTCACCCGTCACCAAGCCCACATCTTGAAACGTATCCTTAAAATCACGGAACTTCTGATTGGACAAGGCCTTGATCGGCGACGTGTAAATGGTTCGCGTCATATGTTTTTGCGATAGTGCAATAGCGTATTCAGCCACGACGGTCTTGCCCGCAGAAGTATGAGCGGCTACAAACACGGATTCATTGCGCTCCAATCGAAGTACGGCTTGCTTCTGAAACGTGTCCAACTCAAACGGCCAGGTAAACGCCATTTGAGGGACTTTCTGATGAAAATCAGTCATGGGTTGGGTCACATCCACAATCTCCGCCCATTCGGTTGCGGTGGGTCCACTCGGGGTGTTCGGCACCTTGCTTATGGCCAAAATGGGCACACCCGTATCATCTGGCATGAAACCATCCTGAGACGGAATACTAGTCGTCAAAGCACCCGATTCTTTATCAACTTGGGCCGGCGTCTCAGTGGCCCCAAACAGTCCATCGTAATCGTCCAGGGTCAACATGGAGGCTAAATCAACGACCTCATTCACCGTTCCCGAGGCCACCACAGGGCCAGGAACGGGTGCCTCCGTCGATCCAAAATGTAGGCCTCGAGCAAAACCCGGTGGACACGTGGCATATTGGGTGGGATCATCCCAAACGATTGGGTCATTGGCTCCTTGAGCCAAAAGGGCGGGACTCAATTCGGGTTTATCGAAGCCCCCCGGCCAAAACGGGTAATTGGTGGAACTGCCCATGAACGACTCTTCTTTGGCACCCGGTGCTCTGGCCATGGAGGTTGAATTCTTGGGATTTGATCCGGAACCCGGTTGATTCACCTCTTGAAATCCGATGATATCCCCTGCAAAGAGCACATGGTGTCAAATCAATGAGAAAAAACCCCCCGAGCCCAAGTGAACAAACTTACCCGTGGCCAAGTCTCGTTGTACTTTGAGGGTGGTGCCCATGGGAGCCGTGTCCATGTTAAGCACGCGTTCGGGGTTAGGTAGGCGGTCCCAGAAGGCCAAATGGGCGGGTATCTCGTCGAAGTGATCGGCGTGAATGGGCAACTCCTCTGGACTCAACAGGTAGGATTCGAGGCGTTCCTCTAAAGAAGGCAGGATAGGGGGCGGACCCAACATCGAGATCAAATCACCCGGATCCTCCATCATATCAGACCGGGTTCAGAATATCTACATGTGGGTTATGCTTTCAGCCTTTAATGTAGATTGTTAGTGTAGGCATAATAGGCGGAGTCTCTTGGTGTATGTATGTAGTAGGGGCAAGGTTTCGATTGCTTTCATTTCATTCAAGCATGTCCTTTGTTTATTTTCGTGATTGACAGGGTAGCCGTTTTTGAGGTGAGCCCTAAATGAAAAGAAATAATTATTTCCCCATGTTTTGTCAAAAGAAGGCAGATATTGACTCATAAGCGATAAATTCTAGTTGGATCATCATTTACTAAGAAAAAACTGATATTGTGAAGCGGGCCCTCAAGAGTTTACGTATTTCTGAAGTAGATTCAACTGGGAGTTGACCTATTTTGGTGGAAGAATTTCGGTTCCACCAAAATTTTTTTTCGGATTTTCGGTGTGTGCATGAAAAACGCTCAACCTCTCTAAAGGACAGCGGTTGCTACTTAAGTTTCGAAAAACTCCACCTAAGATTTTAAATTAAGTACTAATCACGGACATTAAGATCCGGAAAGTATGAAATTATTTTTTGTGATAAAACAAAGAAATCACAGAAACAATGAAACCATCGTTTTAAGCCCACAATATCATTTTCTCCCAAATCAAACATGACATGGTGTCTTAAAAATTGCGACAGGACTAACTTCTTATCAGCTAAGATGTATTTAGTCAATGAGTATTAGCTAATTTCTGAAATATGTAGCGGAAAATCGTTTCTATTTGAGTTCCCTTAAAGGCAATTATATTTTTTGAGCAAATAAAACTGGTACAGAAAAAAATACAAAGCGCCAAATGTACGTACATGGGTCAAAACTTGGTATTAGTTGGTTCAGGCACGGGACAAAAATAGTTTTCCATTGCAGTCTCTTCGAGTAAAGTTTGGGAAATTGATGACTATCTCACGAACTAAATTGCGCCAAATGAGCTAACAACCAGGGAAAACGTTTACCCACTTCTGCTGGTTCTTTAGTTCCTTGAATATGATATTTAACTACTTCTCACGTTTGCTTATGAGAATATTTAGTTATTGCAATAGAATCCTCCGTTTACAGAAAAAAAGTTTATCAACTTCCAAATGAAGTTAATATTCCGCATGTTAACGTACTTAATTCAAAAGCGAGAGTATAGCAAAGTCACGTTGAATTACCATTCGTTGAGTGTATACTCTCCCCAGGTGCTGCATTTCAAACATAGGAGTTGTCACAAGTATATACTCGAGGCCAGTTAATCTGACTTGATTTTGGTATACTCTCGCTTTTAAATTAGGTGCATTAACATGCGGCCTAATATCTCGTTTGTTGTTCTTGAACATGTTCAGGAACTTTGAGTTGTCCATCTAACGCTTAGTATAATTTAATTGTCTACGTAAAGTAAAAAGGAGCATTTGAAATGTTCTTAAGGATGAAACTGTTTTACTTGAACGTGACTGATTTTTTTCTATTTGTGCCTAAACATTTTTCTTTCAATGGGGAACCGTGCCAATCTCTAAAGAAAGTCTGTAAAGGCAAAGATGATGTGCTAAGCTGAGCTGGCCTTCTTGCGCTTTACAGCACAGCAAACGTGTAAAACATATCAAGGAAATCCTTGAACAAATACACCAAACGTTTCTTCACTAAGTAGCGCGCTTAATCAGGATCAGCCTGGAAAAGTGAGTATCAGTTTGCAATCAATTTCAAGAATACGAAACTGCAAACTCATGACTAAAATTTTGGCTGACATGAAAGAAATCTGTAGATATGTTTGTCTTGTATCTTTTTGGCTCAATTTCTCCTGCATTGGGTCTCTGTATATTAACTAACGTTTGTTTGACACTGTCATAAAACCCATGTTTACCATCATAGATGAATGAAAGATACTGGAAGCTAATGGAAGTGGAACAATCTTGACTTTTAAAAAACATGTAAATCGAAAATTCTTAAGGATCCGATGGAGTCCGATTCTCGCCTTCGAGGTCTCTTGGGCTTGATTCGACCAGGTTTGTGCGCTACCAACCCAAACGTTTTTGTCCAATCGAGGTGGTCAAACGGGACCAAAAGTTACGCGTAATGATTTGGGGGACCCTCATGTACTCAATGTACCTGCATTTGCAGGGGGGTGTTTGATTCCATTTCCTTTTGGACGTTACAGAACGGACTACAGATGCAAAGGCACCGCGAACTGGAATGGTTTGGATTGAAACGTTTCATGCTACGGCAGTTTAACCCGGTTCATTTATTTGAAAGGGGAGAACGAAATTCAGAGGCAGGTGAAGTGAAATTCTCTACTAGTTAGTACGAATTTCTCTACATCTAGGAATCGTGCAAGAACCAAACAATGCTCACAAGAAAATGTGCATAAGAAGGGATTGTCGGTACAATATCTAGATCAGGGGTCGGCAACCACTTTTGGGATAAGGCCCACAAAATTTGGTTGTGTTGTCAGGGGCCCGCCAAACAGACGTTGGTAGGTTTAGGTGCCCACAAATTAGAAATCAAACTGCTTTGGGCCCATTAGTGCAGTACCATTGATGGCTCGCAGGCCCTCTATTTTGGACTTTCCCCATAGCTCCTAGGCCTTCAAACGACCTCCCTTGGGTCCAGTTGTGGGCCCGGGCCCGCAGGTTGCCGACATCTGATCTAGATCTTCGTCATATATGTGTCATGATGAGTCATGATAACAACGTAACAAGTGTTTCTTTTGGAAACTCCTTTCCTTAAGAACATCTTTTGGATTTTTGAAGGTTCTTTTGTAAGTTGGAACCTTTGGATGAAAGTAAATTCGAGGATGTTCGATGGAAAGATTTCCTTGAAGTAAAAAAAAAATATTTCTCTCTATCTAGCATGCATCCCAAGTTGAAGAAGCCAAACATATGAAAAAAGGTTGAATATCACGATCATGCAAGTTATTCAAGAGCACTTGATAATTTGGTGGGAGTAACCTTTACATTTTAAGTAGAGGTATTCATTTTTTAAGTGAGCATAAATCTACCAGTAGAAATGAAAGTACTAAGGCTTTTCGGCATGAAATATTTTTACATTTTACCTTAGTTACAAGAGTTTGCTCCTAAGTTTACTTTAGTCAGACCTTCCTCTTCAACTCTCTCTAGAAGAGGTAGTCCATGGGGTTCATGTTCGGGAGTTGGAGGTTCAGATTTGAGGGTCTCAAAAAGTAACCTTTTCTGACTTCAGCAGGCCCATCATTGTCTTGGTCCTGTGTACCGGAGCCGAAGTCCATTCAGATATGTTGAAATGATTAGATGCACATTCCAGCAGGACTTGGCCCAAGCACACAAGCCATTGACTTCTATTAATACTAGACGGAGTGTAAGCCTAAAAATGTGTCTCCTGTCGCCTCCTGTTGAGCGGACAAAAGTGCGGGAACATTTGAAATGAGTGACCAGGCAATTGATGAATCAAAGGTGGACTTGAGAAATGGTTTTGGGTCATTTTTTGCCATTGCTAGTGGTCACTTTCTCGGAAGAACCAAGACGTCACTAGGTGACCATACCTTGGATTTGAATACTTCAACTTGGAACTTTTTTGACAATTTTTGCAATAAGTCATTGGTAGGAAGAACATAAATTTAAGCCTTTCCGTTATGTAGGGTTAATCCAATACATATATGGACAAAAACTAACTTGTGGCTTCAAGAACGAATTTTGAAAAGTTGGTCTTGATTCACATGTTATGTCACGTTATCTAGTGATTATAATTGATCTAAGACACAAGCCCAAGACGTTAAAAAAAATTCTGGACGCAGAACTGTGATTTGATGATGGCCGTCTGGAACGAGGGGATAATTGCTGCTCCAACAACAAGCACTAATTTTTACCTCACCCTTGGGAATGATCCCAGGTTCGCCCATTTAAGCTGTTAAAGTGTTGGGTAAAAAATTCCGATGTGGCAATTCTGCCTAAATAAGACCACAAGATGCGCTGGCGGTGGAAGGTTTAAGCTGACATTTTGTGGGGTTCGTTGTGGGGTTCTGAGGCGGGTCTCAGTGGCTACCCCGCGCATTGTTAACTCTTTGAACTTGAACCTTTTGAACTTCTTTGCCTGATCACTAGAGCAGCAAAATTTATAAGAACTGAAGAACAAATACTCAAACATCATTTGAACAAGAAAACATTCTATCTCATATACAATCGAAAATACAGAAAATATCTTAATCGCAACCAAACATTTTAAAAAGTATTTCATCTATGTATAAATCCACTTCAGGACCTTACCCTGGATCCCAAATTCTTTGAGTTAATTGAGCAAAAGGCCATGATCTACATTCTCAAGGGCCCTGGCAAAGTCAAGATAGACTACATCAACTGACTCGTAACTTCCAAGGCCGTCAATCATTTGATCAATACGGTCAACTGCTTGGGTTACAGTACTAAAATGGGCTCGACACCCATGCTGTCCAGGGGGAATTATATCGTGGACTTCCAAATAGTCTACAAGCTTGGACTTCGTGATCTTTTAAAAGACCTTTGCAATACTGGAAGTCAGAGAACTGGGCCTATAATTACTACGGAGCGATTGAGAGGAAGAAAAGATAACATTAGACGGCAATAATCAAAGAGATTCTAACAGCGAAGCCCCCAAGCACGTTTATTCGACTGTCAAACTAGTTCAATATTACAGATATTTTAACCTTGTAGTTCGAGGGTTTAGCAATTGGATAGTGATGTTACTGATGTGACAGCTCGTCATAAGAATACAATTAAATTTGTAAAAATCTGCTATTCAAAAAAGTGATATTGCAGTCTCATATGTCCTGCATTTCATCGAAAGAGAATTGTGAAAGAAATAGACCAAGCTGAACAATAAGTGAGAAGGAAAATGCATATTTTCACCTCAAATTTTGAAGAAAAGTGAAACAGAGAAAACCTCTTGTTTATGTGTTAGATTTCTTAACATTTCGTGTCACCGGTCTGGACAAGAAGCTGGTGGCAATGGATCACTACTTCATACTAGCTTCGTCTCTTTACTATTCTTGCTCAGAGTCCTTGTTTTGCTATATTTTATCAATGGAAGAGTTTGTGGCTGTCTCAACCATTATAAAGCATTTTTTGTGGAAAAAGTTTTTAATGTGAATGGTTAAAAGTTGCTAACTTTCGTTAGTCAATACAAAAACAGAAACGTAAGCAGTTTGATAGTGCATTTGTGCTAAATCGGTCTATTGACTTGTACATAGACCTCGCTACCGCTGGACGGAGACGGTAGTAAAATTTATCATCTTTGCTCCCATTCAAGAGAATATCTTATATTTTACAGGAGCTGTGGTTTATGTAACAAGAAATTTGTCTGCCAATTTTCAGCTCAATTGAACGACGGAGTCAAAAGTTATAATTCTTTGAAGTTCAGGCAAGAGTAGGCGGAAAATGAACTCGTCCTACCTCTTGTTGCAAGATCTTGCAACAAGCTATTGCGCCATTGCTTGTCTGAATTTAAAAGGCGTTTAACTTTTGACTCCGTTGTTTGATTGAGTTGAAAATTGGCAGACAAATTTCTTGTTACATAAACCACAGCTCCTGTAAAATATAAGATATTCCCTTGAATGGGAGCAAAGATAATAGATTTTGAAGCTACCATCTCAGTCTAGGTAAAACAGTGGTCTAGGACATGTAGGATCTGATCTAAGTATGGTAGGTTGAAATGTTCGTCATTTTATTCTTGTTGGCGATCAGTCCCTACACTAACATATACAAAGCGTTCGTTTTATGGGAAATGGGAAAAATACAACCTATTTGGAAATTCCAGCACAGTTAACAAAAATCCAGTATCTTACGATGAGAGAGATTCCACGTTTGTCTCTGCTCCCAAATCTTTCTCAAAGAAGCTGATATAACTTAATCCACACTCACACACGGAGACAAAACGGGTTTCCAGACTAGATAGTACCTATCGGAAAAAATCATTCGATGCGATACGCTGGGTTCGCATTAACAATAATGCAAATACTGCCAAAACAATGTAACTGTGTAACAATGTAATGCGTGTGGGTGTAAAATGTGTGGAGTAAAAAATGTGATTTTGCAGTGTTCGAAAACATTCATATGTTGAAGATTTGGTTTGTCTATCGTTAACGAAAGCATTGCATTTCATTGATCTCTTATGAAGATCTGAGTTTCTTCTTTGCTGGCTGGAAAATTATTATTCTTTGCTTGAAAATGTTTTTGTCGGAAATGCAAGTTAAGAATAGGGCGTTGTTACAAATCTGCACTAAATAATGAAAATAAGTACTTGTTGAAAGTTTTTTAATAGTATTTTTGGTAAAAACTTTCGAATAATAAATTCAAAGCAGGTGCTGAAATTATAAGCGTTCGAGTAATATTGGAATGAAAGCCGGATTTTTTATTTAATTTTGAAAGAAAAAGCCCGAATATTTCAAATTTGCTCAAATCGGCACTTTATTTCCATTTATCACTTTATTTCGGCGAAGTACTTCCGACCACTGTGCTCATGACAAAACTACAGTACATTTTTTCAGTTATTTTTTCACCGAATTTCAAGCTAGACGTTAGTGTCTCCTTGTCTTACTTTGAGTGGTGTGCAACAGACTCTGATTTTTTTCCAAGTCCAATTTTCCAGTTTTACCCACACTAAAAGGGAGCGAGTAGAACGAGAGGATACTTTTGCAGTCTTTAGATGCTACAACTGAGCTTGAGACTCTCTACCTAATCGGTTGCTAGTCATAACTCGTTTGGTCTCAATCGCTTTCGTTCATCGATCACATCATTTTGGATGTGTTTAGTAACTCTCATGTTTTAAAGCCTCTATCGATCCATCGAACTATGAACGTATAGCTGGACCTTGAAACTCAAATGCTACCACCCTAGGGGACGTTTTTGTTTCTGTTGTTGCCATGTTTAATCATTGGCGGATGCCCTTTGTTTTGAGTAGATGCACTTGAAATGTCATTTATTGCCGAATGTTTTTGTTTTGACTAAGCAATCAGTAAATTTGTTAATCTTGTTCTTAAACAATTGCGTAGCTAGCCGAATTACACGAACCCTCAAGGCCTCTTTCTCTAGTACACTTTATTTAACCGCATCAGCTCCTAAAACCTAGTTTGTTAAGTACTTGTTTTCTTTTGCCACAACTGCGTATCATGATGTGAAAGCTCTGCTTGAAGGCCAACAGATGCAAGCGTTGGCAAAGAGATTCGAATTCGACCCGATTTTACTGCGTAGTTTGAGTTTCTTGGTCAGCCCTTTGCCACGTTTGCATCTGTGGAATGGGCCTAGAATCATTCAGGTCTCTCTTTCGTGTCCATGCAGACTGGCCTCTCCCAAAATTGCAAAGAGAAAAGAGGGAACGGGTGAGTGTCTACTGCCCAATCATCGTCTCGAAATGAAATTGACCAAAAGCCGTTCGTTGGCCACGACTCACCATGACTCCCTTATGGAGTACATCCAAACGTACTAGCCCCATGCCTGATTTCTTTGTCTTTGCATGACAAGCATACATGTATACACAATTGTTATGACCGCTCATGGAACCATTTAGCAATTCAATCGTATCCATCAGCATTTTAACATTAATACACGTGGCGCTAAGTTTTTACGGTTGGAAATAAATTGTAGTTCCATAGTCCGTTGTAGTTTTTTCTAGATATCCGAGCTTCGCATGACAACGTTCTGACTCGGACCAATCAGAGGACAGAGCACAGAGTGCGTGATAAACAGCCCCAATCGTCGAGCAGTCCTTCGAGAGTGCACTTTTCTCGACCAGGAGCTCGACTTTAAAAGCCTGCCACATTTCCCCATCCTCACCAGTCTCTGAAAAGATATCCAGCAAAGCATTACAACCTTTCAAGTTACTTGAATCTTGAGCTAAAGAACCAATATGTCCGAGTCCCATTTCGACGAGTACGAGCATTTCAATTTTGACCAAGATAAGAACATGTTCAGTGGACATTCCGGTAAACAGAGATCAAAGAAAGAGGCCGCTATGAACACCAATCACTTCAATCCCGGTGGACATGAGCGAAAAATCGTGGAGAAGTTCCACAACCATGAAACCAAAGTCAAACTCAACCGAAAGCTCTCCAAGTAAAAAGGACTTTCCGTTGTTCATATTCGTCATACCTCATCAACGTCAATTTACCAAACGAACTAAGGAATTCTCATGGTGAGTAGTACTAGCATTCAATCAATGGAACAGTTGTCCAACATTTCCCCTCTCCCCTATTGAGATGATTTTGCTAGAGTGTGAGCGAGCACAAACATATCAGAGAACAAAGACATTTATTTATTCGCTCAAGGAAAGCTTTTTGCGTCGTATCTTTTTCCTTCCTTGCATTTACTCGTACTTCATGTTCGTTGCTAAGCGAGAACTTGAATGTACACAAGTTCTAGAAAATCAGGTTACCACCCAGGCAGGGCAAAAGTTACACTACCCTCATGCTACCACATACCTACCAACCTTGAAACGTTTTCACGAGAATCTAACGATGAGAAATTCCTTTGTTCCAGATCAACTCTAAACTCCTCTTGGAAACGATCATCTTTGCAAACGTTTCCAGGCCTTTGTGGATCTTTGTGGTACGTCGGACGACTCGACTGGGCCTTGATGAGTTCATTATACACTCAAAGGACCCAATGTCATCGAGGGCATAACTGGCACCCGTGAAGATCTAGTTCATCCATTTTTGGAGGAGATTAGGTCGGTCCATTGTCGGACATTTCCTACTACGCGACCCCTCTCTCCTCCGTCTTAAGCTATTCCCGTTTGAACCCAACCGAATATTTGTATTGTGCTGTGATAAAACGATGAATTGTATTATTATTGCTATTCTGAAAGCCATCTACTCGCATCTTGAACAAGCTGAAAGTTGTATCAACGATTGACGAGGACGATCTTTGAGCCATTCACTTTTCAGGATTACGAGGAGAGGGATTGTAATTTCATATGGAACTTAACATTCAAGTTCTTAATGTGAACTTATTAAATAAATATCATACAAACCAAGCTAACATTGTTCTTTCTTTTAGGAAAGCGTCGCTGATCATGGCATCGACAGGTTTCAAATGTAGTAAATCACAGTGCAAAATACAAAACAATTATAATTTTTAAGACTAAGCAAAATTGCGTGTACAATGAACGGCAAAAAAATAGATTATAAACATCAAGGAAACCTACGCTACGTTGGATTTGGAAAACAATTGTAAAGAGTCTCTTGAAGACAGCTTTCTAAGGTTGGGAACATGCGAGGAAGCCTTTGAATTTCGTTGCAAAAGGTCTTCTTCCTTACTCTGAAGGAGGGTGAAAGAACATCAAATCGAAATTCCGTGTACCGTCTGATAATTTTCAAAATTGTTAGTGATGCCCTTCCAAAAAATGTGTGAAAGATGAAATCAAAAAAACCTGAGTGCAAAATAGAGCTGTGCATCGGATCCGAAAAGTCGGATCCGATCGGATCCGAATCCGATCGGATTCGGATTCGTTCGGATTGACGCAAGAATTTTCGGATTCGGATTCGTTCGGATTTTAGCGGGAATTTTCGGATTCGGATTCGTTCGGATTCGCCAAAAGCAGTCGGATTCGGATTCGGATTCGGATTTGCGAAATATTTTTCGGATCCGACATAATCCGAAACCAATCCGAAGTTTTCATTTTACTGTTTTATTTCAATTCACAATATTTTCATTGTGAGACCTTTTTTGTTTGATGATTTAAATGCAGTCAATCTCCTGCCTTCAACTCTGAAGTTTTTAATGACTCCACAAGGTATTTTAATGTTTCAGATTTTACCAATTAAATAATAGCATTTGCAGATCAAAGTATTCCATATTAAGAGAATCATAGAAAGGTTTTGTAGTAAAAAAGGCATCAAAAAGTTACAAAACGTCTTCATAGCAAAACCATCCTATATGAATAAAGTAAAGATTTTGCCAAGTATTCACCCCTGGATTACAATTAAGTGCGTAAATATCAGCCCACTTGACACCAAACTGATTTAAAGATAAAATTGTTTTTGACCCATTTAATTACGCAGTTTTTTCTGTATTTGACTGTTGGTATGATCGTGATTTTTTGATTTAATATCCTTTTGTAAACACTTCAACATATTTGGTTCATTTTGGGAAATTCTATTGTGCAAAGAGCATTCATTAATTTGCCCTAAATGTCCTGAAATATTTTGCCTAAAAAACAAGAAAATGCTTATTTATTCCTAGAAAATGTCAAAATGTTTAAAAAATCAAGGCTAAATGTGAAAATTTTAATAAAATATATTATATTGAAAAGAATATGTTCTGGGCACTTCTAGTTGAAATAGTGTTGTTATTTCCAATTTAGGCCAAAATAATAAAATAATCAGATTTAAATCGGAATGAGCAAAAAAATTTTGGATTAATGTCTGATTGAGCTAAAATTTTTCGGATTTTTTCGGATTATCGCCAAATTTTCGGATTTTTTTCGGATTTTGCGCCAAATTTTCGGATTTTTTTCGGATTTTGCGCCAAATTTTCGGATTCGGATTCGTTCGGATTCGGCAGAACATTTTCGGATTCGGATTCGTTCGGATTGGGCAAAAATTTTCGGATTCGGATTCGTTCGGATTGAGTAGCAAATTTTCGGATTCGGATTCGTTCGGATTGAATGGAAGCTGTCGGATTCGGGTTCGGATTCGGATTACAGAAATCCAGTTCGGATTGGATTTTGGGGACCTTTCGGATCCGATGCACAGCTCTAGTGCAAAACACAAAAAAATACGTACAATGATTAAGACGAGGTTTTTGTAAGAAGTAGCTATTTATAGACTTTAACCAACTTAGGTACTAAAATGGACTGTATGGTTCGTCTGAAAATTATCTGCTACGTTATTCTTACATTAAAAGGGGTTTATCTTACATTCCCAATAATCTTGGATACAAGTCATTTCTTAGATATTCCAATCGTTTTAGGCGCAAAGAAGTTAAAACGTCTTGACCCAAGGCAATTTGGACCCAGCAAAATCGAACTTTAAACTTTTTTCAACCACTCAAAAGTAACGAAGCTACTTAGCTAACTAAACTAGTAAAACTACAAAGTTCAAAGCACAAATTTTAATTGCGTGTTAAATTATAAACACCGATAGCAAATTAATTATTTTACTCTGCAATTATAATAGCTTGCCAACAACCAACTTAACTCAAATTTTGACAAGGCAAGGACTTCTTGAATAATTGAGAACATACTTTGCCTTTTGCCCATTTGCCATAAATTGACAAACATTCAATTGCAAGAACCGTGCCTTGCGAAAGAAGAACTATTTCGATAGAAAGGATCTATGTACAGTAGATACACGATAACTTAATCAGATGATGAAGCGCGATCATATTTCAACATAATTGCAACATTGCCTCTCATATTCTTCATTTGTTTGCCTCATCAATCTATTGCGTTTGAGTTTTCTTTAAACGAATAATCGAAGTTTCTCGGGATAAACTATCAAATCCTGACAGCACCCAAACATTCTCCAAGTAAAGTAGTGACTCTCTGAATGCCTTAAAGAAAGTTGTGAAACTTTATGTTGCTGAATATTGAATGTTAATAACAGAAAAATGCAAGCTTTAAGAATTCCAATTAAAGAAAAAGTATCTATTGTAGCCCATGTTGATAATGTCTATTCATCAAAACATGCTTAGAAAAAGAAATGAAAAACGAATGTCAACTTGGTAGAAATTGAAAAACTCCCTGTCTTAAAACCAGTAGAATTAATTAAGTGGTGTCGCATGGCAAACCATGTCCATTTTGAAGAAGCCAAAAATAAAAAGTTGAACTTTTGGGATCATATTTTTGAAGAAGTATTAGACGAATACTCCCTTGAGACTTCATAGTTGTCTAACTCTTGTGAGGTTCTTACAAGAGGTTTGCTTGTAAATCCGCCAAACGATTTTTTTGTGTAACTTCCAAGAAATAAAAAAAAATGCTCGTGTAAGTCTACCATAAGAAAAATATTCAAGATAAGTGCAAGAGGAAATGAAACGAGTAGCGAACACTTTTGGGATTTTGGGTCGTTATAATTACTGCATTTTTGAAATGTAATGAATTATCGTTACTTTTTCGAAAAAGGTGAACGAATTACTGTATTTTCATACAACTGCCCTGCAAATAACTCATTACTAGGGCTAGTATAGAGTTGCAGTTTTGTTGTGGAGCAGATATCCCGGACGTTTCACAACTTATGGTTGATGAGCGTGGTCGTTAGCTGACCATACTCCTTGAAACGTCTAAAATTTCTGCTCCATAAAAAAACTGCAACTCTATACCAGCCCTACTCATAACAAATCTACTCAAAGTATTGTCTTACTTTAATACATTGCGAACTTAAAAATGTTTTAATCAATGAAAAAAAATCCCTCGTTGTTCCTACTTAATCAAGTCGACCATGACTATAATCCAACTTGGTATATTTTGCCCGTGTTTTTCGCCCCATCAGACGATCTACTCATGCACCTTTCTCGGGTGTCTATCGGCCTGTATGTATGCAATCATCAAATCAATCTTTCCGGAGAGCCCACTAATGGTGGTGAGGCTTCATTTGGTATCGGATCCCGCAATAGATGCAACTATGGGGTTGGCCATTCTCCACATTGATGTAAACTCGCGGATGACCCAAAGCCCCTCCGCCTCCATCGCAAGCAGCCACGCTCTGATCGACCATGCGTACGGGCTCCTCTTCAATTAAGTCGATGGCCCAACGCGGATTCACTTCCTTGGGGCGATTGACGAAGCGCACGTTTCGAATGTCGTCTTGATCAAATCGTTGACCCGTGTGAACCTCATCGCGGACTTCGGCCAAAAGTGGATTCTGAAAGTGTAAATATAAAACGGCGAGGGTGACAAAGAAATTGTTAAAGTCATGGGGAATAAAGGGTGCGGTTTCATTGATTTGGCTTTATTCATTGGCTTCATGTTTTCTAAATACTAGGGAAAACAAAGTTTGAATATAACGACAAGACATGAAAATATCCCACAAGTCCACTCCATTTTAGCTTGGTGCACATCCAAACGCAAACCATAAGACACAGATCAGAGCTTATCACTCTTTTGGTATCGATCCGTTAATTCTTGATTTATGAACGATGATCTCTGGGCACCAGTACATTTGTGTTGTCCGGTTTTCTTTAACTTTTTGCTTTAAACAATACCCCATTAATTTATTGTCTCTTAAGTTAACGCAAAAACGGTAAAATTTTCAGCCTTTACGTCCGGGTTTCAAAATTCTCGGTACTTCAGGGCAAAGTTTCTCAAGAGAGCGAGAGAGAGAGAGAGCCAATTTCGCATCGCTTTTTCGACTCCATTCGAAGTCGTCTTTCATTTCATAGAAATAAGAAAATACGAGGTAATTTTAGCAGAAATATGTCTTTCATTTTTAAGCGCTTTTCTCGACTGCTTTTACGGCTTCAGCGTGAAAATTAGGCGCGTTTCAAAAATATTTTCACGATTGTGTTTTTCAGTTTACCAGAATTGATTGGCATTTGTGGGGTCAGAGCATGAATGAATGAATGAATGGATGAACCCCAGTTCAAAAGAAACCTAGCCAAGGAAGGAATCCAATTGACTGGTCTGATCATAGATCGAAAATACTTACCGACACGCTCAAGGAACGGATGGACGAGGTGGAAACGGCTCGGGCACGCCCTAAAGACCGGAATAACGTCAGAGAGAGACTCATGGTCACAGGATGTAATTTCTGCTTTCTGGTAATGGAAAGTGAAATATTATTTACTGGATTGTAAATTCTTCAGGGTGACTGAAGAGCCCCTCTCACTTTTACGTCAAAGAAGATGATATGGAATTGACATTTGAAACAAAACTTGATTAAGCTTGTCTCAAACGGCTATTGCAATATTGGTGTGGAGCTTTAAGACAGTAAGATCGGATGACGGGAATGTTAGACCGAAAAGAAGTGTAAAATGTTTGATGACCTAACACCCGTTTCAACTCCCTGACTGGCGTTCTCCATCATTATTGACGTTTCAATAAGTGGAATTCAATCGCATACTTATGAACTCTTATTCTGTGACCGTAATGTGATGAAAATTCACCGTTTATAAGATATGACGGGTTTCAAGATACCAAAGTACCCTTTCAATCTTCTATATTAAAGTCACTATTTTTTTTCATAAGGTTGATAGGTCGCCGATAGAAATTCTTCCGACGGGGAAAACAAAACGGAATTTCATTTCAACTTATTTGACTGTAGTATAGCGACTTCCATTCATGAGTTATTGCACTTTCTCGTTCCATCCATAGTAAAAAAACAGCTTTTTATTTAAACGTTTTCTTTTCTCTACAAGTTCCGCCATGATACATGGAACGCCCGAGCTTGAGGTCAAAAACAGCTGAGAAAAGCCAGGGTCGCCGTTTTGTACTCTAAACGGATCACACAAGGCCAGAACTGGGAACCTCCCAGAGTTAATAGATGCCGTTTCGTGACAATTAGATAAAGAATGGCGAAAGCCAATTTGTTTCAACTCATTGCCTTGATTCGCTCACATCTCTCACATCTATTTTTCCCCTATGAAATCAATTTGTCTTCACCTTCATCTATCTGACCTTTTAATAGTAACCTATTGTGCGTAACTGAGCTTTTGGCCATTGATCTGTTAGTGAACTGAACCTCGAAGAAGAAGTCGAAGTTTGTCGATTTCTTCACTCTTCGTGACTCGCTCGTGATTGTTCCGCGTTTGGATCCAAAGACCACCCGCTCGTCCTTTAATCCTTCAAAATGAGGCTGACCCGCTTGTTGCGATCCGCCCCCAAACAACCGTACATGCCCGGAGAGGGCGGAAGGGCCGAGATGAATTCCAAGTTGCCCCAGGTGACTAATTCCGCACCCGTGTTCCGCATTTCGAATCATATCATAGGCCGTTAATACTGGGCTATCCGCCCTCATCATCGGTTTAATTTCATCATTCGGCTTAAGAAATACGCTGGATGGAATTTGTTAGACGTGAATTGGATGATGTGAGAGGCGTGTCTAGGAGATGGAGGGATAGAGGAAATGCATGATGAGTTAAGAGGCAACAAAGAGGTTGTTAGGAGAGTTTGAGATAATTTTAGGGTCATTTGGCCATTCGCGTTTCCATGAGAGGCGTGTTTATTGTCTGTGTTAGTATCATACGGTCTGGGTTGTTTTTGTGGTTGGATCAAGAACGAATGACGTTGTAGCCCATCTGTGTTCTTTCTGCATCGATAAATGGCGTTAAGTTTGAAAGATGCGAGAAAATACAATGCTACTTTTTTAATGCGGGTATTAGTGAGCGATGTGTATGGGTAAGTATCCGATTTACGCAGGACACTTTTTGGCCTCAAGGTGGCCTTTATGATTGGAGTTCAAGGGTGACATTGGAGATATCTAGGGCGTATTTCTGAGACACTCGAGAACAAAGCTCGCCTGGAAATCGTCTTAGAAAAGTGCCAAGACAACCGGATTGTTGAATATTTTGATGTTGGGTTCATTCGTTGGAGCCAACCTACATTCATTTTATAAAGAGGAATTCCGGTTTTCTTTGCAGGGGTTGACCAAAGAGTCGTTGAAGCACCACTTTGCTTTGTGGCCTCTGATGGGCATCATGGCGGCCGGCATGACTTTTGTGGGTTGGTATGTGATTCGTTTGGCCACCACCAGTCCCGAAGTGTCTTGGTCCAAGCAGCCCGAGATCTACAACCAATACCACAACAAGCGCTATAAGCTGCTCAACCCCCACGGTTTGGATTATGAGAAAATGAACGATCAAATCCCTGACTACAAAAAGGACAACTAGATGACTCGATTACACCCCGGTCATTGGTCATTATTTTGCCACCCCTTGCAGTTGGAGGCCATCTTGGTCGGTAGTGAGTGCGCCCTACATACATTCTGTTTTACCCGACAATATTGTTTCTCAAATTGTGTTTCACCTCCGGTAGAGCGCTCTTCTTGGTGGGGCTGATATCCCTCACTGGGGCTGGTGTCAGCTCCCATTGGACAATAAATTCGTCACTCTAGAAATTCTCCGTCTTTGGCTTTGATTAATGAAAACCATCACTCCCCGATGACCGGTGCTGGTTCACTTGACTTGAACGAAATGATGTATGATTTGATGGGAATAGGTCTGACCCCATTACAATGGGATTGCCCTTTTTTGCGGTTTTTCAAGTTTATTAGTTTAACTGGCCCATTCTTGATGGGATTGTGACAAGCGATATAAATTTTTTCAATCTCGTACAAAATAACAAAAAATCTTCATTCTAGGAAGTTTTGTCATACCAGTTCATATATTTATATTTAAATCATATATTATTACCTAAAGCACACTTAAAAGCACTTTCTTCGGTTTGAACTTTTGAACCATAAAAAAGACATGTTGGTACGTAGTAGAGCTGTGCATTTAGTAACCCTTTTTTCTTGATTTTATGATGTATTTTCCGTACCTTCAACTAAGATTTTTTTTATTACTCTGCAAGATATTTAATTGTTTTAAGTTTTATCAAATATACAAAAGTGTTAACAGGTTAAAAAATTTAGTTGATTCAATTGGCAAACCCTACCACTCAGCTTGGCCGTGCATTGTTGTAGGTGTTTTCAAAGAGTAAAAACTATTTGCTCGTTTCACCGGGTCATTTAAAGGTGTAGATATTTCTTCCTGCAATTCTCAACACCAAGGAAATGTTATTAGAATGCTCATTTAACTTCAAACAACACGTCTCCTCCAAAATACTTCGAATTTGGGATTTCGGATTGCACGGCAAATTTTGGGATTTTTTCGAATTGCATGGCAAATTTTCGGATTCGGATTCGTTCGGATTGCATGGCAAATTTTCGGATTCGGATTCGTTCGGATTGCATGGCAAATTTTCGGATTTGGATTCGTTCGGATTGCATAGCAAATTTTCGGATTCGCATTCGTTCGGATTGAGCGACAAATTTTCGGATTCGTTCGGATTGAGCATCAAATTTTCGGATTCGTTCGGATTATGAAAATTCAGTTCGGATTGGATTTGGAGGACCTGTCGGATCCGTTGCACAGCTCTAGTACGTAGTCAATACAAATTTGGTGAAATTCTCTAGGATTAAAAAAAATAGCTTTTGGTCCAATTTGAACGTGGTCCTCCGAGAAATATGAATTTCGCACCAAATCCAAAAGCACATCAATCCAAAAGCACATCTGTTCAGTAGATTTCCATAAATATTCAGATGATGACTAACTTAGTGAAGTCAAGAGGATTAGAAAATATTGTTTGTGAAATGTTTATTTTAAGTGTGATTTAACTAATATTTAATTGGTGATTCTGTCCTTTCATGACAATGCAAATTTGCGTAAAACATCGAAATGAAGATTTATCTCTTGTGAGCAGGTGGTATTTTACAAATTTAATTGTTTGCAAGCTTGTTCGAAGCTATGATTCAATTTGACAAGGTATGTTGGTCGACCCCTGTATATACTGTATAGGAAATAAGCGTCAAGAGCGAGCAACATGATAAACATTATGTACCTTTTAAGGTCAAGACGTCTCACATCTAAACTTATCACTTCTTTTCCACAAATCTTCACCTAATATTGATGCCCCTATCACCTCATGAAGATTTACCTCACAAAATGTGGCATTTTGGAGTCTTGAAAAGAAAGTTTTCGTATGTGTTTGTGGTATTTTATTGCTTTGCCTAATGTAAAAAGGAAAAGAATAAATCCACTTTTTAAATTTCCACAAATTCAATAATCATGAGAAGAAAAACCGAAGTCAGTCCATCAGAGAATTTTTGGACTATCCTCTGGATTTAGACACTGACCAAACAATTCGGCTTTGTGTCAAAAAATACTTCCGTAAATCATTCCTGAAGAAAGTGTTAGGACGTATTAGTATTAAAAAGAGGATTTGGATCCTTATTCCAAAAGGAATAAGGGTCGCCATGGGTATTTCAAAACACATTTCCTTCACTTAACAACTTGAAACCCCTGAAATAAACAAACAAACAAACAAACAAAAATCATTCAAACAATGTAGCAGCAAACAAGAAAACATTTTTTGGTCAAAGTCAAGTTGACATTTTTGTTTGTCTGACCTACTATGTGGGTAAGACATTTTAGAGGCCGATCAATAGTTACGTTTATACGTTGCCTATTAGTCATGTAGTGATTAAGGCTTGAAAAAAAGATTGGCCTGACATTGATGAGATGAAACAACGGCCCTTCATTTTTCTAGACTTTCGTCAGATAGACCTAATAGACCTCAAGTTCGAAACAGCAATGGCGCTTCGCATGAAGGATAATTGTCATTGATAGGAGCAGGATGAATCCACGGTCACAATGAACGCCTTTTTACCGTGGGAGAGTCTCGTGCATTCGTTGACGGTGGGTCATTGTCGTCGCTTCTTGTGGGTTAGACAACCACTCAGATTTTGGGGCAAGGAGATAACCATGATTGGATCGCCTCGAGTCTGGCAGTAACTCGGACCTGTTGATTCCTAACCCGTCTACCGGCTCAGTTGTCAGAGGAATATGTACAATCAATCTGTCGCACTCTTTGGCTGCCGCATTCATTCATCGATTACGGAGAGCCCTTCAAAATCATTGAAACTAAAATGATACCCTTAAAACACTTTGAAAAAGTTCGCATTATGATGCCCTTCATTTGAAAACTAATATTGAGCAAGGTGAGAAACATTGGTCACTTTTGCAGGTAGCACATTCCTCATAAATCCTAGCCTATCCTTCATAGGGATTAAAAGGAGAGCCCATTGAGAATGACCAGGAGGATCAGTTTAAGTGATCAACGAAGCATAACTGATACCCACCCACTCGCCAAACTCTCGGCCAAAAAGACAGTATTGATGACTTAGAGTTGAGGGCAATTGTGGCTGCTGGCCAAGAACAACAAGACTTTGCCAACTACGACGACGACGACGACAGTTGCTGATGAAGGATCACTGATGCTTGAAGGAGATTTCTCTGATTCTGGCAGGTATTTTGTCACTTAAGCCAGACACCAAACTGATTCCTGATGATACCACGTTCAAAGAGACAAACCTAGTTGTTCATTCATTTTTCCGTGGACCTCTCCCTCATTTCTGGCCAGAGAACATTCGGTAAAGGAAGCAATCAATATCCCTTCTTTCCGTCTTTGTTTCGCTCTTGCTCGCTCACGATGAAAATCAAGCCTCTTTTGATAAGTTATCGACAATAAGTGGGTACTCCGTTGAGAAACATGAGTTGTTCTCGTAAGATGTCTTTATTGAAAAAGATAGGCAATTCATTCATTAGCTCGAACAGCATGATTTGAAGCAGTCATGACAATGAAGCGAGCCTTCTTGAATGGATGAAAACTCAAACCGACAGAGAGGATCTCTTTGTACCAAGTCAAGAAGGCTCTTCTTCTATTGCTTTGCTGGCCATTGAAGACATGACAGCACAGGAATCGCCGCCAAAGTTCCACAAAGCCTCGAGTACTTCATGCCCACTGTAGTACAGAACACTTACAGTGAATGGGTGAAGGAAGAAAACCCCGTTCAATTGTTTGCTGATCAATGAAAACTGAAGAAGAGAGCTTGACTGTCGATAAGAAAAAGGTCCGAGCAACAAGGGCGGAGAATTTTGCCGATCAGACGAGCAAAGAAGTGTTGAAAGGGCCCGAATAGTCTCTTGAACAAGCGATTGGGCTCAACTCAAAGAATTCCATTCATGGCAAGGTTGCAGATATTGTCGCTCCATGAATCCAGATGCCAATCATTTCGTACCGATGAACAAAGAACTTTGACAGCATTACCAATAGGCGATGGATTGCCGACAACTCCTCCAACGAGCTTTCCAAAAAGAATTGCGATGTGCTTCTTGCACTTGAGAAAATTCGAGTTCGGCAACCTTCTTTCTAAAACTTGTTCGAAATGACCTTAAACATCTTCTGTTTGCGAGGTAAGTTCTATTTGATCTGATTTTAGAATGGGAAAGTAATTTGAAGGTAGGAAAACGAATGCAACTTGCATGTGATGGCTCACTTTTTCTCAACTTTTTACGGCTTAAGATAAAAAACAAGATCATCTAATGCCCAAAATACTGGATTTTACTCGGAATTAGAGAGCATGTATAATGGTTAAAAGCGCATCGACTAAAAGACAAATAATTTTGGTGTGCAAATATTGGTCGGTATAAAATTTCAGTTGGTCTAAATCAATGGCCATTAATGAGAAGAAAGTTACTCGTGATTCAAACATTCCTTTTACTTCGTTTGACTTTTTGCTATGATTGCAACTAACGGAATTCTGTGAAAACCAATGAAAAGTGAAGAACTATTTTTCAAAATCTGCAAAATTTTCGCCAAAATTTCAACCACGGACATTTTTATTCCAAAAACCTAACGATGCCCGAATATATTCATCGTTGTTAGTTTTGCACAAAAGCTTATCTACTATTAAGAGTAGGGATGGATAAAAGCCGGTGTCGGTTTCGATGCCAAAAATGTCGGGGTCACCTACACCATAGTTAAGAGTCCAACCCGCTAAATCATACTTGATCTACGTTGTTCAAAGGTTCAACAGTTGTCACTATTTTCAAATTTATCAAAATTGAAGATCACAGAAATTAGGCACTCGTATGAGATTGTGTCACAAAAAGGGCTGAAGTGTTCAAAATCTTGTCAACAATATTTGCTCTTAAACTCATAAAATCAACCTTTGCAATGGATGTGTTTTGAGAAATGTTATTTTAAGTATAAATATAAATGTTATTTTGAGAAATATTATTTCCGTGAAAACGACCATGTATGACAATTTTCCCAAAAATATCATTGCAATTGCAAAAAAAGTGTGTTTTCATATAAATTTTATGACTGGCCTGAAGTTTCTACACTTCTACGGATGTTTTTGTATGTCTAAGTGCCCAACACTTTCAGGAATTTGATGGTACGTCGGGTCCTTTAACTCTCAAATACCAATTTTGTAGTGATAAATGACTTGGTCGGCATTTGAGCTTGTTGGTACCTTAAGGTTCCAACCCTTTTTGGAGACAGGAAATTGGGTTCTCTCCGCTCAATGCTGTGCCAATAATTTCTCACCGTTGACTCCTGTATCGAATTGTGTTGTTTCTCTCGTTTATTGGAAATTAAATACCTTCTCTCCCACTGGTGATTGGTCATGCAACTCGGAATGGATGGATAGATGGTTGGTTGGTCGGTTGGCGCCCCAACAAGCTCGTCTGTCTCATTGGGCTTATTATTATTATGAGGGTACGTGTGGATATACTTCTACCTGCTAGCTACTGGCCCACCTAGATGGACTTCACAACCCAATCATCAAGGTTAGCACGATCACCCGATACAAACAATGGTAGGTAATGGCTGCTAGTCGAGCAATAGGCAGCTCAAAAATGATGGGAACTTTTGACTCATTGGAATGCCGCGATTTCCGGTGCACCTTGTCTTGTTCCCAACTGTTGATGGACACGTGAAGGGAACCAAGGTAGTTTTTCACCGTAGGAAATACGGGACTAAATGTGCATTATCTATTTCCATTCACGGCCAAACCTGTGCGTTTCACGGATGAGCTCGAAAAGGATATGAGAAAGGCGTTACACACATACACATTTTACATGTACATTCAGCGAGAATAAGTCGAGTTGACAAAAAGAGTCTTCGAAAGCCACGAATTGCTCCAGAATGAGGAGTGAACGTGTAACTAGGATTCCCATTGAGCTTAGAAATTCAGTTACTGACGAGAAGCAGAAAAAAAGTAGGCTTAACTTGGAAATAAATCTTGAGCACAACAAAACCCCAATTCATTGCTGCGTCAAATACCAACGGTACATAACCTTTCAAAGCAAGTAGAAGTTAATAGCCCCAAAAATTTGGCACGGCCATGGCCACCGAACAATGAGAGCACTACACCAGTAACGTGGTGTTGGAATAGGACCAACCAACACCAAGAACAACACTAGTGTCGTATGGATGGATGTACAAGTAAAGCCTCACGATCTCTTTACCACCACGTTTGAACATACAGTACATACTAGCACAACGTAGGGGCTTATATGCGGTGGCTGATGGGGTCGTCGTGTCTGCTTAGTGTGAACATCTGTATTTGTTCAAGGGAAAAAGAACCTTTTCTTCCAGGTGTCAGCTAATAGGTTGCTCACTGATTCAACTCGCTGGACGATCCATACATTTTAGGGGTGTTTTGTTTGGGCAATTTCGAATGACCCAGGGGTGGAAAAAGCCTCGAAACCTTCCCATTCCCAGGAAAAGGGGTGGTTTGCTTGAAAACCAACAGAAACGGAAACTTAGCAGAGATCTTGAGAAAGAATAATGCTGATTTCGAAAGTGGAGTAAGGAGACAGTTTTAACCTCATTTAATTCCAAGACGATCAGAATGCATTCCTGAGTCAAGGAGTAAACACTCCGACGGAAAAAAGGCCTTTCATTGACGTTATTAATGGCGAGCCAAAGTGCCCACCTTGTCACTTTAAGAGCTTGGTCATGGGCTCATTTGGAGGTTTGTAACAAATATCAAATGAAATAAAAGCACTCATTAATCGAAATGATGTTGCCGAACTCGAGCAATCCTTGGCATATCTTCCATTCTAAATGGACCGTCCAAAAAACTGCTTTGGAATGTCATGCTGGTAGTTGTTGAACTCTTTTTAGACCCAACTGAAGATGGGATTCATGACTGTGTTTTTATTACTACAATGCACACGTAACTCGTAAGTAGAGAAAAAAGAGAGCAATACGTTCGTAGAGAGTGCTTTACGTGTATGAAGAGCCTCGTAATGGGTTAATCCAATTGAAACCATTCCTCAGAGTCCAAAGTCATACTGCGCGAATCACGACCTGGACGGGGACATCTAAAAGCCTTTCCTAAACAAACCATGACTGGGAAAAAAATAATGAGAAGTAGATTGACATTAGCGTGATCGAATTGGCAACTGGTCAGCTGTCATGTCGTCGGGAAAGGCCATCTCATTGATAGAGCTTGGGCATTGCTCAAATTGCCAGACGAAACCATTATAAATTACAATAATGGCGAAAGACTTGAAATATTAGAATACTGATGGATAAGATAATCAACGGCATTGTGTGTCCATGCTTCAAAAACAAACCTTAAGAATGAATCAGAGATAAACATTCGAATTGAATCAGAATCGTTTGACGTTAAAATTGACCACGAGTGAGTCTTTCCTAAATATGAAAGCCATTCTCGCAATAAGAAATAGTTTAAGGGATCATAGCCAAATCTTAAGCCCTAGTAAATTCCACAGGTCCAGGCAGGATTGAAAATGTTACAGAGGCTCCATTGCGGAGCAATCCGGGAACAATGGCGACAAATCCTGGACGTTGCCAGGATGTCACGTGCCTTGAAAATATGATTCCGAATTCCAAAAATCGCCTTCAACACCCTTAATTCGTCAGCAATAAATCTCGGGCAGAAACACAAACCTTTTTGGGACGGGTCAAGTTTTATGATGACTTTTACTACTTCTATTCTAATCCCCAGAAAATTATGATTATTGACGCACTCTACTCTCTGACCACCCAATATGCTCAAACTCCAACAACGGCGATGGCCATCCATGTCATTTCTGATTGGATTAGTTTTTAGGTCCGAAAGTTTGAACTCGTAAAAAGAGCCAAACTTTTTTCTCCCTGGAAGGTTGTCTTTACCTCTATCCATCTATCTACGTATCCATCCATATAGTACTTGTTTATGCTAATGCTGACCGTAAAGTTGCCAACCAACCTCACTGTATGATGACGATGGAAAAGTTAAGCCGTGGTCCCACTGCCCACCAACCCTAGGGTCCATATTTTAGATTCGTAATGGTCCCCTTTGTAAATGATCTCGCAATAAAATGTGGATTATCTCAGATAAAAGTGTTCAATATCATTTTGCATTCACGGACGGGAAAATTGCGGCCAAACGTGGCAAAAATCCATGTCAAATATGCGCTAAAGAACACTGAGATGAAGGCTTAGAACTTTTTTCCATCAACATGCCCACAAAGTCAAACCAAGTAAACCACAGTTAACTCGCAATTTTGGACTCCAGCTCAAAACGCCTCAGTTCTTGACGGAGACCCCTAAAATGCCTCTGCTTTTCGACATCTCGAAGGCTGAACTGAACATGTGGAGCAAACCAAGTATGTGACCTCTCAGTGACCCCATGCTTAAATGGGTTCATCCGCAACTTCAGAGTGCCTATCTATGGCATATGTAGATGTGTGTACATACCACGAAAAGTCAGACTTGAATTCTCTTGTCCGATGATTTGCGATGAGTGCTTGTTTTTGCACCGTTATGGGAGGGGCCTTCTCGGATTCAATTGGCCTGAATCAATTGTAGAAAGGCCCTTGATCATGGCCATGACTGGACAAGAAGCCTCAGCAAATAATTCGGGCTCGACGCCGTCGATAATGGAATAAGGGCGTTGCTCGGGTGCCAAATTGGCATAAATAATAATCATAATGGAATGAATTGAAGAGGGCAAGGAGCCTCAAGAGAGAGAAAACCTCAAGATCATAATCGATTCAATTTCGACCCAATAAACCCCTCTAGCCAAGTTTGAAAGGCTCCAACATATATCGGTCAAAGCACGAAGCCAAATTGAACTTTTTCTGTGCGTTCCCTAGTTAAAAGTTTCGAATAAGTAATGGCTAATTGTTCCAGAATAAGTAGGACCACATAGCAATGTTATCCTCTTGAAGATTTGAGTAATGCTGGGGGGTGCCATGGTGGATTTTTATCGGATGAGGCTTCAAAGGGAGCTCGCCAGTTTTGAATTTGAGTTTTGACGAGAAACTGCACCCTCTTTTCACGAAGAAAGCAAATTCATTAGCCTTTTTGATCTCATCTCGGGGCTCTATTTTAATATTCACATAGAATCGGCTTAACTTCTGCCTTAAACTTGGCTGGCTGCTCAGATGATGGTCTGATCTCATGATCATAAACCTGTCATATTAGCTCTAGCCAAAATAACTGCCTTTGAAGGTGATAGGATCAACGATGCTTAAGGCTGGAAAAATATTATAACATTGCGGATTACCGTAGCTCGGTGCCTCTGAATAACTAAATGAGTGTCTCAGAATTTGAACACTCCAAGAGAATGGTGTATGTTTCTACTTAAGATTTAAGGGCATCATTGAGTCAGAAGAGGGCCAATAGAAATTCAGGAAAGACGCTCCAACTGGAATAAGATGCTTTTGGTTCAAACGAAGAAACCACGCTTATATGTAGCCCGAGCTTGCCATTCAACAAAGGGGGCTCATTACGTATTACAACCCAGGAATGAGAGCACCGAACTCATCATCATTTTCATCGCCATCACCACGAACGAACTCCAGTGGAAAGGCATCAAAACGGACGAGTTTTGGCCATATTCTCATAGGGTTCAATATGCCGGAATCTTGCCCAAAGCACCCAAAACGGACCGGACAGTGGGAAAACGACCCCAGAATACTCACACTCATTCTCCATCCACCAAATGATGACCCCAAGTGGAATGCTGGGATGTGTTCACTCCAGGAATTTGAATTGGTTATCATCAGTTATCACCTTGAATATTGACCTTGGTCAAAAAAGACCGAACGATAATTGGTTGGAATATATCCAATGCCAAATCTGATATCGTCTCACATTGGAACCTCCTCTTCCTCCCTCGCCTTTTTGATGGCATTGAGACGCTTTAATTGATTCCTTGGGCGGATCTGAGTGCATGACCACCACAGGAAGAATTTTATGTATTTCTCAAGTATTTGAAATCAATCTCTATGTAAATATTTTGCTAGACAGCTGCCTCAAGCCAAACACTTGACTCACGAGCGAGAAGGCTCACAAATACTATTCATCCGGAGTGAGCCTCATTGCATCAGACCATCCACACCAAAACCCAACCAACCAGCTCCCCAACCAATACGTACATAGAGTGGCCCATAGAGCACACACGTCTATTGCAATAGTGGAGAGCCTACGCTCTATTCTCAAGATTAGTCAGGTTTTACGTATATGCACTCAATTTTCGACTTCACCAATACACTGAAGAGACACTGCCAATCCAGCTATTGCACCTATTCCATCTTTTGAAATAGTTAATCTGACCGTAATGATAAAATAACGTCGCTATATTTGTTTTTAACGTCCCCATAATTTGTAAACATCTTCCCGAAGTGGAAAACTTTTTTGGGAAAATCTAGCAGTGTTGGCATCAATCTGAGGCAACAATTTTCAAGCAACACGAAAACGATTTCAACTCTATATCGTCTACAGACAGAGGCAATACAGTCAGTGAGTGACTTGGTTAGTTAGTCACTGAGTGAGGGCAAGAAAGAGGCAGGCAATAATAAGCCTCTTAGTCCTCTCAAACATCTTGACTGGCGGATGGATCATGGGAGCTTGGATTCGAGACCATGGAGAGCTCTCTGTCTGACTTGGCCTATTGGGTGCTGGAGGGCTACATTGCTGCAACAAGATCACGAGGAGCTCAACAAGGTGGGCATGAATCTCCCAAGAATGCGGTAATGATAGGTTGTTGTCTATCGGGTCATCTCGTCCGTTTGACCTCGGTTCCTTACGCGAGTCAGACTTTTAGTGGAAATATATGGCAGTGTTGTATTGTGTACAGTACATTCGAATACCATGAACCTCGAGAAGATTCTTGATATGCCCGAAACCGTGGCTTCAGGGCATCGAACATGAATATTAACTTGGCAAGAAAGGGGTCAAAAGACGCTCGAATTTTGATGAGTTATAAAGCGCCATTTGAGCGGATGCAGAAACGGGCATCATTTCTGGTCTTGTTGGTTTTGAACCGATCAATATGCACCGTGGGCCAAATTCAATAGTGATCCTTATCGAAATCATCAGAATAGAGCTCTTGGATTGCACCTGAGCAGTTCAGTTCCTCCTGAGCTGCCCTGTCTTCGAGTGACACTCCAACAAAGATAAATCTCCTTGCCTTTGACCACCTTCGGAGTTATGAATCCCCCCCCTTTTCTGACCAAAATGGGCCAGTGGGTTCTTTGGGTAGTAAATCAATGAAGTTATATTGACCCTAATCCCAACTGAACCCTGTCCTGACGTTAGACGCTGATGAGGTCCTCAAAAGCCCCCCAGTCAGGGAAATCAGAATACGCGATCAAAGGCATCCTTTGCAATTAAAGTAGTAATTTTAGATTATTTCTTCGTGGCTGGGGAAGAACCATTGCCCTTCCCATATTTGCGAGGGTCAGAGAAGCGACTAACCTCGTATGTAACTAAGTTTAAGAGCTCCAAAGTGACCACCCTTGTCATCAAATTCGTCTTTGGGCAATTCTTTGGAGGCAACCACCGGGAAAAGACGAGTAGGGAAGGAGCCCTCTTTTGGAGCTGCCACCAATGAAGGACAATAATGACCAGGAATAAATCAATTCTGCTTGAGTGAATGTTTGGAATGACCTTAAGCGGTTCGACTGTCCAACCAAGTTTGGGAAACGCAAACGTAAAAAGTGAGCTTAGTTCGAATGTCCAAGAGCACCCACCAACCACGACTCATTTCGAAGATGAAGATGATGAAGCTCCAGCCGAATCTGAAGATGAACCCCACGTCTTTAAAGTCTGGCGCGGTGATGGAGATATGCCAATTCATCTCGCCTTCTACTCTTCTCCTGCCAACTAAAATAAACGCTAATAATGGTTTCTTTATACCGACTAAGAGATGGGACAAGGATCTTTGGGATTGGGATAATCAATCATCCTGGATTTCCTGTTCACGAAACGCTGGGGTGCAGAGGAACATTGTTCTTCCATTGAACGTCACAATTTAAGTTGACCAGGTTAGTATATCCAGGCTGGTTCGTTTTGATATTGTAGCACTCACAGTGTCGTGTTTAAATCTTGTGTCTTTATCCGTTGCACTATGTTAAAATGATCAACGAAACGTAGAGGCAGATGATCTTTAAAAACGTGTTGGCGCTGGTCGTTACACAAAAACCTTTATAGCTAGCATTTTTGATGAATGTTCTCGAGGTCCTTCAACACACGTCCTTCCAGCTCAACCAAATTTTTCCGTACATCTGGGGGAGCCAAAGAGACAAAAGTTGACCCCAAATGGATTCAAGTGAACTCAAACATGTAATGGGCAATCTTAATCCATCATCTCTCTTCCTGACTTCAAATATCTTCGAATTAAATTTCCTCACTTCTAATGGAGCGAAAGCATCAAAATCAACATGCCTCTCGTAGAAACTTGAAATTTGGCTTTTTCATTTCATATCGGACATTTAATTTTGGAAAACTATATTGGAAACATGATCATTTAGGAGCTTGCAGCTGTCTTTTTGACGTTTTGGAGTCTGACGGAACATTCATGTTTTCTTCTTCTTCTTCGCAATCAGGTCCGTTGACCCATTCACAGAATGTAATCGTTAGCGAAGTTCAGAAGAACGTGTACCAAAATAAATAATGACAGCCCCCAGTTCCAGTTGAAGGGGTTACTGTTGCTCCATCCATCCAACCAACCAACCGCTCAGATCAACTCAAATGGTGTTGGTGTATTGGTGGTGTTGGATTAGAGAGGAGTCTCTAATCTCTAGCTCATTAAGAGACATTGACATAATCTAGCCAGTTCATCCATCCATCCATCCATCCTTCCAAGCCAGCGAGAAGCTGATCGAAATCAATGGCAACAATTGGTTAAGTGCTACCATTCCATTACACCCCGTTCACTGAATGGTTGGAAGTGTGCAGAAATAGCAACAAGTGACACTTGCCACCAAGGGTTTATCTCCACCTAATCCAGATTAAATGTCAAACTTGTTATCTCGAAGAACAGTCCACCAATTATTCAACGAATTCGTCATACCCTATTCTAAATTTCGATTCATTCAATCGAAATACTAGAAGAAAGCAGATGACAAAAAGACAAAAGGAGTTTACATGTATCAAATGATTAATGAATCGTGATCGCATTAATTCTCATTTTTGATGTCCGGTAATAGACAGACAATAGTAAACGAGATACTAGGCAAGACGGAAATTACTTCTTTATTTCATGCTTGCTAGAATCATATCATTAAGTTTCTGTACAAAAATGACTTTAAAGTAGAGGAACTAGGTAATTAATCTAGTTAATCTGAATACTGAATAGATGCTGACAAACTCAAACTTCAGAATTTGAAATTGAACTAACTCCAAGAAAGTCTTTCTTGTCTTTGGAAGTCAGGAGAAAAACTGAATGTTCTATTAGTTCTATTATCCACTGTAAAATCTACAATCAATGGTGTTTGACTGTTATGAAGCCCCAAATAGTCATAACTCATAATTTTAGCTCCTTTGCGCTTATTTTGTAGACTAGATTGTCTGGCTTGAGTTCAAGTACTCCAAGTCCTTTAAAGCACGTGTGTGGACTAATTGATCACGCAAAACAACTAAAAACATGTTCGTGTAAAGGCTCCCCTCCGACCAATTTCGGCGAGTATAGCAAGCTCAACATTTGTACATTCAATAGAGATAACTGAATTACTGGACGGGTCTGTGCCTCATAATGTTGTGA
>CM021323.1:471455-501971 GCA_010645155.1 Tigriopus japonicus
TTAGTTCTATTATCCACTGTAAAATCTACAATCAATGGTGTTTGACTGTTATGAAGCCCCAAATAGTCATAACTCATAATTTTAGCTCCTTTGCGCTTTTTTTGTAGACTAGATTGTCTGGCTTGAGCTCAAGTACTCCAAGTCCTTTAAAGCACGTGTGTGGACTAATTGATCACGCAAAACAACTAAAAACATGTTCGTGTTAAGGCTCCCCTCCGACCAATTTCGGCGAGTATAGCAAGCTCAACATTTGTACATTCAATAGAGATAACTGAATTACTGGACTGGTCTGTGCCCCATAATGTTGTGACTTAAGGAAAGACTTCCTCTTTGTGTCCAGTTACTCAGTGATCGTAGCACCGGTGTTGTTGCCCTTTATATACAGGAAAGTACCACACCATTGGGTTGCAGAGGTAGCCCCGAGTTCGGACATTGACGGTCGTAAAACTTGTTTACATCCGGTGTAAATTAAACCGAAGCCTTTTGTCTTTCTCAGTGATGTTGGCAGGCGCTCTAACCCAAAACGTACTTCATAAGAAAAACCATTGCACATGAAGTACGGAAGAGTACTGACGGTGATCTCTCGAATATTCATTGTTGAACATTTTCATCTTTGACCCACATCTTCTCGAATTTTGCTGAGGTTTCATACCCCTTTGAGCGAAACTTGGATAGGATCAATGCGTACTCACCTGCTCGGTACAATGTGCAGGTCGGCAAATATTTTGGAGTTATTGAGCTTCCAGATTGAGTTGGTTCGGGGTATTGGTTTAACTGTATCTCCTCCCTCATTTGCAACTCTCATGTTTGACCTCGCCCAACGTCGCTATATTTACCTACAAGTGCATACTTACTTGGTGGGGCGAGTAGACTGTTCGAAATTGCTTGAGATTTCCGTTCATTGGAGACGAGGTCCCAATGCTCATGGTCATGCAGACCATACCTGTGTGATTGCTACAAGCGGTACATCCAACTTACTAGGACCAATCTACTCGTATATCAGGTTGTTCTTCGCAAAGGAAAGGAGTGTTTCCCTCGCAATAAATCTCCTCACACCATCCATCCCTTGTGTTTCCTTTCGGGTTGTGGTGTCAAGCCGACTCTCATAGTACAAAGCTGACGCCCAAACAACTTCAACAACCACGGGCAACGGGTCAGAACATGGGATTCTGATCTTGGTGGAACCCACAAAGCGAAACATTTACATTTGCTTTTAAATCATGATGGCATGTGTTGCTCGAAAGTGCATTAGCGTGAAGTATCTGCATATTTGAATGATGTTAAACTGGATGAATGCATATGGATGTGTTCTGGGGCCAAGAAAGGATTTCCAATTGAAGCCCATCTTTCAGGATCTTTGGCGGAGAAGGCGAAGAAGGAAGGAAGAGGAATGCGCCTCCTAAATGGACAGACGAACGTTCGTCATGATGAATGAGCTCATCTCCTGTAAATCTGCTCAACGTTCTAGGCTAATGACCTGATCTGCGTATAGCTCGTACCAGGGGGGTTAAGAGGGACGAGGGGGTGCTGATCTCCATTGGGAGTATTCGAAACTCGGCTAATATGCTGGCCTCAATTTTTGTTGTTAAGTGAGACAAGAGGAATAAAAAGCAAACATGTCTATTACTATGTACTTTAATAGCCAAACTAGTAGTCAAGAAGGGAAGCCAGGGGTATTCCTTCCTCAAATTAGTATTTGGTAGTGATCATGAGTGGGTACAAGAATGCGATCATGGTAATGCACTGTAATAGCCCAAAACCCACACCGAGTGGAAAGCGCCTTGTTATTTTTCCAGTTCTCATGTTGCATTCATTGCTCATTTTTGGCCTTCTTGGCATTCTTGGGCAAAACCACTGCCACCATTTCACTGCCATCACCACATACACAACCATTACTATCATCAGCGGCAGTCTAATTATCCTCTCCAACGCATTAGCAGAATGCCTTTTACGCATTTCACTTTCATTCAGAAACCTACTCCTTCACCTTCTTCTTCTTCTTTTTCTTCTTCTCCCTCCGCTTCGAACCAACCAACCAACCATCTATCCATCCATCCACCCAAGAAACTAACCAAGCAAGCAAGCAAGCAAAGCAGTCAACCAAACCCACAACTGGGACCTCATTTGATGCATACGTAGCTTTTGGCCCAGGCCCATCTTTGAACCACCAATGTAGTAATTTTGTGTAGTAGAACGTTGGAGATGGCTTCTTTTCCTACCGACTAGCTAGCTGCTTGGCTGGCTCGCTGACTGGCTTAATACTTAGCCAACCAAAAAGACACATACTAACCCATGTTTGAGAACATTAACATATTCCGGTGTCGACCCACATGAATGGATCATCATCCATTGGGGGCTGACGTCAGGCTGCATTCAAATGGGGTGTCCATGAGATGTATTCAGGCCCAAATCTGTGATAGTGCGTTGCGTTGGTATATTGTGAGGGTACAACATGATGTTTGTGACTTGTCAAAGACAACAGTTTGGATGTCGAAAAATCTTCTGATTCTTAAAGGCTGATGTAAAACATGACTTCATTAGCATTGACCATTATCTCGATTCGAGATCGCTTACCCAAAAACTTTTTGTAACAAACGAGGGTAAAACCATTTATTGACTGAATGCATGGAATTCATGAAGGTTGCGATAGTTCATACGTATATCTATTACTCTTGGCGGCCTCTGAGATTTATCTTTGGGTCGAGAATCGTGAGTCATGGTTTGAGGGCTCAGGGTTTATTGTGAATCTTCAGAGTGCTTTGCCTTTGCTGTGTTAATATTTGAATTTTCCCCATCGGCAGATGAAAAAACACATTTTTTGAGACCCATGTATTGCATTAGGCTTGACAAAGAAAAACATACTAAATGCGCTGACAAGCCCAAATGGCTCTTTATCAAGTGTTTTTCTCTTCAATCCTTGGCATGCAAACTGTAAGAACTCGGTTTTTTGGCCAGCAGGGTGCTTCCTCCATTTACGGGTCTTACTATGTGGTTGGTTTGGGTTCAAGTATGTGTAATCTACTATGAAACCGGGTGGGTCCCTCACTATCCACCCTGAAAGAGATGGAGGGTTATAAATGGATGCTCCGACGCTAAACTACCCCCCAATTGACAAGATCGCCATGGAAGAGAGAGGACTTTGACCACCCTGATCAGTGATCTAATGTCTTAAGCACCAATTTCTAACCTACGAGGGCATCATCCCGTGGTGTAGCTCGTTCAGAGCTTCCTTCAATCGTACTCTCTACTCGAGCCTCGCCTTTCCGAATGGAATCCCTCTCCCCTCATCCTCGTTTTCATCTGGGTTGAACTCGTCGTCGATATGGTCTTCGAAATTGTGATCCCTTCCTTCCCAGGGTGAGGAGGAAGCACGGAATATTTTCCACCCTCTTGATTCTGGGCGTGCAATCTCAACACTTTTCGAGAGGAAAAAATGTTGCCCAAGCACAACAAACCTGCGGTTCTCTGGGTCGCGAGTCCGCGAGGGGCTCTTCGGTTGTTCGTGATGATCATGATCCATCGATTGGCGAACGAGCGCGCGTCAAGCCCATGAAGAGAAAAAGCAAGAGAGCGAATTCTGGCCGGTGAACTTTACCGCTCTTCTTCCCTCGGCAGACATTCCTGGGAAGTTCGGATTTGATCTGTAGTTTGCCGTTGATTGTCGAAAAGTGCGGACGTATTGTCAAGTATAGACAAAAAAAAATTAGTCAACTTGTGCTTGTGCGATAAATACAGTGAGGAGCGGTTTACGTCTCAAAATACTAACGTCAATTGTAGCAACCATGTTTGACTGAACGGATTTTGAGTGATCAATAAGTGATGTTATCATGAAATGGAAAGGACACGAAAAAAGAGAGTTGACAACCAGACTTAAAGAACTTGGGAGCTCCGTGCAACAGTGTTGCTAAGGAGAAACCATCATTATGATTGGTCATGTGAACTGGATTCTTCTTCCATTATTGGTTTTGTCATTGACTTCCAAAACAGGTAAGAGCTAAAAGCAAGTTTGAGGCAAAATTCATGCATGCATTGTTGTTGTGAGCTTCATTTCTTCCCAAAGCTTTCACCGTCGTGACCACAACAACTACTTGTTAGGCAATTCAAATTGGCATGAAATTGTAACAACATGATGTCGGCAACTTTCTAACGCCAAACCAAAGATGAAGGAAAAATATTATACCATAAAATTGAAGTCTTCCCGATTTTGGCGAAAAAGAATGATTCGCTCTCCTGCTCCTTCTCCTTCTTCTTGCCCTCGTTGTTATCATCATTTACAATGCCCTAGTAAGTCCATGTAGGATTTGTGGTTTTCCTCCTCTTCGGTTCGTAGAAACATGGAAAAAGGCACATTCAACTTGAATCAAGGGAAAAGAAGTCACGATGCCACCAGCATGATGGCAACTCGAACTCTTTGGTTCGTTCATTCTCATGCAGTGAATGTGCCGAGAGCTGTTTGTTTCCAATCTCTCTCTTCAAAGGAAGACCCCTTGCCGAGACAGATTTCATTAGGGAGTCATTGATCAAATCGGCCTTAAAGCCAAGGAGTAGCTGAGGAAAATGTAATTGTTTTCTGTCTTGCCAATAAATGATCTATCTCCGATCCTCTCACTCGGTAGCTTCACACGCCTACTCGTAAATATGGACTAAGTGAGTAGGCCTTGTCACTTTGCGTTAGTCAAGGGAATCTTAATTTGAGATCAGATTTACCACCAACCCCTTCCATCCACTTAACGGACACTCCGAGGGCTGCCAGTCCCTGTATTGACTCCTCCAGCGAAGACTTTTGCGAGCGCAGCACTTGTAACACAATAACTGATTTCATCTAAATACATGCCAACTCCATTTGAACGGAAGCAGTGACTAGATGTTGAATCCATCAGACTTCTCATCGCTCTGATGGGTCTGGTTTGAATCTCCGATCCATCTTTTGATGCTTGCTTGCATTTGGATTGCCAGGGTCTGTGGAGGAAAGATGAACCCAGGAAAAGAGGCAGTCAATAATAATAACAACAAGGCTCCTAATTCCATCAAGCATGGCATGAAGATGGATTCTTATGATACCAGACAGAGTCCATGCATGCGCGAAAGAGGTGGGCGTCCATTAACTCATTTGCCTTGCCAATGATAAAAAGAGCTGAATACCGTTGTGTGATCGTCGAGATGCTGTGATCTCGCGCATTTCAATTTCGAATCCCGTAGGCTATGTCGATCATCTGAAAGTGAACTAATAACGCACACAGAGACCATGGATGTTGTTGTGAAGACTCGAGTTATTCTTCAGGAAGATAAACCAGACCCAACTCCCAATGCTTGCTTGATGGTTTGCCTGGCATAAGTGCTTTATGGCCGAACGGGTCGTAATTTTCAATTTTATACCCGACCCTGTTTTTACCACTCGCTTTTTTCGTTTGGGGGTTCTGTTAAATGTCTCTATTTTGTCAGCTCTGAGACACCACCCCACTAGCTACGTTACGTAGATTGGTACGAACGAGACTTTTGGGAAGTACTGAGCTTGAAAGTACCCGAGGACCCAATTGTAGCGGCCCTATCTCCTATTCATGGTTGAACTTAATGAAGATTATGCCCACATTCAAGTGTGTTATCGTTAACATCCTCCACAACACTTCGCTGTTGGTCCATTTTGGGCCACCTTCAATGGGCGATGTCTCCTTTTAGTTCTGGAATGCTCGTGAAATAAAACAGTGTGTGCTCGTCTTAAAAGGGTCTGTCGTCTCACGGAGGTCAACCTCAGCGACAAGTTCAGGTCTCCTAGGAAGATTTCAACAGACTTGATTGAGATCTCTGAACTCCGCCTGAGCTGTCTTATTGGTGTTGAGTCGAAAAAGAGGACCAGCAAAGTAGCAGGAGAAACAGCAGTTAGCCCAGTCTCGAGCGATCAAACTGGCAGTGCGTTAAAATCACTCGACTTCTTTATAGCCAGTTGGTTAGTTACTGTCTGCGAAAGAGCCCTGAAAAAAGACCGCCAGTCGATTTTCCTGACTGTTTCAATCTGAAAGCTTGTGTTGGTCGCTGGATGGCCGTCTGGGTACACAGGACATTAATCTCGAAGGGACGGTCTGACGGATGGCGGGTGTGTTTCAAAACGAAATGTTCCCTACGTTCGTTCGGGTGTTTCTCTTTGGAGTCTCTCTCTCCCCTTTGATTAGATCGCTCTTCCCAATTTTGCTTTATAATATCTTTTTCAAGCCCGGTTCATGATTGCTTTCACACACGTCGGTTTGTGCATTGGAGTGAGTCACCCTCGTCACGGTATTATCCTGAACAAACCTGGATTCGAAAAAAAGACATCTTGATTTTTGACGCATTCACCATGGAACTGCTTATGTCGGTTCGAATGCTCCTCATTGTCAGTGGAGGAATTGAGTTGAGCCAAGTCTCGAGTGCTTCATGCGATGAGTTTCCTTTCACATTAACTTGATTGCTCATTTGTCCGTCAAAAAGATCAGTCAGTTGCTGCCATGGAAGAAGCACTCCCACTTGTATTTAAACGACGATCCTGCCGTCAGTTTTGATCAAATAACACGGAGTACAGGAGTATGAGCCAATAAAATCGAATTTTACACTCCCATAAAATCCAGAGCAACTGACAAACGTGGTGATGATTCCACACGTTAATCTGGACTCATTTTTCTTCCTCTTCGTCTGCTTGTCTTCGTCTTGCAGTCGTGATTTCTGGTATTAGAGATCGCATGTTCAAGGGCTTTGTGACTTATTGTCTGGCTCCACCCAAATTCTGGTCAGTTCCGAAACTAACACCGACATGTGCTCGATGAGCCATCCTATTCAACTTCCTTCACATCTTGAGAGAATAACAAAAATTCCTCGGAATTTAAACCGCCAAAGCACAAAAACGCGTCCAACTCCATAATGTACCGGGTTTCCTGTGAAGTGTCGGATGGATTCGAAATGAACGGATTGAATCTTGAATTCTTCTTTGTCTTGAGTACCGTGAATAATTCTGTTGCATGAAACATCCCCGAGTAAAAAATGTGAAAACCCCCAAGCTGAGAAATATGATGAGTGACTTCGTGCCACAAAAAAAGCTATGAAGATGAGCAACTTCGGAACTCCTTTCATAGAAATCCAGCCGAATGGATCGAGCATCCACCACACCACGTACATTATAAGTGAGGTATGCCTCGAAAGTGTAAATCATGTTTGGCAATTTCGCTGACTGGCATCCCCCATCTCCGCATGCCAGAGGCAAGCGTCCAATCTACGGGGTCTTTTTTTCTAGCGGGGAAAGGATTCAATTTTTAAAACACAATGATCTTTCACCAGAATCCTGCTCCTTTGTTGGATGAAAAAAGTCCAAATATTGGGGGATGTTTAGTTTGACGCTCTGGGAAAGTCGGAAGCACCTTGTTGGACTTGACGAGGGAAGGAAAAAAGTTTGCACGAACCCTCATTTCTTTTTCCACTTTATTTATAGCAATGCTTATCACGCGATGATCTCCTTATGTTGAAAGCAACAGGGCTGTGCAATGAAGAGACACACTGACCTTGATGTGAGGTTTAATGAAAGCATTTGTCTGACGTATCGAGATGAAATTGAGGCCAGCTAGAGTGGAGTTGATCGAAACGAGTGTTTTTCTAATCGGGTAAAGTTGAAACACCCTGTGCAATGCAATAGCAAAAAGATCCATCTACTGGAGGCAGTATTGGTTTCAGCTTGATAGCTTCCTGTTCAGACTTGAGAGTGGGAATATTCACTTGCTTGGAGTTTGCTTGGAATCCTTTTGGATCCTCGTTTCATGATACGGTAAATAGTGAAGGACTCCTGAGCGATCTGAAGTTAAAAACCTGGGTTCCACTCGTATTTTAAATGTTCGTTCTCCCTTCAAACCAACAATTTATCGCGCTGAAGCATGAGGCTCATTCTGTACCGGACCATGTATCATATCCAAAGGAAGGGTCTTTTTAAAGGAATCCATTCCCGAGTTTATGACATCTAAAAACAAGCCTTCCCACACAATGAATGAAAACAAGTCATATGAATGGCAAATATTTTCATAAGAACTGGCCGGCACGAATGGCCGATTTAGCTCGGGTCCCCGACTGAACTCACTCACTTCTTATTCTATCAACTTCAAGCTACTCAAGATTTTATGGGCGCGCTGTCATAAACCACCAGGCAAGATTTCGACTTGTCAATTAAAGGCCGTGATAAAAATAATGCTTTTGGACTTGACACCCAAGAGCCCTAAAATGGGATGTTCAACGAGATTAGGTACAAAAGATGTGTTGTAAATCAAACGCCATTGAATGATCTTTTCTCCAGACTGACAACCAGTGGAAGGCTGGCTCAGTGTGGAGCTCATGAGAATGACAGTATGCAATAGAGTGATGTGATGAGCGGAAATTCCACTAGGTTGACGATCATTTGCATGTTTATGGCAAATCTTCACCCACTGAGGTGACAACGAGAACGACTCCCATGGTTTTGGAGCGAGGAAGAGCCAGAGAGAGAGAAAGAGAGAGGGTGTCCAAAGCTCTCTTTCTTCTATTGACTTAACCAGCCAAAGGTGGTGGCGCTAAGCAGTGAGCTGGACTGTAATGCACAATGTACTCGTACATTCACACCCTCCCACCAAACTCAATGGTCTGAGATCCTGTCAAGTCACTCTGAGTAATAAGTAGCTTGGTTTTCTTCACCGTCCAATTCGTCACCAAAGTCAACGGACGCAAAGCAAGCAACACCAGCCAACCATTGATGATCATGGATGATGTTGGCGAAAGAGAGGCTGGCGGTGACTGGGCCCTTGTCATCATTACTACGTGGGGACGTACATCAGTCTTTAATGGAGATTTGCTAACTCGTTTGGAAGATCTCGCTCCTTTCATGGCACCGCAATATTCATTTCTAAACAAGTGAACGTTGGCCAAGGGAATCTTGGGCGATCATTACGATTCGAACACATGATCAAGTTCGCTAAGAATCATTGTAAGATTAAAAGGAGGCGAGCTTTATTTAGGATTGACATGGTTTTGCGTTCGACGAAGGACTTAGGGAGTTGTTGAGTTGGACATTTACCATTGGGAAAGTAATCCCGAATCGCGATCATATTACTGACAAGTTAAGTTTGGGATCGAGTGAAGAATAATGCTCCAGAAATCCGGCTCAAGAGATTTGAAGAAGAAAAAGAAAAGCGCCCAAGACAACAACGGCGACGAAAACGAAGACTCCATCGCTGAGTCGTTCGCGCCTGGCTTGATGACGATGACTGACAAGATTAGTCTTTCATGGGAAAAAGTGTCTCGAGAGAGCCTGCTTGGGTTGGACTCTGGGTCTACCGGTTTACTGGGTAGTACCCGCCATTGAAGTAGAGACGAGCAACCCACCTACCTATTCCTCTATCTGCCTCGTCTACTTCTTGGCCTATCATCAATGCTTTCCGCGATAATCAAAAAAGTAAACACTCTCAGCTTCTTCTTTGTCATTCCTTGTGAATTGCCTCAGCACTACCACCACATCATTGGTCCATGAGTAGATTCACACAAACCACAAAACCGAGCTAAACACGTTGTCAGATTGTTGACCCCGGACTTACCATACTTTTTTGATCCTCTTTCAGCTCTGGCAGGATGTTACTTTCCCCTGGAATTCCAAGGAGAGTTTCTCACCCAATCCATGACCTCGCGAGAGATTGCTTATTCCTCGCTCAGCGTTCTCTTCGATTCCATTCCCTCATGGGGAACTTGCCATCGGCGATTGGGGCATCATGTCATCTTGGAAGAGAACGATCAGACTTGCTTCAAATGTATCAGCATGGTCTCCAGGTCCCCGAACGTCATCCAGATCCACTCCAATGGCATCGACCAATGCCATCCCACGGAGGAACTCGCCAGACAGAATTGTCCCACCCAGCAAGAAGTGCGCGAGCGCAAAGCCCAGGAAATGATGTTTTACAAAACCCGGGCCTTTTATGGCGGCAGTGCCATTAGCAAGACCTATTGTCCTTTGAACGGAAAGTTCAAGTTCACTTATTCCATTAACGATGGCACCGAGGACGATCTCGAGTGCCATGAACCATTGTCAGAGGCGACGGACTGTCCCACGGGATACAAGTTCGACTTGCATTTCAAAGGCTGTTCTTTTCCCGATTTTGGTAAGTTCTGAACAATGACAATTCCTTGCAGATCAGCGTTTTTAATCGGGACTGCATGTTTCTTGCAGATATGAGCTTCCAATGTCTGGCCTCTTGGCCGGGTGAGAATGGAGAAACCTATTTGAGCCTTTTGGATACCAAACTACCTCAACTGGGCGAGGAGGCTCGACCGCGATATCGGTGTGCAGTAAGTAGACATTACTAGAGTATCATTACCCGAGGGCTCGTCATTCATGGCCTCCCACTCATTTTGCGTCGGAGCGACTGAACATCCAACAAACCGACGTTTCATCTTCAAACGAACCCACATCCAGTCATTTATACTTGGACGACTCTCTAAGTTTCACCCCTCCGCAACCAGTTGCTGCCAGCGAGTTAATGCTCAGTTGTGCGAGTTCCACAAATTTGAACCACCTCCGTCGTCGAGGCTGGCAATGACATATGATCAAGACGACATGAGTGAAATGAGAGCAAATTTCGAACTGTCTGACTGACACTCACAACCCGACCTGTTTGTCATTTCCTCTTGTTGCTTGGGCTTGCAAGCCCCCTTTTTGTTTTTTGCCACCTTTGGCTTCTTTTCTTCAGACAGGCCTCACCTCCTTCCTTCTCCTCCTCTTTCTTCTCCTGGTTCTCCGCCTTCTCGTTTTTCTTGTTCGTGTCGAGTTAGGGAGGAGGTTTGATGTACAAGCAACCATTTGATTTAAGTGAGTTATTTCATGAGTCAAGAACAAAAAAAAACACTCCAAGCTGTATCGCACTCTGTCCATTTTTCATTCCCCAGGAAGACACTTTGCAAAATGAGCTTGATGCAATTAGTAGCAATTGGAGGAACACGGCTTTTCCATATCCTCTTTCATGACTCTCTTAACTCACGAGCAATCACATCGTGGGCCATTTGTCTACAAAGCATGACGGCAGCATGAACAAATCTGCTCAAACAATGTAGCTCTTTACAAGTCGGAGCCCTCAAAGATTTGATGCAAGTATTGTTGCTGATTTGAATTGGTGTTCAAATATCTTCTTGGCTTGACCAGCGTGAATTGAATCCGTCGAGGGCCACAAATAGCTCTGCTCATACGTACGAGGTATTGTCCCAAAAAGATGCAAACCGATGATTCGCCTTGCATCATCCATTAAGCATCCTCCTCTCAATTTCTTCCTATATGGAGAGTAGTTGTGATTTGAACAAACAAAGTGCAGGAACAATCCACATTTGGATACATTCTGGCCTCGAGGATGGTTTGGTAGATGTGATCTTGAATAATGGAAGCACACCTCCGCATTCAAAGCAAAGTAAAAGAAACGACGACCGTACAATCATCGACATTTTGATCCCGATCCCGATCACCATCATCATCATCATCATCTGGGAAAATGATCACAGTTAACATACAAATATAATAGAAAGTCGGTCAAAGAAATCCATCCAAATTTTGTTTGTCTTCAGGAGTTTCTTATCCTTCACCTCTTCAAATTGTCTGAGTTGATTCCAAACCAGATGGAGGCGAATAAAATGAAACCTAGCACACCATGTGTGCTCACTCAGTTTCTTCATACGGACACGGGAAATCCAATACGGACACAGAGATCTGAACGCACGTCATATCCAAGAATGTCTCTATGAAGGAAAGCGATGGATGGGCGTTCTTGATCGCTCGAAAAGTCGCTTCGTCATTTCCAAACGTGATCGAAATCAGTAAAACCCCCATTATCGACAGCTTCCATCCCATGTCAGAATTTGATTGTGTGATGGAGCAAGGGGTGGACGTAGGGCATGTGGGAACTGTCCCTCCAGGGAAGTTCGACGCAATTTGCCACTCATTTCTCCGCAGAGCAAGAAGAAGTCAAAGTGGAAGGAAGGTAAAACCCCAGTCACCCAATGAGTCACTAAACACTTTGGCCTATTCATCGAGTTCGTTCGTTCTGCTCCGTACGTAGATGTCGGACGTCTGGATGAAGCATGCGCTGGAATAATTAAATTGCTGGCATTCCATCATGAACGATTGGAAGAGGGTGGGAGGGTCAAGATGACCCGATATGACAATAGTCAAATTAATTGGGTCCGCAGGAATGTGGTTGTTCTTGGTAGTAGTCAAGGTCTTTTCACTCCGCCCAAGCCACTGACAAAACATTCTCATTTGAATGGGTTTTGTTAGAAACATCCATGCACCGGCTAGCCTTTATGGAGATGGAGAGTGAATAACGAATGTTTTGGAGCATGATTAGTTCCATTTTTCATACAAGGGCAGTCACCATGTATTTTGGCTAGCCGTGCATCTGTCAGCATTTTATATCTCTTGGTATCCAGTTCATCCCACAATGGGATGAATAGATGGATGCCAGTTTGGCTATTTGGTTTGGCGGTAAAGAGGATGGTCGTCGTCGTTGTCTTCAAAGGCTTGCTTGATCAGGATGGCAAACAAGCCCGATGATTAACTGACTGTCTTCATGAATCTCCCTGAAATGGGAGTGCTGGCTTGACAATGCGCTCTGCATTATCAATGAGAAATGAACCCCAGACCATCCGAAGGAAACTTGTTTGCTTTAATGTCCTCACGCTGAGACGAAGCAAAACCAATCATCACGATCACAATCCTATGGAGATTTGGAAGAAAAAAACAGAGTTTGCTGTTGCTTGCAAAGTCGTCGTCGTCATCATCATCATCAAAACGATGATTGTGAGGAAGGTACTCACTCGGTGCTTTACTCTTTCATGCTCCCTTCCTCGCCTCATTCCACATTAGTAGCATGGGGAGCCTCGGAGAAAAAGCGACATGCAGCTTCCTTACTACTCGAGCAAAGGGCGAAAGAGATAGATAGATAGAGAGAGAGAAAACCAAACACTTCAAAGGGCTCGTTTCAGTACCAAAGGAACATTATCGTACTCGCAAACCAACCTTAGCAGCGGGTGAACTCACAGACTTGGTACTACAGAGGAATGACCTTTGTGACTCGGGGGGATTGGCTCCACAATCCAACAAGCTTGGTTGGCCCTTACGTCAAAATTATGTTGCTTGGGGATCCCCTCAAGAATTAGGGTCTAACTTACACTCATTTCATGGAGAATGAGCAATATTCGGCCATGGGGATGGATAAGACCGACTAGGGCGGCGTGAAACGTGCGCCTTTCTCTTAAGCATTATTGAATCACCAAAGCCCAAGTAATCATGCAAATCCGCTCGGTTCAATCCCTTTAGTGAGTTTGGCTATGGTCATGACTCAATAAAGTAGGGGATAAGCCATGCCGTACATTCCAGCTTTGGGTCGTGTTCTAGCGGCAATTTAACGGAATTATTCTCGATATGCGAAATGGCTATTCTCAGAGCGTTTCCCAACTAGCGAAACCCTAGTATTGGCTCTGGATATTCCATTCACAAGACGATGGGACCATCTCATGAAGACCTCAATATTTATGCTGGCAAAAGGGTATCGAAAATTCAGCTCTCCAAGCGATTGAAAACTTTACTGCTGGTTGGAACTTACTCTCGCACCATATTGTACGACATCCCCCTCTATCCATCCCTCTGTTAGAGTCGGAGGACCATTTGCATAAAATTACCAAAGTATGAAAACCACACGAAGCGAGTGTTGGAGGCGTTCGGGGCTCGCTCAATGAGTAATAAATTCTCGGTCTAATTTTCTCGTTTTCTCTCTCTTCCCTCGTCTTTAGCTCTTCAAAGAGGATTCCGATACGGGCCTGACACATGTGGCGCTTTCCAGTGACTCAACCTGTGTCAACCATTTGTACTCGGCTCAAGATGGTTACGAGACCCTCCATTTGGAAAAACTGGCAGAAGAAGAGCCCGAGACCCCAGCTCATCCCCAATGTATTTTCCCCGATTGGATGCAAGGCCAATGGGAAGGCGTGACCATTGAAGGAGGAGAAATGGTATATCGGGACGAGACCAACTTCCAAACATTCCGTGGAAAGTGCCTGCAAGCGGCCAATGCCGATCGATTCGTGGTTCATCTGAAGACTGATTGTGGATCAGCTGCTCATTATTGTGCCCTGTTCCAGCAGAGAGACGTCAATGTCATGGAGTTCCAATTAGGTAAGGACTGCCCCTCTCCTTAAACGCTTATTGTTTTAAATCAAAGCTTTTTGCCGGAACACGATGTTCCTGACATTACTAGCATTACAACTGGGTCCAAGGGCATAATTATCCGGCATGGCGCGAAGCTCGTTTTTCTCTTCTCCTTGTAAAAAAGCCTTCTTGAGCTTGGTCTGGATTTTCTGAAAGAATGTCTGGTGATAATAAGCAAGGAGATGTTGATGGCTGTGATGCTCTGGATATCTCAGAAACAACTGCACCTGGGCTCAAGAGTTATGGCTTGGGTTCTCTCGCTCCTGAGGAGGATATGAACAGGTGAAAGAAACAATTTTATAAGCAGGGCTTGCCTGCCTGTTCAATGTTCATCTCCCCTGACACAATGAGTCTCAGCGAGGTTTTGAATTCCTCATTTCTCTTTAAATGGCTCTCAAGTGCGTATGGTCCATGGACTTGACCAACCCATACCACGAGAACGTACCGACAGTTTTCCATAACATGGCTCGTGACAGAGATTTTTTGTTGTCCAAATGGGGAGCTAAAAGAGCCAACGGCAAAGTCGTCTATCAAGTAAAGATGAGCCCCACTGAATGGACGTCCCAGTCTCCTTGCTCCCTTTTATCTATACCTAGGTCAATAATTTCCAACTTTTAGTACGTTTAGTACCTCGTTGAACTCAAGCCTCTGGGTGCATACGAAGGGAGTCGAGTTGTGAGCCCTTCCTGGATCTTGCAGACAGACTCGCCACAGAGATCCCAAAGAAATAGATTACAACGATTATGCACGGATTGTTCTTGGCATTTAAAATGCTGCCCCCGCCTTTTGCCCAACGTGCCACACTATAACAATGGGCCAAAGGGCTGAAGAGCGTCTGAATATATGTGTCAGTGTGCGGTCTCTCTTCAAATTGGCGTGTCATTCCGGGCCCATCACTTCTTGAATGCTGATAATAACTCCTATGAATGGAGATGGCAATCATTCTCCTCATCATCGCCACCATGATGAGATCCCTGCCCTAGAATTGGTCCTCTTCATCTCCTGCTAGTTATTGCTCATCGAGGCTCATTCCCAATGCGAGATGGCACCCGTTCGTCGTCCAATGTCGAGTCAGGATTGCAATGGGTTCTCCGTCGAGTGAAGAAAACGAGCCCACCTTTTCCAAACACATGCAGAAGCAAGCATGATAGACATTCGTAAACCTTAGATAGGAAACGCCTTGACTCTCAAAGAGAGGAGGCGTGGAGAGAGAGAGAGAAAAAAGAAATGCAAAAGTTATGACCTCCATTTGGCATGCAATTGGCTCAACAACAAAACCGATTGTTGGACTCTGCTTAGGAAGAATGAAAGAAAGGTCCATTGCTTATCTAAGCCTCGCTATGATCTGACTCTCTCGCTTGGACATCTTTGCATTCGAGAGCTAAATTTATGCCCTCTTGATAATGTTATTATTTCAATCTACCACTGTAGGTTTTTTGCCCTCTCGACGTAACTTTGGTTTGGAAGTCGTTCTTAGATTGGGCTTCGGTGTGTCGTCTCGGGGAGAAATTTGTTGAGAACCCCAAGAAAGGGGCAATAAATGTCGGGAGGAAGATTTGCGTTTCCTCCAATCTTTGAAAGAGCTCGCTCCTTTCCCCTTTCTCTTGACTGCCTCAAGAGCCTCTTGGACAGATAACATGTCACACATATTGCCTATCTGTACTACGAGTACATGCAGATAGTGAACGAAGTGCAATGTACACACATAAACACTTTTTTTGTACTGCCATTGCTACATTCGCCCAATCAACCCACCAAAGTTCGAGACTCATTTCTGTGGTAGATGTAGGAGAAGGAGGAGTAAGTTGAAACTCTCCCACACTCTGTCTGCCACTTCTAGATCGGTGGCGTGCCATTCTTTGAATGAATCCAAGAGCGGATTTCAAGTCCTTTGAACCCTTGTTAATGGCCATCCCATGCTTTGAACAACGGGGACCTCACCAAATTCGATAGCAATACGAAATTGTTGCGACAGGGATGAGTATTGAGTAGCTCGACACATCCAACACCAATTCTGTTTCCTCCATCACGGTGGTAAGCAAAGCTGGGAGGTTGGATGTTTTGTCGTATTGTTGTTCACTTTTATGTCTCTGAGCGAGAGAATTATCGGCTTGGGTTGGGTCTTGCGTAGTGTCTGGTGTGTGGACCGGGTACCAAGACCAAGCGTGTTACTACGTACTTGGTATAAGTAAGTACAGTAGTAGTCACGAGGTACTGTTAGTGGTACGTTGGGAAGAGGGCAGTATTGTCGTACCTCGAGAAGGGGATCAATGCTGCTTTGAGACGTGCTCATCACATAGCCTGAGGCCCTTCCTGTTACACAAAACACCACCCTGTGAGACCAAAAGACCTCGTGGAGTACGTCTCCTGAATACAGCCTGAACTTGGAGAGTGAAAAATGAGTGGTGAAAATGATCGCAGTGGGCATGATTTATTATTGGATGTTGGTTTCGAGTCAGGTTGAGAAGAAAATTGAGTTTAATTGTGTATATTCCACGAGACCTAAGAGTGCGTTATGATTCAATTCATTCAAGAAAAAGAAGGGAGAGATGTTTAAAATGAATATTAGCAACCGATTTCAAAGAGGAAAAACCATTTGCCTTTGTTCGACAATCAGATCGCTCGCTCGCTCGCTCATTCATTGTTTTGTCCTGAAGGGTCTGTTCGTCTGAAATATTTGCTCCTGGCCAAGGGGCTACTACATTCAAAATTGGTCCAGACAAACTCATCTTCACCTTGAAGGTGACGAAAAAGCAGCAGCTCCAAAAGGTTGAAAGGGGAGAGTCTTCAAGAGACATTCATTCCAAAGGGTGATTCTCGGACCCAACTGGACAACGCGAATGAATTGAACTTTCGTGTTGTCGGTTGTGGATCATCAGCAATCAGTCTGCTTCCAGCTCTAGGACAACCATTCTCTGTGGGAAATCGTCCACCGACTAATTACGCCCCTCCATTACAATTGGTCTTTCTTTCGGGTCGGACCAAAGTCAGACATCACAAACTAATCGGACAATGAAGTAAAACAAGAGAAATACGAAAATCAAAGGGACTTGGTTCACTTGCCAATGAATGTAACGTCACTGATGACTTGTGCCAGCTCATTACCGATTAGCCTATCAGTCAGTCAGTCATTCGGTGTAGAGAGATCCCTCGAGGAAAAGTTACTTCCTCTTCAAATGGTGATTTCACAATCGGTAATGTCAAGACAATGCATTGAAGGAAGCCACGAGCTTCACAACCTATCAAACCTTATGTTTTCCTAGGAACGTAGCTTCAGTACCATATGAAGGTAAACTAGCCTAGATTGACAGATTGAAGGGCAATATGAGGATCCTTGGACCATCCATTAATGGTCTTTTGATGATTGCCCTGCCCTCGGTTTCTAATGACTCACTCATTCACCTTGAAATCCAGATGCATAATCACAGAAATCCAAACGATTATCGGTGAACGCCTGTCTATCCCAATAAAACGTTGACTCAAAATCTCCAATTTTTTCTTTGTAGGTGTGTCCTCGAGTGATTCCTCCGATTTGGCACTCTGCAACGTCGAGAACTTCAGCCCTTCGAAATGGCTCACCATGGGAAGGTCACACATTTTGGAGCTCCCACACTGTCCCCTAGTGGGCGAATACACCGGAGTCATCCCAGATGCCGAAGGTCTCTGTGCCAAGTCCTACGCGGATTGCAACAATCCCGAAGTCATGTTCTATACCGTCTTCAATTGTCAAAATCAGACCGAGGTTTACGAGGAGCGTGAATACCGCTGTTTCGGCCAATGGGAGGAGGACGGGCTGGTCTACACTTACACCAAACGGCAAGATCTGCCGGGCAATGAGTGTTTCGTGGGGGTGACCATCGACGAGAACCAAAACATGGTCACCGAGGCGGGTCAGAATTGTGAAAGAGGCCATCAGCCTTTAAAGTACGGGATGACGCTTCAACGTCAGGCCAAGTGCTCGCACGAGAAGCCTTTTGAGGCAGTAACGCAAACACCGTTCACCCCACCGGATTTCATGCCCTCAAGTAATGAGGACACGCTGAGCGATCTGGAGGACGAGGAAGAGATCCGACTTCTCACGGATCGACCGGTTTCTCCTCGGCTCTCCAGCACAACCAAAGAAGGCCTGGCAGTGTCAGGGGATTCCTCTGATGACGGTCATCATGGCCACAAAAAGACACTCCCTGGGAAGAGGCATCACCATAAACATGGTGGTCGTGCCACCTCCACTGTGGCTTATGATATCTATTCCAACGAGATCCCCGGCAGTGGTGGGAGTGGGGCCCAGATCACGAGTTCGCCAACGCAGATGGCTTTACTCACAATCAGTGCAGTGATGCTCGCTCTGTGGTGTGGTCATCACTAGATGATGATTGTTAAACAAGAAACTCATAATGCAGTGAAAATGCAATGTCCAGTCAAATTCATTCAGACGGGCTGTGCGTACTGTTAGCACGTTCAAGCTCTACGTATTGCCGAGAAACCACGAAATCAATCTTAGTCAACCCTTTCTAATCTCTCTCCCCTCATTGCCAAGTTCGGAGAAGAAAACGCCCCCTCTATCTTTATTTATGTGATAATAATTTGGAGACCCTGGTCCACAGCGGCTCATTGTCATTCAATGTTGGAGGAATGTGTTCCCCGAAATCGTGCTTCAAGATGAATGGTGTTTCTGCGTGTGCCTATTCCAGAGTCTTCTATTTATTGTGCCGGTATTGAAACACTGCACCATGAGTGTATGATCGCGCACACACACCTTTTAAGCATGAATCCTTGTGGACATGCATGCATTCCAATGCCATACTTAACTCAGAATTATCTTGTTAATGCCTATTGTCAAAAGAATCTAGATTTTATGACAGAATAAATGTTCTTTATACTTGGTACGTCGTGCTCGTTCACTCACTCTGGCATATTTCTTAAACGATGGTGGTGCTTTTGGGTGTGAACAGATGTGACTTGGAAAGTGATCATATTTTTTCCTTTCGTTGAGGCTTCCAAACTAAAAGCGCTTTTTTGCCCTCCTCCATGGTTAGCAAGCTCGGAAAGAGAGAATGAGATGTGTGCGTGAGTGTGCTGCAAAGGAAGAGGCATTAAAATTTACATATGGATGAAATTGAGTAACATCATGTGTTCTGTTACAAAGAAATTCTAAAGTTTGCCGCAGAGGCCAGCCAGCAATTCTCACCTTGGCTCGAGCAAAGCCAAAGAAGCAGAGAAAAAAAACCATCATTACCAACACGTCGTACTTTTAAGCCAAGAAGGGGGAAAACGTCCTAGGCACTTTGAGTCGACTAATGGTGTTGGTATTCAAGCTCGGTTGTTTATAACATCAACTAGGAAAATGTTGGAACTTGTCGAAACCGTTTTGTGACAGAGGCACTTACAAATATATTTTGCGCGTCAACTTTACCGTTTGTGTATACTTCTGGGGACCGTTTTGGTTTGGACCTCAACCATGCACTCAAGTTGCGGCGTCGAGAAAGTCAATTGGCCTATTAGGGTCTTATGGGTATGCCATTTTGCCAACTTGGCCTCATCAAGTTGTACGAGAAGCAGCACTGAAGTTTCGTTCACTAGCCCTGTACAAGACAACTAGTCAGCTCGCTCGCCAACAAGCACAATTTTATTGCTTTATTCAAGGCTGTAAATCTTGAAAAGCATCATGAGATATGGAGGGTCTCTGGCATCCCGCCCGAAACTTATCTGCTTTGACTATGTGGTGCAACCACCTCCCAAGATCATAGAGAAACTAACCTCATCGTACCGATATAGCTGGCATGGTTGTTACTGAGATTTGGGTGCCCATTTAACATGGTTGGGTTCATGGTTTGGGGGTGTTCTAATAACAAGATGAATAGGCTTGGCGAACAGCTAGCTAAATACCACAAAGAACAGACAGCAGGCACTTTGTCGTCTTCCCTTTAACCCTCTTCATTAGGCGGAAGGAATGTGTACATATGGGTTTGATGGAAGTTCTTTCGAGGATGATCTTTCTCTTGTGACCTCCATCCATTGAGCTTAACATCCATCTGCCAGCCTTATATGGGTGCGTACGCCAGCGCCCGAATTTGAAATTTCTTCAGAAATTATGCAAAATGGTTCACTCACACGCAATCACACTAATTCGTAAAAAGACAGCAGGCCCAAGAATGACTAAACAGTCGAGCTCGGCTCATAGATCATGTTCAGTATTCGGTACTGTAACTGACTCGTCGTGTGCCCCCCAATGCCCGGCTAGTTCAAGTGATTTCGTATGCAAAAACACGATGATGGAATGATGTGCATTATCTGTTGTAGTAGAAACTGTCGGGAAAATCGTCAGAATATTTCTTGCGAGGGCATATCCACACAAGACATGTGCTGTGCTTACTACAGGACTTGTACCTGTCTATTTTCGGAATTGGATTTGCTCCCCATAAATCTTGTCGGGAAATATCGAGTTGAATTAGAGCTTGGCAGGGAGAAAAAAAAACAGTTCTCATGACAAGAATTGGTTCAATGGCTTCCGGCGAATGTAAATACCTGTCGGATTGGATTGGAATGACGCATTTCGTACTATATTATTGCTGGTTCGGCCACTTTGAAGAGGGGAATCAATTTTCGAAGCAATTTCGATTAAAATATGTGGATAATTGAAGACTTGAATGGTCATCGGAAATCCAGAGGCTTGGCTTTGATTAACAATAATAGCATTCACAGGAACTGACATCTTGAAATACGTACTCTCCTACATTCCGATATCCGTCCTTGGACGTATTTATCCAAAAACCCTTGACAAATTTGACGACTTCATTCATGAATGACAGAAAGAGGGACGACAGAAATCCTTTGTTGCTCCACTCGAGCTCACACACAAACACAACATCCTGGTCAAAACAAATGTGGCAGATGTCATTTTTCCTTCCCCCAGAGTGCTCCACTACGTCCTTTCTCTGCGTAAAATGAATGTCACTCTCAAATGACGAGAATATGGCGACAAAGTGGACTCCAAGGGATGTCGGCTCAATTCTTCACCAAATGAATCAGTCCCAATTTCGGGTTCGGGGCCATTTTGGAAGCCATGAAGACGGCGGGGCCGAGAACTGTAAGCGAAAAAAAGGTCGTCTGATTTAGTAGTTTGGGTCTGGGAGTTTGTGTCGGCGAAACGCAGCAGGTGATCGGCATTGCTTCTTCTATCGATATTTGTTGAGCTCCCTGTGGTCGAAGAGGGAGGCCAATTTGGAACTTGGGTTGGATGACAAAGAGCCTCCCGAAACATTTTCAGGATACCTTTCAGGCACTATTCATTAATTTCCTCGCTTCTCCTCGGGAATGAGAACTCCCAAACCATTGTTGGACATCTTCTCTTTAAGTCATTACGACGATATGACATCAGGGGAAAAATTGCTATCATTGAATGGGCTCGCTTGCATGAAAAATGATCCTTTGAATGAGGAAAGGTGCAGGGACGAAACGTTACAAATGCAACTTGATGCATACTAAACTACAATGCAGCAGTTCTTTAGAGTGAGACACAATGCAGTGCTAAACTGCTTGGAATCCTATGTTGTTTGCGACAGAGATGAGCGAGGCTTTTTGGTGGTAGCCAGTCATCTGCAAGCTAAATTTAAAAGGAGGATGCACACCAGCAGGAAAGCACAACTCAAAACCAAGCCATATATAGTAAAGGATTAGTCTTAACTTTGCTTACCTGACTAATTTACCTGATTAAAAGAATATTATTGTTTAAGTCGTGCAAATGATAATATCTCATTTTTCAGCCTTTCTTCTTTATGAAATATTAGAAAGAAGTATCTAGTTGGACTTGCTTAACACGAAAGGGCCTGCTTTTGAATGTATAAGCTAGACACGCATAAAATACTTTGGAGCATTTTCAATTGCTTTTTGATCGTTAGTAATTGAGTGAAAGAGCCGCTTTGCTAGCCTTCGCTCTGCTCTTGTTCTAAATTGTAATGAGTTGTGTTCCGACGGATGCCCATGTTCTCGTACGTAATCCGTACTGTGTGTACCTATAAATTAGGGATGGGTCAGGTCAGAATTTTACATTATTGGTTCAGGGTCGGTTTGGGAACTTTTCGGATCGGATCGGTTCGGAACCGAAATCAATATTTTGGATCCGGATCAGATCCGGATCGGTGCGAATTCGGATCAGATCCGGATTGGTGCGAATTCGGATCAGATCCGGATTGGTGCGAATCCGGATCAGATCGGTTCGGATCCGGCTCACACAAAGATCTCCATTGAGAGCAGAGGTTTGATCGGCACAAATTATTTCAAAATTAAAAGGATTATTCTGCCTTTGAAAAGGTCCTGCAAAACTGTGCGTACAACGTATAATTCGCACAATTTCCCGCAGGACTCAAGTGATCAAGACAAAAAAACTATATCAAAAATTGTTGTGTGTTGCGAAAAATTTGAAAACATTCTAAATTTGGCTTGATTAGCCAAAAGTTGCAATTTTTTGTGTTAGTTTTATTTTGCAACTTTGTCCAAGCCCTAGTTATAACTTTTAACTATCTTTCAGAAGAAAAAGTAGAGCAAAAACTTGGGAAAAATTGATAAAGTTGACATTTCAAGCTACATTGAATTAAAGTTTATTAGTCGACTCCTCAAATGTCGGTTTCGACTCCGGATCGGTTCCTGGGTTTTTGGATCCGACTCACGACGAGCCGACTTGAGAACCGATCCGATCCGAGACTCCTGGCCGATCCGGACCCATCCCTAGTATAAATGAGCGTGTTGGTAACGGAAGATGCAATTGTCACCCAAATTTCAAAGGAAACATTAATCTGTAATTGTGTATGCAAGGCCGCACCATTTCCAGGTGCCAAGTTTACTTGCATGAGAGAAACACAAAGAGAGAAAACTTTAAATCGCCTTTTAATTGGACTCGACGAAACACATTTAGTCGTAGTGACAGGGCGTAATAATTATGAATACCACTTGCTTCTCATGGTCTCATCGTCACCGCCAAGGATCTAGTGCTCAATTTGTGTTCGTACACATACATTTGATGGGTACCGAGTACTAACTACTACAGTCCATCTCTCCCTTTCGACGGTTTTGGACATGAATCTTGCGACGCCAACGAACACGACAATCGAAAAGCGAAGACGACCAGCATGTACGAGTACATGAGCGAATGATGAGGGCCTCAAGAAAATGTAGAAAATCTTGTCCATCTGTTGTGGAATAACAGTGAAAGTATGCCGTCAATTCAGAGTCCAACCCAGGTATTATTATGTCTGTCGAGTAATCTAATAAGGCGATTAAATTCGCTAGCTTTTCACGATATAAGACCGCATCGTCTTTGGTTCAGGCATTTTAATCCCCGGCTCCCAAGTCGTTTCAAATTGGACTGAGAAAGACCGAGTGACTTGGAATCAACGATTTCTCTTGGATTTGCAAGAAACTATTTCGGGACGTTTTTTCCCTTTCATGTCTCGGTTAAAGAGCCCTCCCGAATCCCCATATGGCATTTTTGCCAGTTTAGGACACCCACGTCAAAAAACGAGAAGGCCCATTTCAAATTCATGCCAATTTCAAACATTCTACCACACATCAGAAGTGAACCTGCTCCTCATTCATGGGATTTCAACGAAAACGAAAACGGCCCCAAAGGAATGGCAAGGGAAAAGAAACTCGGATAATTGGCGGGCTCCATTTAAGGAAATCAAAACTAAAGACACAGTTCAGATGGATGCAAAAGAGAACTGTCCTTATTATCTCTCTCCTTTTTTTCTACGGCATCGAAAATGGAGAAAACATCTGAACTTCCTCACACTCGTGTCGTTAATCATACCATTCATTCAAGCGTACTAGTGACATTGCTGTGCTTCCAAACCATGATGCCTCCTGACCTGATGACGTTTCTGTTAAGGAGAATCTCCTAGTATTTCATGGACATCTCTGGCATGACAGGATGGCACGTGAGCGAATCACCAAGATCGATTTGATGGGGGGGATCATCGATCCAAACGAGAACCTCGAGCTCAGCATCCAGCTTCGTAGATATCATGAAATCCACCGAAGAGGAAACAAAGAACCCGGTGAAACGGTGATGATATCAATTCGGTGACGATGTGACAGATTTCTTCACCTTTACAGACACGTGCTCTTGGTGCCTGTGTCACTTGATTCAACCTAGTGCGATGAGCTGGATTTGAAATCGAATGCCTTGAGCAAAAGCGGTGACTTTCATGGTTGGTAAAAGTGGAAGATCCTTTATTCAGGTTCGTTAATCGTTGGCAATTGGGAATCGCTGAATAAGCTTCTGTTTGAGTGAAGAATTCGGGACAATCCCCGGGAATGTTTAGGGATCACTCCTCGAGATCTGGCAGGCATAAATTGTGAAACGATCCTGCCGGTAATGAAAATTTAATCCCCGTTTACAACCTCAAGTAGGCCCCGAGGTTAAAGTCCAATCTCACTTCATATCGCATCTCACATTTCACGGTGTGCTTCTTGTGGTTCTAGTCGGCCTCTCGATGCACTTCTTCTTGTAACTTTTTAAGTTGACCCACTAGTAGTAGTAGCAGAAGGAATACTACTTGTAGTAGTTGGGATTGCTGTTGTTGATGCTCCTTTATAGTGGTGCTCGTCGTAGAACTACGACAAAAGTAATCTCTCGATCTTTTCGTCCGAGCGAGACACCCAATGCACTAGATGCGATTGAGGTGGTCCAAAAGTACAATGCCCATTGGACCCGTGACTCCTTACAAAGGCATAAAGATCTCTCAGGTCTGTCTGCCGTCAAAAGTTAAATCGTCGGTCGGGTCGAGTCATAATTTCCAAATTCATTCACCCAAAGGAAACCTTCCCTGAGGCTCCATCATCTACCATTCAAAACGATTGACATGAATTCCCAAATCCCCTATTTGGCCCCTCCAATGAGTTCTCACTTGGCTGAGAGCGTGGCCATGTGACACCTGTCCAAGCACGTCAGTGCTCTTTGGTTTCAGATCTTCAATCCATTCTTGCCAAGTGCTACCACTGTACTACTGTACTTCTGACACTGCTAGTTTTTCTTCCTTCACTTCCAAGATGTCTTTTTGCCTCGACGTCCTCCTCCTTCTCCTCCTGGTTGTCTTCTTTTCCATGAGAGGATCGATCGACTCATCGAATGCTGCCAAATTGAACACCTCGTCCTAATGGAAGCAATTTCTGTCAGGCCATATCTGGGTCTGTCAAAATCACCAGAAGAACTAGAAGACTAGACTACATACACAGTAGACGACGATTGCCAGATGAAGAGGAAAGAATAGTAAATAGATATACGTTGGAGATAAGTCTTATATCTTCGTTCTTCGGGCCTTCGAACATTCCAAGAAAAAGGAAAATGGCCCTCTGGACATCCACTATAGTTCCACTCCCTCTCTCTCTCTCACACACACATACAAACATATACACAGTCAAAGAGTCGTACTCTATACGTAGACCAACCACGAAGAACTCGGAATGCACCGAATTTCGTACAATGAAGAGGTATTGTTAAATTATTTACTTTCCCTTTGCTCACCTCAGCAATGTTGAGACATTTGTATCAAAATATGCCATAGAAACGATAAAGGCCCGATTTCCGGAGATTTGCTGCGAGAGTCCCCCTTGTTCGGATTTTTCAATATCCCGAGTGATTGAGACATAAGCGAGGAGTTTTAGTGTAAAGAATGGAGGTTCGGAAGAGCTGCAGCAAAGATGAACGAACAAACGAATGGTAGGCATGCATTGCCAAAGGAGCGAAATGCACGATATTCGACCGATAAACACTATCAAACAGGCTGCCGAAGATGAAGATGGATGCATTGCCTCTCAGTGTGGAAGATGGATACTGAAGAGCCCGTTTGGGATGGGGAAGAATGTCTCCATTAAGTGACAACCTAACTGCATAAAAATGTCCAGCGTAAAAACTTCTCGACAATGCACTATTCTCGCATGGTTTGGAAAAATGCTAAAAGAGAGGAGTGCAACCCCATAAAACTCACTTTTCATAGTATGTTCTCCCATTGTTCTGAGACTCTGGGTGAAGTCTCTGTGTCGCCATAAACCTACCAATTGCACTTGCATTGCTCAAATTTACACCCTACTTAGACCAAGAGTTGCCTTTACCGTATCTCATCGGACAAGCACCGAATTGAAAGCCATTCTCATCGATAAACACATGTACTGAGTGGAGACCGTCCAATAACTTCCTCGTTCAATTCATTTCAAAATGACCCACCACAAAGCCCGACTCAATCGACTCAATCGTTTCCCGTTGAAATCACTGGATGATTTTCCTTTCTTCATTGAAGACGATCGTCACAATTGAAGAAGGCGGGGAGAAAACGAAAAAAGACGAAGAAGAGGAAAGAGGAAAAGGAGCCCACAATCACGGCTCTCAATGTACAATCAATGAAGCACTACTCATCGAGCACTACCATTCAGTCAGTGGTTATTACATACTGCAACAACAGGAGGAGGCTGCACGGGAGTCGATCAGGAAAGAATCAAATAACAATTGAACAACAATTTTCTCATGAATGGATTGTTCGTGTTCATGGGCAAAGCTTTTGTCTTCTTTCAGCCCAAAGAAAGGAAAAAAGAGACCTTACTTGACTGACGAATTGTTTTGCTACCTAGGTAAGTTTTTTTCTTCTCTTCATCGCAGCTCCCATCGATCTGATCGAAGTAATGAGAAAAAGATTCAAGATGATTCAATTCAAATGGGGGAATGATGTACACGAAAGTTATGAGGTCTAGAATGATAGCGATGATAATCATCGAAAGGGGTTGAACTGAACTGCATGGCCGGAATTTCTTTTCCTTCTGGCTTTTTAAGCCTGAATTGAAATGAGAAGTGAAATTGAGGCAATTTTTATTGTGTCTGCCTGTGGAGAAACTTCCGCCGTTCCAAATAAAACTGGAATTAGAGACTTTGAACCAAGATTCATTCTTTGTGATGGCTTTGAAAGTGAATTCACCATTCCAAATCCACCATGATAAACTCGTGTATGAACACAATTTACATCTCAATGAGACACAAGAGCCTTTAAAACGACATCCTACTTCACGTTTCTCATTTCAAGTCAAATTTCGCTAACTGTGCAAAAACGCATTCATTTTTGTAGTTTGAAGAGAGCTTTTATAAAGTGGAGTGCTGATGTGTTCCAAGATATGGTTTTTGCGTCCCTTCACTAAGTGGAGAGGTTCTACTCGGCACTCATCTGAACTCGTGCCTTTTTGTTACTCGGCTTAATTCTACTTACTGTATGTAGATGATGGTACAAGAAGTTCCGATGTTGTTACGAGATAGTGTTCGTATGTTCATCCAGACATAGTACGTACAGTAGTTGGTGGACTGCCCGAAGTCGCACTTCGGGATAACGACAATCTCACCAAAAAATGGCAGTCTGGACCTCCATTCATAGCATCATCATTTTGCGGCACGAGCTCCAAATCTTGAGGCCGGTTTTTGCCTCATTCTTGGGCATAATAAGTGGTCGTGAAATTTCCTTGGGGACCGACTGACTCTTTAAATGACTCTCCCTGAGGGTAAACGAAACCCTACGGATGAATAGGACGACTCATCCCAAGCACCCATCACCTCATGTGTCTCGGTAGTCTCGGTACCGAACTTAACGCCACAATCCCGGGGCCATTATTTTGGCGAAGATGCAAATTGAAATCAAAGTACCGCCACAATCAATTCTGTGCAAATTTGATCGCCCACCTCTCATATGTTAAGATCCTAAAGATTCGCTACCTGAAACGCTGACCATGAACGAGGATGAGTTAAAGGTTTGGTGGCCTTCCTGAATGGTTGAAGAGGATCTGGCGGCACTCGCTTCTTTGGATTGCAAACGAGGAGGTGCAGGAAGATGCAGATGAGGATGGTCATTCCACGAAGAAAACCACATTATAATTGTCTAGACCCCAGACGAGAGACATGAATTTGTGTACCTCTAATGACTGACTTCGTGGGCAAAACCTGGTAATTTGAGTCCATAGCAAAAAAAACGTGTCGAGTTCCACAGAGGCACAAGAAATGGATGAGCACAAAAAAAATCGCAAAACACATTCTTGAAAGACTGTCGCTGCCTCAAAAGAAAGAGGATGCAGCAGTTCGCTCATTTTTTTAAAGTCTACTAGAACACCCTCATTGTTGTTTGTGAGCCCAACTAACTCACTCCACAGCCCAAGGATGAATCTGAGTGATTCAACGGAAATCAGTTGTCATTGGCTTGTCCAACCCAATCCATCATCGAGCGAGACCCACGCCGTTTGTCTGGGCTCCCAATTGGAGTTCAAAATCTGAGACGATATGCAATTTCACGCTCACCCCCAGAGCAAAAATTATCAATGCCATGCTTTTGATACCTTTCCTGTGGGATTGAAGTGCTTGAAGCAGCAACTCAAACTCAGCCGAATAGGTCAGAGGGACAATTTGAAAGAAATTTTGGCCACATTCTCCGTGCTCGACCAAAGTGGTTTGTGAAGAGTCAAAGAGGCTAATGCAACTTTTCTTCACACATGGGTCTGCAAATTTGAAATACATTTCCCACGTACACAAATGCGAGTGCTGCACTTGGAATCGAATGAGAATGTAAGTCCATTGCAATTGAAAGCTGTTGGCCTCATTGTTTTACTTTCAAATGGAATAACTAGAATAGCTGAACCCAAAAAAAGGCTCAAATACATTTGTTCACACTATATCATAAAGCTAGTCAAGACAGAATTGCATTGAAACGGGCTCAATCAGATTGTCACCAAAATGAACCCCAACATTGGTTTTCAGCACGTTGATGCTTTTTCTCACAGTAGTTGAAATAGCTCGCATGTTTCTAGTCACTTATAACCACTTAGTTAACTGGCTGAGTGAAGATGAATCCGCCTCTCCTCCCAGTTCTAGTCATTAGTAACACTGGATCATTAAGATAAAATAGCTTCTCAATCATGTACAACCATGGGTCAGAACTGGCAAACCACATCATCTATCACGAACGGACCCGTTGTTTTCAGATCCCTGAGCAAAATCCTTGGGCAAAGGGCATCCTCAGTCAAGACATTCCGTTCTTAATAGTCTCACTTAATATTCATCAGAGTCAGTAAAACCTACTGAATTTGAATTCCAAGATTGTGATGAGATCATGCCCAGCATTTTCATGGTGAGGGTGGCTTGGGTTCATCATCACGATGAGTTATCAAAACATCTCTCTGCTTTTGTCTCTCAGAGAAACGACAACCAAGACCAAGGAAGGCCTACAGTACAAAGTGGGAGAAGAGGGAGGAGGAGGCGAACATTTGAAGAGAGTCCAACATTTAAAGATAAAAAAGAAAGGACTCCACCCGATCTTGTCTCCAGATACGACGTTCGCCGTTGCACCTTTTGAGCCCATCATCTACCCAGCGCAATACGCACGAATACAACTTGGCCAAAGATCAAGAAAGTGATCATCACTCCTCTGGGCTCAAGACCAAGCAAGCCACAACCAACTAGCTGGCTAACTAACTAACTGAGTGAGTGAGTGAGTGAATGTCGAGTCCAAAAAGTGTCTTATCGGCCAATGTCGTGACAATCTCCTATTCCCTCCACTCACTCGTCTCTCCTCCAACTCAATAATAATTTCTGCCAAGGTGAGCACTATTCAATACTAAGGAGATCCCCCAAATCATGCCCATCTCGGAGAATTACGTACGTTCAAGAATGAGTTGCGCCCCACGTCGTCCATCCACCAGCGAGCTCTTGGTCACGCATGTCGACGTGCACCAGTCAAATCAAGGGCCTAAATCAAGTGACGACGAGCCCAACCACAAATCACAAAATCTTCTCCATCCATGGATGGATACCTGAGCGGGACAGGGAGTCTTCTGGCTTGGGCTGACCCATCCCAACGGAGCACACATGGCATGAGCTACGAACAATCTGAACTCTTAAGGGCTCCTTGTCTTCACTTGACGTGTCATTGCCTGTCTTGTTTGGATCAGAGATGATGCCCTTTTTGCCGACCCAAAATCCAGAAAGAAAGAGAGAGAGAGAAGCCTGAGACAACAAAGGAGTCGTAGTTGAGTACTTGAACGGAATGGGTTCTGACGAGTTCCAAGTAGAAGAAACTCGAAACACAGACTCATATCTCAGCGAGCGGGAATGTGATAATGATACCGATTGGGAGAGCCTCGCCCCTTTTTCGAGATTATACAACCAGGGGGATTAGCAATGCATAATAGCGATGGCGATAATGTTGCGACACGATCTCTGGCTCAAGCTCTCAAATCCAACACTCAGTATGGAGACCCGACTTGAGGGCCCCTAACATATC
>CM021323.1:503711-537527 GCA_010645155.1 Tigriopus japonicus
TGGGATTGCTATGGTTTGAAATTTTTTTGGGGAAAACAAATCATCTCGGTAAAGTATTATTGGTAAAGAACCCAGTGAGAATTGACCTATTTCTCTCAGTGATCTGAGGTTTCTTTCGAAGGGGGCGAGCTACAGCTAGCCAGGCAGCTCCTTGTGCATACAGAGGGCTATTCTTGCTTGAAAAATGGTATTGGGTGACAAAAATCTGTGCCAACGAGTCCAGCTCACGCACAGAACTCATTTGGGAGATGGATAAGATTTTTCAAGATGTCATCGGACAACTTTTGACTCAAAACGCGGCCGACCACTTTTTGACGCGACAAAATTCACGACTGAAAAGAGGAAAAAACGAATATCCAACATATATAACGGTAATCTCATTTTCAAGGCCCATGCATTAAGTACGTGCCAATTGTTTTACTACCACTCATAATGAATTTCCAAGTCCAAACACCATTCACTACCGAAGTCGAAGTGTGAAAGTCGTTTTATTGGTGCTCGCTCGTCAAGCGATCATTTGTGCAATGGGCTCGAGTCTTCGTGAATTGCATGTTGCGGTCCAATTTCCAGTCTTGAGACAAAAGTGAAACCCTTCTGATTATGTGCAGTTGTCAAACATCACCAGAGTGTGTACCAGCTACATCTCTCTGGATCGTAAAATGAGCTTCAGTTTCCACCATAAAACGGCATGACTCGGGAGATTTAGCGCAAGGGGGTCACTGACAAACTTCGTGTGGCATTTATCCCAATATGGCTGACCAGGCATTGAAATGGCTGGAGGTTTGCATCTAAATCGAAGTAAAAGCTCAAACAGATCCCAGTGGTTGTGCAGAGTGCAGGGTGCACATGGAATGAGAATCTGAGAATGCAAGCTTTGCACTTTGTGGTCGAATTCGACCAATATTTTAATGCATTGTGAGTTCAAGATTCGATGTATGTCGGGCTCTTTTTTTTCGGACCACTTCACTAATTAATGCATGGCGAAATGGTTGGACTTTTAAGATCTATGAGAGGCCTGGGTTGGTCGTAAATGTAATGATTTGGAGCTATTATAGACTTTGGATGGGCCGAGTAGTCAGTCCTTGACCCTTTTGTATGCAATCCCATTTCCAATTGGCCATTCATATAACTCATGATTTTGCTGACTAATCCCACTTCTGTGTCAAATGAACCTGAAAGAGAAACTTTCATGATTGTGCGCGATTAGCCGAGATTTCAGCCCCTCCAAGGCGAAGGAGTAAAATGCATCCAAACCAGTTTAATATCATCCAGCACATCCGACATCAATCTTACTGAAACTTATTCTTCATGAATCCAGTCACCCCCAATAAACGTCCACTTTCCAGCCCAAAAACGTGTGTCACATTTTAAACAAAGTCAGCCCATAGAAAGGTATGGTTCTCTTTCCTCTTCGTTTCAGTCTTTATCCATTATCGTCGAGAAATGACACGAATCGTCCGTGTCATCATGAAAACTTTCGCAAATTTCACCTTAATTTGACAATTTTCTGATTAACTTGACGCTGGCAGGAGGACCAATCACTCTGACAATTCTCCCTGTAGACACATCCCACCCCACTTTGCCCTCTCCTCGCAGTACAATACAGTGCCTAAGCTTACGAATTAATCCCCTCGACTTTTGACGACCCGCTTTAATCTTTGAAACCTGATAAATTGTGGATTGCGATTCGTCCTTGTGGAAGGTGAATCCCCTGGGGAGAATCCACTTTGACAATTCAATTCCTGTTCTCGTCCTCTTGGGTATGTTCAAATGATTCGTGACGGAAACGGGTCAAGGTGTTATCAAAAATTACATTACACATTTTATCATTTCAAAAATGTGTTTTTCAAACACTGGGAGAGCATGAGATTCATGATTGTTCAGAATTTTCGTTCGTTCTCAGTCAGGTCGTTTGAGCAATTTGATGGGGTGCTCAATTTCCAATTTCCACTAACCAACATCGTTGTATTTCCAACTTTTATTGACCAAGCTCCCCAAGCCAACTTGTTTGAACAAGAAGAATGTGCATTTTTGGCCGGCTTTGTGGGTAATTTTCCCCCCCCATTATATGTAATATTTCTCCATCCTCCGTCCAACTGATACTGAATGTTCTACGTATTATGTACTGTACTGCCGAGCTAGGCCTTCTCGACACTGACAGTGGGTAAGGTTGGGGCTGATCTGAAGTCTGAAGTACCAAACTATCATTAGTTAAGGCTAATGACATGTTTGGTTTTCACATTACACTACGAACAGACCTTATTGTTGGTTGGGGCTTCAGCAAAGTCGGAGCTTTTTCCACCGGGGTTGGCGAGTTGGTAATGCGGCATTGGTTGGTGATGTCAATATGCATTTGATAAATGAGGCTTCCTGATTCTCCCCTCGAAGAAATGCACTTTCGAGAAAAAGGTCGTAAGATTCTCACGTAAATTTTTCTTAATGCCTTAATGGAAACTGCTAAACGACTATTGGGGTTAGGGGCAGTCAGTGATTTCGAGAAGAATGTCTTCCATCCCTCGTTGTTTTCAACCAACAATCGACGAGGAGCTAAACAAGCCATTACAATGCAATGTGTTTCTACATGCAAGCCTAGGTTGTTTGTTTATTAGGTATTCATTGTACTATCACACTCACCAACTAGCTTTACTCAAGAATCAATTGTGACTTAATGGTTGGGCGTTCTTTTCATTCATTGTGGTGTTTATCAGAGTTGGCATTAGCTAAATCCGAGTCAATTAATGGCTCAGATAAGATTCAAAAATGTCAACGGAGCAAAAACTTGTTTCCATAATTAAATCGCCCGGGCTTATTGTTTGGAATCCTCGTACTTGGAGCCGAGATAAGATAGCGTAAATGATGGTTTGATTACAAACCGTTGCCATGACGAAGAATGAACATAGCAGGGTCCTCCAATGCTAACCCAAGCCCAAACCCAGGCCCTTGGATGAGAATTGTGTGACAAAAACAATTCAATTATAACGCTTTGATCTTGGATTGTTCACATCTTATTCGTCGTGGATTGATCGCCAAGCCTCACCACACCACGACACTGATCATCTGGCTTTATCTTTTGTGTGGCTCTCCCTGGGTCCACTGTGCGTTCGTTCGTTCGGATTGCTGACTGCAGAGCTTGCTGACAAGATGGCTCGTCGACACAAATTCCAGGTCTCATCCTGTTTAAAGTCATTTATACCACTATCATTGATTTATCATCTCATCCGAGCACTCAGCAGGCCACAACTCGGCGATTCTCAGGGCTTCACCGTCTAGTACGTATGTATACCTACACCGACCAATTCAACGTATACTATTGCGTACAGAAAGAAGAAGGGGAATCAACCTACCAACCATGGGCGAAGAGACTTGAATAATAGAAATGAAATTGTCGGTTTGAAAGCCAGATTGATTTCTAGTTAAGTTTCAAGCCTTTTTCTACTCCTGTTACTTGGAACCGGGGAAAAAGGGACGGAACTCAATTGGGATTTCGAAGAGACAAGTCTAAGTAATGAGAGGGGAGGTCACCGGCCGCTCTCGTGATACGGGGGTTACGTACTGATTGTGTTCAGTACTTGGAGAGCTTCTCCAAACTTCAGATCAAGGGGCAACGAAAGAGGAGGAGGAGAAGGAATTTGATGATGTGCTCGTTCATCATAGAGATCCTCAATCCTTGGGAATCTCTGGCACACAGACTCGTCTGATCATCATTATCTTCGCGTTTGAACTAGGGAGACAAAAAGAGTTTCATTGCGGTTCATTTACCTCTATCCAAGTCATCTAGTTGAATTTTGAAGTTGTCCAAAAAGTGTTAGAGTTCTCGATGACAAAGTAAGTTATTTTGCTTTAAAGAGGAATTGAACCATTACTTTTCTAGGCAAATTTGGGATCCAGATCAAATTGGGTAGCGGGTAGCAATGTGACTTATTTCATTTTTTCTCATTTGGATTTTAGACCATCGAAAAGAATGAGTGATGACGATTCCTAATGCAGTTCCACTTTCCAAAAAACTGGCTTGGCAGATAGGATCGCATATTTTGAAGTCATTGCTTTGACTTCGTCCGGTTGGAGTTGGTCTGGCGATCCCCAAGTTGGTTTCGTGTGAAAATAATACGAAGAAATTTTCCCAATCAACTCGGGCTTTTGTTGTGGAAAATCAGTCGAAAACGACGATCGTCTTTCTCAAGTGACTTGGCGGATCTTGGTAAGTAAGCACCATTCTAGTTCCCAAGGACGATAAGAAAGTGAATAATGTTCCGTTCTATGGAAGCGAGTGAGCACATACCTTTACTACCTTATTCGATTTTATTCTTTACAATACTTCCTATTGGAGTGGCTCACAATATTAAAGATATCATTCGTAAATACAATTGTGTCGACCGCAAGAGAAAAAAAGAGTGATGAAAGTCGATCATTGGCATTGTTTATTGTTGATCTCGCAGTACTTTAACTTTGACTTTCTTGGCAATCCTTCAACTGTTAAAAATCAATGACAGTCAAGCAGACATGAGCAATACAGTCTCTCAACGGTTCGACTTGATCATTTCGTATTGTTTAGGGCGAAAACAACTATCGAAAAGAACGAGTGCCCGTCTCTGGAGATCCTCTCTCAGCGGTGTGATACTATCAAATGCAAATTCAATCTTTGTTTTTTGCCTTTCCTTGAATTGATAAACCCCCAATGGCTTCTGGTGAACTTGATAGATCCGAAGAGATGCCGGCGATCCGATCGAACCAATGAAACAGTCCAGAGCCACGTACGAGTGCACCTAAGAAATGGTAATCAGGCTTGGTAGATTTTTTTCCCTACAGTACGTATGCGTCGTTAGTGAGTGAGTGCCTGCATACATACACCAAAATACCGGGTGACGGAGAAGAAGCTTGGATTTCGATGGACAGATACCCTTGCATGGAAAGAGAAAAGCAAACAAGCGGACTGATTCTCCTTGTTCTGGGGTACATAATAGTACATGTTGTACAAGTCGTCGCTATAAAAGTTAAGATGCTCTCGCATTAGCTTCAGTTGAAGACCATTCCCCGACTTAATTGACGAATGACAGTCACGAATCTCCTTCGTGCAGGAGTAATGTCAAATTAAGAACGTTTTTAACCTACATTATCAAGCTGGATCGTCGTCGGTCGGTAGCTACTAGCTACGATCTACTTCGTAGATCATTTGAGAACCTAGTCACCAACCAAGCAAGTGGAAAATGTGCCGCAGAGACCGGGATGAGCAAATTGTTAGCTGAAAGTCGCTTCAGGCCTGTCGCACGAGGCCAATTTCCAGGAAACAGCTCTGGTCGTCGGAGAAGCTCACAATTTTAACCACTCTATCTTGATGTCGTCGTCGTCCTCGTGGTCGAAGTTGGTTAGGTGGTCTCTTCATCGATGGACTTCTCACTCAAGCTAAAATTAGCTCTTTGAGATCATATTTTCAATGATGACACGAGTTGTGTTCGTCGGCTTTGAGAAGTCCACGAGTTCCTCAGTTGATCTATTTTACCAGGCTTGTGAAACAGATTGCCCGGCTGGAGGGCCACACCATCACCACCGGAATGCCTCACAGGGGCCTTCTTTCAGCGAGTTTCCGTGGCTCCTGGCCGGTCTAATTGCTTACGGAAAGATCATAAACATTGTCAAATCATTTTGCTTGGGAAATTCTCTCACATAAAAAGCCAGGCGAGCGGGCGGGTGTCGTTCAGACCGAATTTGAGTCCATTTCTTTCTCGCACATTAATCAAGCCATTGCGAAATGACCATGAGATCCTGAGTGACTCAAGAGTATAGCGGTAGACGCACTACGTAGATATGTCATTGCAGTCCGTACCATGGTTTCTTCGTCCTCTAATTATTGTATAGTACCTCTGTAGTTAGGACCTGAAGCTCTTCTGAGTGGTCGGTGAATCTCAAATCTGGAAGGCACTTTCCGGGGAAAAAGTGTCGAATGGCGAAGTTCGTATTGTCCAAATAATCAGAATTCGTGGCAAGATCTAATTCGGTCGAATTGACGTGCTAATAATACCGGCAGCAGGCATCAAGTGTTGCAACGCTCTTCCCATTCCACCTCCCCCGGTTCCCATTTTCCGACCAATTTCCCGCACTTCCTGACTGACGAATCTAAGCCTCCTCTGTGCAATCAAGTCAGCCAAGGGACGACGACTCGAATAACAGGACCCCTGGTCAGAAATCTTCTCATTCATGTTTTCCCCACTGACTGGAAGGTGCGAGAGCTGCGCAAACCCTGTCTCTCTGTTTCTCTCTGTGCGTGTCTACCACTTTTCCACCAAGGTGAAGAGACAATGGATACGTCCTCCTTCTCCTCTTTACTTGGGACATCCCAATTTTCCTTTCCTGGGAAAGACCTTTAAAAATATCTGCCTCCTGTTGCTCTGCACTGCTCTGGCGTTGATTCATGCAAAAAAGGGGTGAGGAAGCCTCGGGATGGATTGGCTGGGAATTTGACTGGACGGAAGGGTAATGGTTGTAGTCAATACGAGTTGAACCATCCATATTCTACCGAGTTCCTACCTACGGTACAACTGTGGTACAGGATATAAAGGAAGTGGTTTATTGTTTGATTGCCCACTCTCGCCGATTTCATGCCAAGATAAGAACAAAGACTTTCAAGTTGGATTCGAACCCAGGGTTGACCTCTTAAATAAACAAGGAGTTCGTTTCAATCGACTTGAAGATGCTAGTTGGTGTCTTGTCTGAAACGATAAATTCCTCTCCTTTGAAGCAATGATAGTTGTTCAGCTCTGGTATTCTGGCTCAAGATCAAACGGGTGGTCGCCATAATTCTTCGCCTAATTTTGATCTTTGGATGGTCATTGTCGTCGTTGGTCGATCCTAAGACCATTTTGAGATTCAGCGGATCCTTAAAAAGATTTGCCAAACAAAAACAATTTGAATGCCCCTAGAAACCCTGAATCGAGAGCTCTTTCAGATTCTTTTGTAGACTCAGATTTACGAATACCTTCAAAAGCAAAGGCGTGTGCATTCAATTTAAGGGGTGGTTTGCGGTGATTTTAGGGATGATGATGATCGTGATGATCATGTCGATGATGGCGATCTCTCGATTTGGTTGGGCACTTTTCTTCAGTTTTACTTGGCTTTTTACGACGAGTCTCACCAAAATTAAGACATTTAAAGTGTGAAGAGTCCTAAGTCGGACTCAAGAATGTTGATCAGATAGCCAAAAGTCAATCTGTAACCTCAGTCAGTCAGGTCGTCGAGATTATTGCTTGAAACTCGACCTCCATCTACCTCCAATTTCTCAACGCACTGCTTAAATTCCTTCCAAAGGCCAAGCACGACCAGTAGATTTAATCACTTTTGAGGAATGCTCATTTTTGTCGGCTTGGGTTTGCTCTGACTTAAAGCTGAAGTTGATAGTTTTCCCACAGTGGTCTTTTGAGGTCTGTTTCGGCTATCGACACTTTGAAATCAGATGAAGCCTTTATGGAGTTGCCTCACCATTTCGACTTGGCTCCCTCTGCGAGGATGACGTCGCCTTCTTGAGCAAGATCCGTACAATAGATCCCAGCCAGTCCTCATCGGCTTATTCCAAACACCACCTTTGACACTTCCAATATTTAGGATCTTTCAATTGAAACTCGAGAGATCTTTGAAATTGGAGTACAGACTCTCGTTAAGAAAGGACCATTGTAGACACACTTTCCTCTAAGCCATCTTACTAAGCTCGTCCACTGATTGATGGTAGTGTTGGTGCGCTTGGCACAGGCCATTGTTGATTGGAACTTGAAATGATTGGAATGAGGATGGGCCACGATAGTGATCAGAGTGTCGGGTGAGCCTTCTACGTAGTGTTCCTTATGCATCCCAAACGCAATTCTCAGCCAATCCGTTTCCCAACAATGCGACATCAATTTTCCAATATTTGGAACCGAAATGGTAGTGTCATTGGGATTTTAATGCCATGCCATTGGTTGTTCTTAAACGATAGCAGAGGTAGTTACGGCGGTCTGCTGGCAGGATTGTGGGATCAAATCATGGTTGGATGGTTGGACAAGCGTGTAAAATGCATGAATTGTATTTGCATGCAAAAAGCTCATGGCATTGTTTGTCAAGACGATAGAAGTGCATCATTCATTGCCCAATCTGGTTCTGTTCCGTGGCAAATTGCAAATCTATTTTTCATGGAGAAACAAGCAAAGGTTGAAGCCAATGTTGGAATTCAATTACAAGACCTCCTCTTTAGCCTTTATCTTCTTCGGCATCGTCAGGCTTTTTTTAACGTTATTTCGCGATGCGTTGGAAACAAATTGGGAGATGCCCAATGCACACAATATATTTATCTCTTGCGACATTTTGTATGGGAATAAACAAAGGGTCTCAAACATTTACAATACAAGAACTTGTATGATTGAATGATTCACAAATCCAAGAATGAGTGAAATACTCGCCGTGACCGGGACATGATTCATAAGTTAAGACGATAATCACTCATTTTGAACGAGGACCTCGTTGAGGACTGATGGCATTTTCTCTGTCATTAGTTTTCGTTTCCTCGATATTCCACAGTTAAGTGGCCATTCAAAACGAATTTATTAATACCACTCGACGCAGTCACAATTTCCTTCTTGGCCACGCATTTCAACCGAGAGAGTGAGGCAAGAAAAATCATGAATGAACCATCCATCCATTCAGCCTGCCAACCAAACTGACGTAACGAACACAGCCATTCCAAATTCCGAGAGATCCAGCAGTACTCGTACACTACATAAAATAGGGCAAGGGAAGATGGAAAGGGATCGAAATACATCAAAGCCAATCCCCATCCGATTCGACTGAACAAATAAATCAAGTTCAAGTGTTCCTAGTGTAGATAAAATAAATAACATTTGTTTGCTTTTCGGCAACTGTAGAGCCATGCATCTCCCAATCCAATTCCATGGGGCCTCTTTGAGACGGGTCCGTGGGAAAGACCGTGTAAATATCATTTCGGGGAATTTTGAGCTCATGCCAAACCGGCCGAAAAGAATAACTCTTGTTTATGTGGCGTGAATATATCAAGTCAGTGGTGTTATTTGAGCCCCGACATGGCCGATGTCGGAAGCAATTCGACCCTGATCTATCCAGACAGTTATTATTGCGGTGTCGGTAGAATTGGGCACACGCCCCAAATCATCATGACAGTTGGAGAAATGCGGTCGTCGAGTCGCACTGGCTATCCTATTCCAAAAATGGCATGGGTTGCTTCACTTTTTTTTGCAGAGTATTTTGAGGGCCCTCAAATGAGAAGAGCCTCTTGAGGCAAGGACTCGACTCGTATAAGGAATTGAGCAGCATTATGGACGAGGAATTGCCTGCAGGCTTTGGGACAATGTAAAAACGCCCATATTTATAATTGACATCGGAAGCAGCTGCCCCGAACCATTGACGGCATTACTCCATTATTGGGTTGGTTGGGGGTTGAACGTTCGTTCGCCCTCTTCGAAGATGATCGTGACCAAAATACGGGAGGTCTGATTTGGTGGCGGATGGGGCACAGATCTTGGGGAGAGAGTTGAGGACTTGTGTCATTTGTGTAGGATCGAGATATCCGAATCCAATCAGAGGTGCCCTCCCAGATGACGAGGCAATTTATATGTGACCATCATCATTGAGGAATGAGCTTTAGAGTAATTCGGAGCTCTGACTCCTCTTAGGTGATGATCAAGCGTTCTTGCGAGATAATTTCTTTCTAATCGACCATCTCTCATACATTTATTTGGCTGGGTGCTTGGCTGACTGAAGTGGACGCATTGAATGCTGGCTGAATACGTCCAAACTTTTATTGTATTCATCTTGAAGCGTGTACCTACAACGTGTCCACATTATCCAGGCACAAAGTATAATCGTCGAATAATGACGATTAGATGATTATCGCGCTTAAGATGTTCGCGACCAAGGAGACCCAAGTGATTCGATTCCCAATCATACAGTATAATGATGCTTTGTCAATGGCTTGATAGGGTGCCCATTCATTCAAAATTTGGGGGAAATGAGAATGCAGGCCCACCAAAGGCAAAATGACGCCACGGGTGGATCGGTGAAAATGCCGAAAGATCACATTTGATTTATTGGGCTCGAATGACGGCGAGTCATTTGAATCTTTGGCGTGAACAACTCTCTCTCCTCTCAAATTTGAATCTCATTGAGTTTGTACCATGGTGGTTACCATTATCCTGAACAGGAAATGACTCGTCTGTATGTATCTCCTAGCTTTTAGATCACCTCAAATCCAGACCAAAGTCAAAGGCATGAAACATTTAGCCAAAGCTCTCATTGACGCACAAACTTACAGAGCCTGTGTGTTCCTCTGACATTGTCAAACGAACGAGATTTGCTTAGTTTAGTCTACTTACATTTTGAACGAACCATCAGCCAGACCTCCCCCTACTCTATCCTAGTTGAGACGGGTGGCGTGTTCGCATTGTTGTAATCCTCAAGCCAGACAACCCCCATGACTAGCTCAACGTCATGGCCTGTCATCGTCTTGCACCTTCCCTCCCCATTGTCATGATCCTGGAGCTTCACGCTCTTCATATCATTAATTTCATCAACATTTCAAGTGTTTCCCTCTCCCGTGGACTTGATTAAACGTAGCAATACTTTGAGCTAATCTAGACAGAGGTCCCTGTTTTTGTCCTGATCCGTCCCAAACTCAGGTTCTCGGACCTGCCTATTTTCGATCGAGCCCTGTTGAATGGAATTGCCCGGAAAGGATGGATGAAGAGCGGTTCGACCCTTTCTTTGGCTGGATGGATGGAGGATTTGGAAGAGGAGGATGGAGAGATGGGCAACAGTTGTTCAATGCACAAGCCACAAAATTAGAATCATTGTCTGGAAATAAATGGAGAACGCCGAACACCCTTGTCATGAACAAATGAAGCTTAATCCCGTTCAAGTGTCGAAATCCCTGATCATGTTTTTGAACGTAAACACTTCCACACCTGACCTGCGTTGCATTTGAATATCGAATTTCAGATCAAATCCAATTTGAGATAGCGCCTCATGAATATAGCACAAATTAAGAGTGAATACTTTTACAGGACTCTTTAAGAACACGTTGTCCATTATGGTATGTACATGGCGATGATGAGAAGGAAGGGGAGGGGGATGGAGAGAATGAAAGAAAATCGGAGGGAGGACCTCGCTCTCCCTCTCTTCAAACACCATTATTTTTGGCTCTCAATCGAGGTAGTTTCTGTATATTTTGTGGCTTATTTCTTTGAAATATGATCCCTCAATAACCAAAAGTAGGGTTTTCGGGTCTTCATTATACACGTACTGATTTGGTCCGCATGAAAAGGACCTTTGAATAGAGACTATTCCGTCCCCATTTATTGGCCGGATGAGCTTACAATAACTCAGCCAAAGTGTAAATATGAGAGTGGCTTGATTGAAAAGCGCGAGTTCTAAGGGAGTGTACTCAGTCTTTTCACATGGATTGGACATTTGTCACAGACATCCGAGGCTTTCCGAACATGTTTGAAATGACTCGATCATAAGAAAAAACGAGCTACCCTTCAGTCGCTTTTCAGGTTGATGAACTTTTGAGCGCTTCGGAAGAGTTCACGTCGTTGGAGTTTGCCGGTGATAAGCCCACACCAAAGTCACATTTGTTGGACTCGTGTCAGCCTTTTTGTTTTCCGCTAATTTCTACGTACCGGGACACACAAGCTGCTTGAAGGAAGGAGAGGAAAGCACTCAATTTCACAGCAGGTTTCACGAAACAATTGTTTGACAGAGAGCCACTATTATCATGCTTGGTCAATTAAGACCCGACGAAGCGAATGTGCGACAAATACGAAATATTTCCGTTGAATTGCTTCTTTTTGTTTTAGGCACCTTTCGGTCAAGGACAGAGGACGGAAAAGGACAAAGAAGTCATCAACTTTACCACCTGTTTGGTTGTTGGTCTCCTGGCTTTTGAAGAGTCTAACGAGTTCGCCAGGCAAACGGAGGTCCTCTTTTTTGACCAAATGTCATAACTTGGCGACTAATTAAAGGGTGTTTCCGTTTGTCAGTGTTAAATGGTATGTTCCACAACAATGACGTGGTTATGGAGGAGAGCTCCTAGAAGTGCCCTAATCATCCTGGGTGGGCTTGACAATCGAAAAGTAGTTGTTGGCCGTGGGTTTCGTTGTTGTCGTTAAAGTCACCATTGGGCTTAGGGCGAAAATGAGTCGGGGGAGTAAAAACTGAACACCAAAAGCGGCAGACATCTGTTGCTTTCATGGAACTGCGGGTTATGGATAATTACGTCTAGGTACTCGTGGGCTTTGTTTCAAAGGCTTGCCAAAACACACGAGATAACACCTGAAAACTAAAGGGAAGACTTGTACATTAGGATCATTTCCCAAGGATAAATTCTTTTGACTTTTAATGTTTTATTTGTAATCAGTTGGAGAGGATTTACAATTTCTTTCTGAAGCCAAAGACAGTAATTAAAAAGGTTCAAATAATGTATCCAGACTTGAGGGTATAATTATCTTGTTACCTATACCAGCTTCTGAAGGGACCATGTTGGGTGGATGTGCATTTTTAAATAATTCATACTCACATGCTCAGTTGGAAAATAATTGCAGATGACAGCAAACCGGGTCAAGATCGCGAAAATGAAACCGGGCCAAAATTGACGAGCATAATCAAAAGGTTTCTTTGGACAAATAATAAACAAGCAAAGCCACATTTTTCTTCAAACTAAATTGTTTCCAAAATTAAGGTGTTAGGGCCATTAAGTTATTTTACAGCCCTCCTTCATTAGAGCAAGAAAATGGAATGATCATTCTGATCCGTTATTGTTTTCTCATATGAGTATAACCCACTAGGATGTTCATTGATCCAAAAACATTACTCTCCAGTTGAGATTCACATTACGACTTGAACGTTTAGTGGTTCCATATGGCAAAAAAACACCTTTATTGATATGTAGGCAAATGGTAGATCCGAGTTTGGAATGTGCAAGTTGGGGCCAAATCTTCGCAGAATTGCATTTTGGATTCCCGTGCCTACGTGCATGAGTGAATGATATGTATGTACGAGTGCGTGTATTCGGATCTATGCACTCAGTTTTTTGGGGAATTAATATCACCATGAATATCTTAGCTGACCTGGTGCAACTTGCAGAGAGGTATATGCAAATTTTTCTTCCTTGGAGTTTGGAGTTTTACGATGAGAATTCATGACTGCATATGAAAATCCTTTGGCACTCGCTTTATGGGCTCAACTGGCTCAACCCATGGGTTTAAGATGATTTGAAACCTCCCAAGTGTGCATATCAAGCAAGTGTGGTTCTAATTTACGCTTTCATAATAAGCTGTATACCTATCAACGCACTCATTCTTGTTGCATTCATTCGGAATGCCCGTGGAAAAAAGGCATTCATCTGAACCTTGGTTTCACATTCCTTTTTCAAAAGGTCTCGCCATTATTAGTGAAACTTGTCTCTTCTTCTGGCCATGTGTCCAATCAAAGCAATCTCCAAGTATTCATCATAGGAGGCTTTTTCGGAATCTTTAATTGACAGAACTCGGGTGGTGATAAATCGATCAATTTTCCATTAGAGCCCCCCAACCACTTTGACGACATGCAACCACCATCCACTTCGTATTTCTCGGCACTCACTCACAGGAGCGGTCAAACCAGTACCGAGAAGAATGATGAAAGAGTACTAGTGCAAGACGAAACAAGGATGACCAAAAGGAGCCATAACCTATAATAGAGGGGCTCATCCCCGCCGTTTTACCACACGAACGTGGTGTTCCTTGGGCTAGCCAGCGAGAGAGAACACTATTGATGAGTCTTAGCGGTGGTCAAGTGTAATCGATGACTGCCATTAGATCTTGACCTCTTTATCAATCTCACAGCCATAAGGGTGCAATGACTGGGTCGGCCACAAAGGTTGCAAGACGTCCCACAGTGACAGAAGTCAGGGTGACGAAATGTCCCCAAGAGTCAATCGAAACAGTCGTGGGTGTTCTGGACTGTTAGAGATATCAACGCTACAACGTTGTCGCCCATCGCTCGTTTCATCCATTTCTCGATCTCGAGACATTCGTGTTGGGCTCCTTAGAGCTCTTCCAAACACTTGAATACAGACAGGGCAATCCTAGAAATTTTGAGTTAAACCACTGGAAAAAAGATCCTATAATTGATCCCGACTCCTTTTTACACATGCAGGACCGAGTCCAAGGTATTTGAGATTGAGCCGGAGAAATTTGGATACCTTAAAAATGCAACGCACCTTATTTCATTTCTAAGGATAAGTCCAACGAGTATTTTGGCAGTGAGCAGAGAATTGCGCAATTGAGTCATTATTGTCTTCAAAGCGAAGACGAACGAGACGAAGACAGACAATTGAGAAAGATCGATTGCAAAATGCCACCTACAATTCAAAACCAGAAAAGCCGATCGTTGGGGACCCGGGATATTCCAACGATTTGCATTGAGTGACTGTCAATTTCTAAATAATCAAACAATTTAGAGTAAAACGTCTTGAATTGGAATTTCAACCACTCTCCAGTGTGTGATCCAATCCATAATGATTAATGCGAGAGGCTCAATTTCAGGAATATTGGGACGATTTTTTATTCCAACCCTCAAATCCCGAGGGCTATCATTATGGAAGACGATCGGGGTGGAGGATGGTTGGTTGGTAGGTTGGTTCTGGCTGTAAAAGTGTTCACATGGGGTGAGAAAGGTTTCGCTTCGAATGAAAGTCATTTGGAGTAATCATATTGACTTTGTGGTGAGGCTCCATGGCGACTCGAGCGTTCCTCTCAACCAGCCATCAACCATCGACGCATGCATCCCGACGACTAACAACCAGGTCACAGAAACACCCATCAACCCACCCAAGGAGCAACTTCCAACCAGTATCTAACGAAAGGTTAGCGGTAGGTGCTCTACCCTCTTTGCGAGACGAAGAAAACTTGAAAAATCATCCTCTTGACTTTCCCTCGTAAGTGTCGAGATTTTCTGGCCCTCTTCATTTGCACAAGGAACCTTTTAAACACTTGGCAAGACGACCATCTCCAATTTTTGTCCATAAACTTGGCGTTCGTCAGAGACCTCCCTGACAGCCACATTTCGGGTCCATTTCATTTCGAATTGTCAAGCATCGCGTGGTCCTGCTCTAACACCACCAGAAATAGGTTGAGCCCTTGGTCCACTTTGGCCCGCTGGAGATGGGATCTGAGTGTTTGCCTGAGTTGTCGCTGACGGAAAAAGTCGCACCAATAAAGTAAGGGAAAACGAAAAGTGTCGCTCGTTACAAAGTAATTTGTTACTCTGGTTGTCAAGGCGCATGACCTTATCACATGTCCACTGCCTCCTCAACGTTGCCAAACTTAGGACCATCACACATTCCAACACCTGAGTCGCGCGAGATGATAGAAAATAAGGTTATCTACAGGCAAAATTGCATCCTTATTTCTTGGGTCAAGGTACAGTCCTGATTCTGTTAGAAGGTAGTCTCAAGGAACCTTCTTCGAGAGTCGCAAAAAAACTCTCGAAGATGCAAGGTTGTCCAGAAACGACAAAAAAAACAAAAGACGTTTCCCAAAGATTTGTGGTGATGTCTTTTTCTCGAACTCTATTTGGCTTATCTGCTTGAGAGTGCAGGGTGAAGAATGGGTTGGGTCGTTTCCAAACGAGCATCTTTGAATTTTAATGTCTCTCTTTGAGCGCCTCAAGTTGACACAACATGATTCTTCGGACCCTTTGGAGCTCTAACCAATGTTTTTCAGGCACATTTCAGGGTTCACATTCGTGCACTGTGCGGAATCTTAATTAGAAATCAGCACTCTAATATGGGATTCGCCTGCTTTTTGCTAGTTGACGATTCCTTGCAGTCATCTTTGGTGTCAGCCTTCAGATAAGGGCTTTAAATATTATCTAAGTTAATGAGCTCGGCACTTGGTTGGCGAATGAATGCCGCTCAAGTAAGTTCCAACTCAATAAATAATGATTTTGGCGATGCCCAATGTTTGACCTCGACCAGATAGCGATAGCGATGGAATTTGTTGGTCAAACAATTAATGGAATGGCTTTCAATTGCTGGTTTTGAGTGGAGAAATTCAAATACTTGGAATGGATTGCGGGATGATTGGAATGACCTCGGACATCATGCTGGGAACCAATCTTCGAGCAAACTCGCCCCTAAGTAGGAAACGTGGAAGAGCCGGTTCGTCGTTGATAGGAAAACAAATATTAATTTGCTGCATGGACAAGAACTATCCGAACCGATCCCATGGCAGCCAATTTCTGACCAATGATGACCAATAGTGAGTGGTAAGAGCCATGTTGATGAGGAGAGCGATTTAACTGAGCTGCATGCATTGCATTTTCTTGTGCAATAATGTCCAGGAATTTCTGTTAGAGCGAAAAAATGCTGGAAATTGAATATGCGCATCGCACTTACTCTCAACAGCTTTGACCGTGAACCTCAAGCCAAGTGAGTCTGAATTGACAGGGCAGGCAGGTTCCGCGGCGTGCTTCTGGACGTGGAAACACGCGATTCGAAATATGAAGGTGTTGTTACTTGTTCGTGGGCATGAGTGTTCCCACAAATGAATGCCAATCAAGTGAGAAACTGGCCGCAACGTAGCCGACACATGATTTGAATGTACATAGCATTCTCAGCCTTGCCTTGCGAGTATTCGAACCATTGACGAGAGATGGGCGAAATTCTCCTTCGGCTAACCTCAAAGTCAAATGATTCAACATTCGAGTTGAAACAATTGCGCTTTAGAAATGCACGAGTGCAAACAATTTGAGCCGCTCATCTTGTGCATTGGGAACATTTTAGAGCCACTCTGACCCTGATCATGAAAAAGGCCAAGCAATGTTCGAAGTATCATCACCCACATCATTGGCGGTACCATAAAGTCAATAGAGACTTTTATAACTGAGCTCATAGCAAATCGCTCGTTTGCACCGAAGACGTCATGGTTTTGTGAACGACGGAGAAAAAGACGGGATTTGGTGGCTTTATCTCACTTTAAAAGCTCCTTTTTAGCCATCCAAGGGCCATATTAGTCAAGCCTCACGGGTACTTTTCAGACTTTAGTATGACAGCCAATTCCTAATGATGGTCCTCCATGGACTAAACGATGTGCAACTTGGCAGGATTACTACAAATTTGAACCCTTTCAATGATCTCAATTCAGTTAGAGCAGGATCGGGAATGCGCCCTATCCTGAACAGCAGATCAGTGAAATTGGGGCTGCTAAACATCATTGGAATGGAGCAAAACCTTCGAAAATGGTCAGAACAATTTGAACCCGGGGGAACAAATGATCGGGGAGGCAATTCAGACCTCCCCTGATCGTTGGGTGGCATCTTGAGGGGATTCAAGTGAACAACCAGGGTTGCTGAATGCGGCGCCAGATCAGATGACCTCTGAAACCCCCAACAAAATGGGAGTGAATGAGAGCAATCCTGCGTTGGCCTTGAAGTCATTGGCGATACCAATTGGTCACTCGGAAACATCTTCAAAATGACAAAGTCGTTGGGTCCTAACAGAGTACACAGACAGACAAAGAGATGTCAGGACCACGATGGCTGGTATTTTTATTGTTGGCCAATTTTTCCACCATTAGCTCCGCGATTAGTTCTCGGAATGGTCAGAAATTAGAGCTCTGCCATCACGCGCTTGACCTCGAGAGTTTTCGTTGAATCAACAAAAGGATTGACATCCAATCTCAGTTCATCTCTAGAGTTTCTATGGCACATTTATCATACTTCTTATTTGGTAGGGAACTCGTTCAGAAGTTCTCTGGATGCACGAAAGCTAATTAATTTGTCGGTGTAAACTGATCTCCGGGAGAAATGATATCATCAAGTTGATCATCCCACGCAAACTGAAATCCTTGGGCTTGAACCATGCATCTCATCCGGGTTCTCAAAAGTTACTCCACACAAGTCCCCTCTTTTTTATAAATGGTCTGTTTAACTGGTAAGGAACAGACAGACGTAATTCGAGAAGGTTAGTAAAACATTTTACCAACTGTACCTCTTTTCTATCAAAGGTAAGGTCTTCATTTGATTCAATTTACATACGCTCGTAGATCTTTCACGTTCTTTGCCATTCCCCTTTCAAATGAACGTTCAGGGATACCGTCAGTCACAGTAGGAATGAACCCACAAAGAAACCTATCATCGAGCCGTTGCTTGAGACTTCACGAAAGTATATTAGGCCGATCCAAAAGTCGGAAGCCTGAAATGAACTCGGATCAATCAGCGTCACTCCTCAAATGAGCATCTCAGCATTATCACGAGCTGTATTCTACTACTTTACCTCCGCAAATGAAGACGTGTCACATGTTAACGGGTTATATGGAGCACACACACTAACACTCTTTAACAAAGATAACCGCCGAAATCAGGGCCGAGTCTCAAGCTCAAAGCGAGCCAATTTCATGCTGAGATCAATGGGGCTCGAATCGACCCTTCGAACACAGTTTTGCTGAAACAGTTCTACCTATGTGCTTTCCTACAACTCAATCTACCACGAACTCACGGCTGGTTGTCGTCATAAAAAGCACCGCCTTTTCAAATCCAATTACAATTCCTCACAAGTGAAATAAAAATCTCCAAATCCGAATTGCTTACCTCAACCGGGTGGCCGTGAAGGGCGGTTTTGCCGGCTGAGATGAGACGGTACAGAAACGAGCGAAGAGCCACCGCGAGTAAGTCACCAGAGAGTTGATTCCAGGGTGGCTCTTCTCCTCACATAAGCCTTGGATCACCAGGGGTGAGTCTAAAGGGGATTGGTATATTTAGGGTTGGACCCATGGCATTCCTGATGGAAATTAACCACATATTTTATGCACCTCCCTGCAGAGCGATGGACAGCCATGAAGCTGCTTTGGCTGCCTGGAATAAAGGCGCTTTTTGGATATGATTGTTTCATTACTTTGAGTTCAAAGTAAATTCAACCCGACTAAGACTCTCCCTCAAACACTTTGGTGGGCTGTCTAGTCATGTTTTGAGATGAAGACGTAATCACGACCACTTCATCTGTATATTGGGCTCTATCCTATTTCGAGGAGCAGTTAATGCCACACACTTCAAGGGGTTGATAGTTGATACTCATTGCTTGGTACAAGTTTTAACAAAGCCTGTTCACTCGAGTCAAATGGCAAATACTTGTTAAGTAAGTTTACCAAATATGTGGATTTAAATTCATACCCTTGGCAACCCTATCAGGTAAGAGCTACAGGTATGTCAACGAAGGCGACGCAAGGAAATTCCTGACATACTTCAATTCATCAAGATGACATTTAAGAGCCTAATCGGGGGAGGGAGTCATTATCGTTGAATAGATCTCCAAGATTCACACCTGATATCATCAGCCTGATCATCTTCATTCTCATTCCTGACTATTTAGACCGGCTCTCGCTCTTCTTGCATACATCATCTCAACTTTCTTGGAATATCATGCATTACCGAAAAGTTTGTCATAGTCATGGCTTGTGTAGAAATAACAGTCACATTTCGCGAGAATCGTTACTGCACCCACAGACTTCGTGGGCTGGCAATCACAATTGAGTGAGTTGTGACTTTTAATTTGTCTTGATTTTTCTTCTCTTTTGGGACCACGGCGGAACATCGGCACAAAGAAGATCATCCAACGATTATCCACACTGCCATGGGTCCTGTCGGCCTGGAACGTACTGAATACGTAGCTATGAGCTTGAAGGGAATCATTCACATGCGCCCAAGAGCGAAAAGCCAATCTTAGTGCCCTAATCTAAGACATGCCGATAAGGTCCGTTTTTGTATTGAGGGGGGTTCCTTTTAATTCGGAATGCCCATAATGTGCAGACAGACATTAGGTTGATCACGATTCTTTATGCCAACCCTCCTTCATCAGCATGAAGTCACTCCGAATGGAAATTGAAAGGAGCCAAACAGAAGAATCATGGAGCTTAAATTGGACTCAAATGAGTTGCAGGAATCATTCACAGATCCTTTCTAAATAAAATGGAAAAAGAGATGGGAGAGAAACGCCATTGGGAGGAAATGCTAATGGTGAAAACTCTCTTTGAAGCCATCGACAAACAATGGCTACGCCACAAACCTCCTTGCTATGGACTAGAGAGTTTGACAAACCTTCCAAAGAATTTGGTTATCACTTGCAATTGTCGGCGGTGTTTCGGTCAGACTCGTATAAAGTGCATTGGGATGTGCTCCTACCTCATTATGAGTCAAATCTTAGTTTTATAACAGTCTGGATAATGAGATGCATCCAAATAAAGTAGGGTGTTTTCCTTCTTGCGAATGCCAATAACTGCGAAAACTAGGTCTTCTCATGCCAAAATCAGCCAGATCCCGTTTCACATCTCCAATCACATACAAGAAATCATTTTGCTTTGACTTTTTGGGCCTTCAAAGCCACAAATGTTTTCGTGCGATTAAAGACAGGAATGAAAATCCTTTCCGGACATTCAAACCATTCCACCAGGTTGAACTTGGTGAGCAAGATTGCAGAGGAATCAGTGAATGGATATCATAGCGACAGACACTAAAAAACTTTGGCTCCATTGAGAGATGGAAACCGGCATTCCTGCTCTTGAAAATTGGTTTGAAAACTCAAACTTGGACATACACGGAAAGGTTTTTGGAGATTAAGACCTTGAGAGCACATTCCTCGGGAAACCCAATGGTGGTTGGTTTGTCTCCATATCTATTTTCACATAACGTATCATGTGACCTATTTCGTATTATCGCATTCATCTATTATTTATTAACATTAACTATTATATATCAACATGTATTATGTATTAACACATATTATATAATAACATTTATTATATATTAACATACATTAAAGTTTTTATGTATGATCTATCAAAGTATTATCTAATTGTGGTCGGTTTGTCTCCATGATTTGTTTTCCATGACTTTCAAGAGTCTGCGCAAAAGCATTTTGCAAGTAGCGGACATCCCAATAAGCATTCGCAAACGAACACATATTAAGTGTCTGACTTCTCTGATCTTGCGACTCGTCCGAGCCGAGTTCGGACTCGGTTGGGTATTTATTGACGCCATAGAGATTGTTGACACACTTGAGTAAGAAAAGCGGCAATTTCGGACTTTGAAAGGAGGACCTCCTGGCGAGGAGGAACTGTCAGGAGAGCATAATTTGCCTTCCTCGTTTACAAGTACCGGGCACATCAAGTACTGAAAAGGAACAACGCCAAGCCACCACCCAGTAACTCTTCAACAAGACCATTCCTCAAGTCAGCCAGTCAGTCTTACAACGAAAACCCTTCCTCCGTAGACAAGTAAAACACTGGACAAAATCATCCAACCCGTTGATAATCTTATACACGATGATATTCAAAAAAAGATTAAGCGGAAAGTGTTTTGGCATTATTTTACCGGATTATGTTTTTTTTAAAATATTTCTCTAATGGTACCTTTGTATCAATGTATAAAGTTAGCTTTAGCAGTTTTCTCAATGCTTTGAGGACTTTGACGAGCCTAAGAGGTTTACCTTCCCGAGAACCCACCTCTTTCTTGGCTTTTGGAACTGTCTTGGATGCTGTTGTTGTTCTTTCTGTCATTGTTGTTGTCGTCTCCTAAGAAGTCGCTTCTTTGTCTGGGCTTATTTGCTTTGGAGAAGCTTCAATAAATGCCCATAAAGATCCCTAGGTCTCAGAAAAAAGAGGTTCCAGTCTCCTTATCTCAACTAGATTACCTTTCAGCAGCTGCTCGGGAGGGCTAAATATTTAGGCATTTACTGCCATACTTTTTTCACTAATTGGAGTAACTTGAAAGACTTTTGAATGCCCTTCCTATGTGGCACGTGACGCCATTTGAGAATAACTCCTCTGCCTTTTGGTCTTCTTAAAATTCATTTGCCCTTCGTTATTGTTACTCAACTAAATTTTGGACACCTTTGCCGCTGCTTTTTAACACGTGTTGAACTTGAGGTATCTCGGTGGTGAATCAATTTGTTACCAAGAAATTCCTAGCGATAACGTATCGATGTTGATGTCGGATCAAGGAGCTACTCAAAGCGCAACAACATTTTGAATTCTTGATTTCGATGTGTCAATGACGGATCAAAGGAATGCTATAAGACTTCAAAGTAAAGGCGAAGGGCACACACAAATATTTTAATTGCAGAGTGCTCCGTCATGTCGAAGAAACCCCTAGAGGGCACAAGAGTGCCAAAATGCCCTTCAACTGTCCACTTGAACAGTTGAACGACAATCATTTTTGTGTACCTTTCTTCCACCGCTCCCTTTATTTTGATGGATGACTATGCTCGATTTATGTTCAAAATGGCAAAGAAAAGCAAGCTACTATATTTGTTAACTATGAATGTCTTGATTCCCCATTCAATAAATCGCATTAACGTTCGTTTAGCCAATGTTCTGCCATATCCAGATTGGCCATTCAATCCGAAAATAGCCTCAAATTAGAGAGATGTTTGCCGCGCTGGTCGACGAGGCAGAAAATGGTTGGTGGTTTTTGGCACTTTTTGGATCGAAACCATTCGTCGTCCTAGCTCCCTCCCTACTAGTTTCTCTTTTTGGAATCCGTTTTGGGGAGCGACTCGATTGGGATTGTACTTGATCCCGATGTTGTTTTGGGGGTAACCATCAATGGTGGATGGGTTGGTTGATTTCGAGTCCTTGGTGGGCGCTCGCTCATCTATCAATGACATTCCTGAACAAGTTGCCAACCATCATCTCTACAGTGGTGGACCAATTGAGGGTGAACATTTATAACTGATGTGATTTGAGCGTTGCCAAATATGATTTGCTGACTCTTTTCCCGAAAATAGAGTAAAGGATGCATACTTGACTGAAAATATATGTCAGTCTTTACCGAAATAAGAAATTGGAGCTATTTGGCTTGACCTAAATTTACGATCTCTTTGTCAAGGACCGATGTGAACCAAAATGAGTGGGTTTGAGATGACAAGTTTTGCAACTTGATAGTTTTTAATCATGGGATACAAGCGCGGTTTTATTAGATTGATGCAAAAGAAGCAAAATTGGCGAGACTGAGGAACAGCTGGCTTGTTATCTTCGGCATGATGGGGATAAAAAGCGTCGGGCCAATAAGAGCATCAACGGAAAATAGCCGGGATTCATTCCCGTTTCGTCTGCAAATTCTGTTTATTGTGTTGGGTTCGAGTGGTAGCTCTCCATGGATGACAAACCGGTGAAAAGAAAAATGCAAATCCTTTTATACAAACAGCATCATATTGAAAGGAGCCTTGTTTGCTCCACAGGATATCGTCCATTGACTCTCTCACTCAAAGCGATATTCTTTGGTTGTCAAGTTCGCTTTGCTCGCCTTTCAATCGAGCGAATTCGGGAGCGATCATGGTTTTGCGGGAATAAATAAATTTCAAGTTTATTGGAGCGGACATTCAAACAAGGACTATCACTAAATTTAGATCGGAATGTGTCGATGGGGACAGCGAGAACAATTGGACAAACTGGACATGGCAGTTATCAAAGGCAAAGAACGAGGCCAAAATAGCCACTCATCAAATGTACCCACCATGTTTATGTTCGTCTTCTTGCTTTGAAATGCTTTCGAAATCAATCATAATTCATTTTGGTCCCGCTTATTTGATAAATCTCAGCTGTTTTTGTCGCGTGGGACCACTTCTCATATGGTCATCTTCTCGTCATGGTCCAATTGCTGATTTTTCCGCCATTTTTTCTCCCCTTCTCTTTCGAAAGCTGTCAATATAGGTGTAAAGGATCACTTCCAGAAAAGGAATGAAGACGCAAAAACCGCATTCAAGTATCAATCATCTTGATGAACACCGTCTCAGGCAAGGATTGTCCGAACAGAAACGTAACGAGGGAAAGAGGCCCAAATTGACAAGCTTGAATAGCATCAACGAGAACAACACGCAATCTTTTCGGTAAAGGCAACCTCAAAAGCCGTTTGGGACTCGGTGCCGCACCCTCAAGCGAACCCGGTTTCATAATGAAGCATTGTGCTAAATCAATTGAACGACATAATAGAGGTCCTTTTGAGATATGTTGTGCAAAATTACCTGCCCCTTTTCACGGTGAATTTGATCTTGACACCTCGAACTATGAAATGGCCAGTGGAGCCACATGTCAACCTCCACAAAGAATCGTATGACAGCCTTGGCGGTAACCGAAAAGACGAGTCCGTTTTAATACCTCGTTTTTGAACGACAATCAGTTGAAAGAAGGCTTCATGAAGACGATAGGAGCCTTCTAATTATCATAAGTGGACTGGCTATTTGAGTGTTCATATCTGAAATGCTTGCAATTTCCTCCTAATGAGAGGATTTCCCCACTTTGATCAAGCGATTCCATCCTACTTTCTGATAGGAAACGCCATTTTCAGAACAAGTTTAGCACATCATCAATCTAAAATGACAGACAGAATTAATTTCCATGGAATTGCTCTCAATGTCTACGAGTCAAGATTTGTCACAGCTTATCATTTTGCAATCAAACCCATCGATGGATAATGCTGTCAGTTCTTGCTGCACTAGCTCTCTTGGATGGAGCCATGCATTGGCTCATCGAACTGGTTTTGTTATTGGCATTCGGCATTGCGATGGTTTGGTTCATGACCCCAATGCACCCATCTCGACTGAACACAAATCGTCCAAGTGGCAACTGAGCATATTTGACTAAAAGATGCTCTTTTGAGTTCGAACAAGAAGAGATCCAAACAGTATGAGCTGTCACCATCTCAAGTCACCAAATCGCGAGGTGCCTGGACTTTCAATCACTTCCTTCAGTTTGAACCAGCCTCCACCAACCATTGAAACTCTGACGACCATTCACAAAATGTCCACTCCAGCTGTATTTGGAGTCAAATTGCAAGCCAAAAGTAAGAACGACCTGTCAGGAATGGATTTGTTCGATCGCATGAGGAAAGATGAAGGAGGGAGGGAGGTGTCCCTAGATAAAAATGGCCACAATGACCACCACGTTGCTTTGTTGTTGCTCCATCTATGCATTCGTTTTGAGACCCATGTGGTTGGGTGTGACATATGAATGGAGGAGCATAAGACAGCTTTCATGCATTAGTACAATATTCACACGCAATACGTACGATTGGCAACAGGCTTGTAACGTATGGCTCAAAGACGGTGGTTTTGTCTTCACTGACAACAGATGAAGATATAAAGTCAAAAGATTCTTCGAATCTTTTTTTCTGATTTTGACACTAACCGTTTTGGTCTGTTGCGAAGACTGGTCACCGATACGTGCACATTTAGGACATAGTTTGCTTCCAAAGACTTCTTTGTTCGCTTCCTATTTATGGTTTCTTCCAAATATCATTTTGTCTTCAAGAGGTTTCCCTCACGTTTGCTATTGTGCCTATTATTGGTTTCATGATCTTGCAATGAATACATTATGTAAAACGACACTCTGCCTGTTATTGGAGAGCAATATTTGACTCTACAGATATTTTTCCTTAAGATGTACGTTGCCTTAAAGTATACGAAGTTTGGCCGTAATGGTACATGCACAAATGTTGCTCAAGTGAGCGTTTTAAAACATACTGCTAGCAGCAAAACAGGGCCATTAGCTGTGCTGAGTTGCTTAGGCCCATTTTGGTAAATTCGAGACATTTAAATTTTAGCAAGTATTCAATGAGTTTAGGTCCCTGGAAATGATCGCTATTTTACATTTAGTTACCTCTACTAACAGGGTTGGCCACTTAAAACAGGGCAGGGAAAATTATAAATTTCTGACCATCAGGGCTCTGAATCAAAATATAATTGTCACAAAGAGTTTTCATTAAACCATAATCTAGAACAGGGGTAAGAAACTGGTCGGCAAAGGCCCACATGTGGGTCCAAGGGTAGTCTTTGATGGGCCCAGTAGCCATGGGAGAGTCCAATATAGTGGATATAGGACATCTATAGGGCAGTTCTTGTGGACCTAATGCTCTTTGATTGTTAATTTTAGGGCCCCTAGACCTACCAACGTCTATTTGGTGTGCCCCTAACAATATGTTAACAAATTTTAACTGCATGTTTGTAACTGTATGCATTTAACTGTACCTTCAACATTCATCCCTTAAGTAGGGTCAATTGAATGGCTAATGGGATTGAGTTTTGGAGAAGAAAGCATTAATAAAATGGACCTTGGACTTAAAATCAGGCAAAGAAATCACATCCGACAAATAGGATCACTTTTATTAGTAATTTTTGTAACATATTTATCCAACAACATCATTAAAGAGTTTTTAAACCTTCCAAAATCAAGCTTGTACCTTTTTTTAAGCGCCAACACCTTCCACAGGATAGAAATATGAAGGAAGATCAATTTGAGGTTGTTGATGGTGAATCCCTTTTTTATTGCTAATTGAATTCCAGACCCTGTCAAAAAAGGGCCAATTTTTGAGGGGGTCCTAAACTCTTTGAATACGCACTAAACTTGAAATGACTTGGATTTACCAAAATGGGCGGCCCAGCAACTCAGCATAGCCAATGGCCCTGTTTTGCTGCTAGCAGTATGATTTAAAACGTTTACTTGAGCAACATTTGTGCATGACCCATTATTTTTGGTTGAGAAGCGTTACAAAATCCGTTCAAAAAATTAAATCAACTTTCCAATTTAGTGCGATTTTTCTTCACTCAAATCCCTCATGAATGTAATTATGTTCATTAAGTCATTCCAAATGTCATGAAGTAAAGGGTTTAATAGAATCATCTTTCTGGGGTATCATCAACAAAGTAAAGACACCATTGTTTTCTTTGAAATTCTTAGAATTGTTGTTGGAGCTAACCAAATCTTCATTCCAATCGGAGTTGATGGAAATGACCGACAAGATAAAGAAGTCTTTGTATTCCAATTTTATTTGCCTTCCAGGTTGCGCGAGTTTTGGTCCATTTTTAACGAGAATTCTTTCAATTTTCGATGGTTTCAAAAGTGGTATTGGATCGGTTTGAGAATCCAATAGCAAAATAAATCACAGCAAACAAAACAAATATGGTAGGTAATCCGGTCCTAGCCAAATGAATGCAAACCTTGAGTAGTTTTTCGTCATCTCCCAACAAACTCTCGTAAAAAGACATCCTAGCGTTGACCTCTTGTCTCTCATCTCGCGCGATCAGGTTTTTGGGCCTCGTTGATTGGGACACTTCGATCATTTTCGGCATTGGAACAACCCTTGAGTTAATGTTCACATCCGCCCTATTGAATAGTTTCTGGGGCTCCAATTGATTGCCATCGACAGGGATTGACTTTCCGTGATGATTGACTTCTCGTTCCTCTTCCTGTCGCAAGCTGTCGATATATGTGTGGATGATGACTTCCAAAAACGGGATCAACAGGCAAAATAGGAGCCAAAGATCAATCATCTTGATGTAGGCCGTCTTGGGAAGTGAATTGGACACGCTGATGAAAAGTGTGGTGAGGACCAGTAACGATGTCAAATTCACCGTGACCACGGCCTCAAAGAAAAAGGCCTTGAAGTAATTCGTACTGAACGCGACAATACAGATTAAAGTGGTCGGGAGATAGGTAGTCATAATTTCACTCAAAATTCGACGACCCAAAGCGATTTCCACAATAACCGAGTCGAGATTTGAGGCCAGTTTTGATTCGTAGATTTGCCATCCTTTGATAAAATATTGGGTCAGATCGATTTTCCCGGTGTAACGTAAGACGCTTTTACGGAGTCGGGCAAAGTTGCCGGAATTGCCTTTCATAATGAATTGCATTTGACATTGTTGACTATCAAATGGGTAGATATTCATATCAAACTCACACAGGAACTTGACAGTATAGACCCGAGAAATTTTAAGTACATTCTCGGATCCTTGATAAATATGAGTATTTTGGAGTAATTCATAGGAACTTTCCTGAAAATCGCCTAGTCGAGCTACAGTAATATAAGACTTCTCATCATTTATCGACTCCTCTTTTTCCTCCGTGTTAAAAAAGAGCACCTCCGGGATCCAGATTTTTGTCTTATCCATAGAGTTTAGCGTATTCAAGAATGAATCCTCTTTTAAGTTTTGGAATGTCAAACGAGAATCGATCCACTCCAAATTCAATTGGAACTGTATCGTTATGTAAGAGTCCACCTCGTCAATGCTCAAAATAGAAAGAATTTCCACACTAGCATTGATGGGAGTGAGTGTCAAATCTCCCTGGGGTGGAGCAGGAATGTCCTTAATGTACGACTTGTCGATGATGATCATCTCACAATCGAACTCGTCACTCTTATCTTCGCAATCAATCCGCCCATTACATCGCGATCCAATGCTCACACAACTGCCATCCAAGCAATTGAATTCGCTTCCATTGCAAGCGTTGAAGTTGATGGCCACTTGAGAATGCTCGGTGAAGATCCCATTGCATTTATCTCCATAAAAGTCCCACATGAATGTCCCCAACGGGTATTCGGTGGTGTTGGTTGTGGCATAGACATCCGGATCGGTGAGCAATTCCAAACGCCATTTCATCAGAAGTGAGTCCCAAGAAAGGCGAGAATTGGTGAAGCCATTGAAGCTATGTCTCCCATTAACCACCAATCCAATCCAGCTGAACTTTGAGTCAAAGAGGGATCCAAAACATAAACCTAAGAAGAGAGGCCTTTGGGCAAAACGAAATCAGGAAGCGATAAGGCGATGATGATGGACTTACCTCGCATTTGGAGGTACGGGGATTGTTCAAACTCGCAAAAGAACTCGGTTCGATCGTCACAAGAGAGATCGTTCCAAGCATCACGATAAGGCCACACGGTTTGACAATTCTCGATTGTGTTGCCATTTGGTTCTCCGAAATACCACGGCTGAAAGGCTTTGGGATCCAGAGGGGCCCTAGTATTTATGTTTTCAAAGGTGCCCTCATTATGTACATCCCACCAACCGCCCCAAAACCCAGCTGAAAGTGAAATGTTCAAATACCCTACTCTCTTTCCGGTGCATCTAAAGAAGGTTTCAAGGTTGCACTTACGTCCGGTCCAAATTGTGTAAGGACTTTCTCGGTAGGCTTCAATTAGAAGATCTTGAGTTTGACGGTTGGTGACCACAGAGATTTGTGCCCGCATCTTTCTACAAATATCCAAGGCACTTGTCATGTTTCTTTTGTCAGGAAAGAACACGTGGCCGGGCCTCAGTGGTTTGCACAATTGCTCCATTTTGATCTCATCCACTACCATATTCTCTAATTCGAACTCGGCCTGTTCCCAATTGACCACGTTTCCCTTAGCGAAGGATCTTGAACATATTGCTTTTTAATCGGGAACGGGTTACTCAAATTGGTTTTAGTGTTACCTGCAAGTGGTCCAATCTTGAGCCTCTTTTTCTGATAGGGCTCTGTTCCAAATATTGAAATCGGATAAAAGTCCTGCCGGATTTGAACATCCCCCTTGAAAATCAAAGCTACATCTTCCAATATGAGTCTTATTCAGGAAATCCGACGGGATCGTAAAGTTTCTCAAGTTTTTGTCTTCAAAATTGATGTTCAAAGTCACTCCGTCCTTGAACGATACAAAAATCATGCAAGTTCGTATTTGAATTGTCAAAAACTATGAAACTTACCTTGACCATTCTCAAATATGACTTGGATTTTTCAAAACTCAAACACACGTGGGTCCATTTGTTTGGAATCCAAATCTCATATCGTTGGGATGCTGGATCTTGAAGAAGATAACTCGGCATCTCTGGATAACCAATTCCAAAAAATGAAGTCGGATAGTTGGCTCCAAACCATAGCATCTTGAAAGGAGGTTCTTCCACGCTCTCTCGCCAATCCTCGATGGTGATTAGTCGGCTCTTGCCCTCATAAAACCCCAACATTTGGAAATTAAACCGAATGCACATCGTGATATCCACCATATTCACCGATGCACCTCGCAAAGAAGCTCCTCCCACGGGAGATGGGTCAGTTAAATTCAAGACATTCCGAAACACCTTAACTGCTCCACAATTGAGAAAATAGACACCAAGATTGATAATCAAAATGAGAAACATCGCGCTGACCCTGGTGCAGTGGAATGGAACAATATTGGAACTATCGCCAATATCCACCGAAATATAATGGCTTTTGATTGCCTCGATAGTACGTGATGGAATTAGATATTTGTACGCAGATATGTCTCTTCAAGAAACCCGAAACAGGTTGGCCTTTCCAAATGGACAGTCCAGAGGATATTGGAACTAATTAAGTACATAGAAGGTTTGGGAATAACGACTTGTTGACAAAGAACCGTGAAACTCGTCCACTATTCGCCTTCTGTCATGGAATAAACTAGAATAAACGATTGTTTTTTCAACCACAAAGTCCACAAGGAACGTACTCAGGTAAGAAGGCTGAACCTGAATGATTGTTTGTCCTTTAGGGAAGCTACTATTTAAGTATTTTTCTTATGCAATCGGACTCTCGATATTTTAAAGGCACTCGTCAAAGCAATATCCTACCCTCTCCATCTTTCACATCCGTTAAAGAAATGCAACGGTGGACTAGGCATTGTGCATCTGATCTAGTATTCATTAAGAAAATATAGGATAATTTTCATTTTTGTAAGATATTCTAAATGGCTTTTGTTTTGTCCGATGACTCAGAGATGTCGATGTTTCAACGTAGTCAATCATAACTAATTAATAGTACCTTTGTCTTGTTGGACAAACCAAAAAAAAAACTCTTTACTTTTGAGGTCATTTCTGAATGGGAGCCATTCCAGGAATGCCAATCCTTTTTCCCCCGAAATTGTACTTAAGCTTCAGAGTTCTATCAATCCATAACAAAGATATTCTAGACCTCAATGTGTACCGTGTCAAAGTTACTATTGCTGTTTGTCATGCTTGATTTTGTGGTTTCTAAATTGTAACCATAAAGGAAGACAACGCACATGCACAGTATGAGTGAGTACTTCAATAGCAAAGCGGAAAACGCTTAGAATGGATGGCTAATGGGAATTTTCGTATGTTGTGGTCCAAATTATCATTTTAGTATCATTGATATTTACGATGCATTCAGCAAGCAGATGTCCATCACAATGAAAGCATAAACACCATTTAGGAATGCAAGGGAGGTTCGAGTGATCTCAAAAATCGTATCGCCAGCAAATGAAACAAGAAAAAAGGCTTGTTCGGCAACGGTAGGTGGCTTGTGAGAATTTGAGCAGTTTAGGGGGTTTCGCATTTCACAGACCGTCCTTATGACTAAGATACCATGAAAAAGGTTGGATTGCAAGCTTGGAAACTTTTGATTATGATTTTGGAAAATATGCAGAAAATATTTGCTCATTATGCATGAAAAACTTCACAATCAAACAAGCGAAAATAGCGGAAAAACGCTCCAGGTATGCGAAAACTCTAATGGTCAAACCAAGAGTATGGATTTTATATCTGGAAAGTACCGTGTAAGAACAATTACGTTGGATTGCAAAAAAAAGAATGAGGCAAAGATCAATGGTGGACTGACGTGAACAACTAATGTTTTGGGCGAAGTAATAGACAAAAATCCCTTCAAAGATGTACATACAAGGTAAACGAATTCATTTTCTGGGACTGTTTTCGAATTTTTTAAAAAGTCGCTCGTGTAAGTCCGCAAAAGAAAATAATCAATATTAGTGCAGTGGGAAAAAGGAACGAGTAACGAGTACTTTTGGATTTTTGAGCCGTTATAATTACAACATTTTTGAAAAGTAATGGCATTAAAGTTCCTTTTGCGAAAAAAGGAACGAACTACTGTACTTTCGTTACTTGTAATTTCGTTACAACTACCCTGGTACACAGATTTCAACTTTCAGGAAATTTGCATGATATGAGGTTGGCTAATTAATGATATAGCAGAAAAACTAGCATTTTGTCACCAAACGCCACAAATTATCTTCGGCTACGTAAAGGTTTCCAAAATCATCCTCCATCTAGTTGAAGGTATCATTGCTGAATGTAATCCACCTTTGAGGGTAAGACTTGCGGAAAACTCCATTAATATTGCGGCAGTACCTTGACTCACTCCCCTGATGTACGCAACATGAAATTTTGAGTAAATTGAGACGTAGGAATTCTCAACAAACTATAAGACCCCGTTTTCAATCTTTGGTCCCTAAATCGCTGAATTTTAAATGATATCCAAAAAGTGATTAAAAGTCAAGTTCAACAACGCTTATACCCCACTTTGCCCTCACAAGAGAAAGCACGCATTTTGAACATAGGTTTTTGGCATTTGAGCCACAAGGGGCCACAAAGCCTTGAAGGACCGTCAAAATGCAGCATATCTTTTAGATACAATACTCAGAATTGAATCAACCAGTCATGAAAAAGATTCCTGAATGAATATCTGTTGCTTACTCAAGGTTCCACTTATTTTGACATTTGAAAATTTGAAAAAAGGTATTGAAAAATTATGCACTCAAAATCTTTCCACAATTTTTGAAAACTCATTCAAGAGAAAAGAATGCTGTTACCAACAACGTCTATCATTTATAATATATATACGGTTCATCAAAATCACAGAAAATCACTTCTCCGAAAGGTCCTTTTTACCTTCAAAATATTTTCAATATTGCCATCTCTAATGATGTGCACAAACAGTGCGCAAAAATTGACATTGTATAATTTTTCATGGGCCTTCACTCAGGTGTCACAGAATTTTGTTGCCTGCATTCCACATAGATTAAAAAATATCTTTTTTCACTTGCTAAAGTCAAGTATTTGTCGAAACCTCTCTAGCCGTTGCTAGAATTGGTTGTTGTGAAGGCTTGAAATTTCATTTAAAATAATTCTTTCATTTGATTGTTTTAAATTCCAACAGAAACTCAAAACCTTCCATGAGTGGATTATCAAAAATCCTAAAATATGTAAAAAACTTCCATAGATTTGGGAGTGATCCTCAAATTCGAAAGCACTTACTTTAGGTAAAACTACAGACCTCTAGGTAAAATGAGTCCAACATAATCGAATTAATAAGCGATTGTGATACTGTTTCACTCTTTTCGAGGAAAGTAGTTATTTAGCTCTTTCTTTAACTTTTTGCTCACTAGAAGAGCGTGAACGCCTTTGCGACTGAATGAGTGAGTGTATTCTCTGGGAAAGTCGACGAGGTTGAGCGTGTTTTGTGTATAAAGTACCGAAAACATCCGTTAGTGATTTGGTGTAAAGATGCTCTGTAATTTGGTGTATTATTGTTCGTAGAATTATTAAATTGAAACACTTAGTCGATTGGAGCGGTCATTTTAGACGCCTTTTCTTTCATTGGAACTGACATAAGAAACAGATTTTATTCTTCTTTTGCATCAGTTTCTTCTTTTGGTCAAGTTATTTTAAATGCATTGTCCGGGACAAGGGAGCTTAAAGATCCACGGTCTAGTCCATCCTTGTCTAAATAGTCAAGGAAATCGTAAGTCTTCCGTCCTCAGGTGTTCAGATGTGGATTTTTCATAAATTGAATTCCATTCAAGTACATGACTTTGTTTTGATTCGTATGATTAAACAATCATATAAGGATGTCGTGTGATAAGCATGATACGTTCCTCCATTCACGAGAAACAACGTTTCGAAATTTGCTACAGTCGCAATACATACTTGCGGAAACGAGAGAATAAATGACCCTACAATCGCCCTTTTGGACGATTGTAGGTGCAAATGTTCGGTCGGAAAATTGCGCTATGCTCTATGCTTTAAATTACTCTTACAAATTTCAGTTGATCAAGTTGAAATTAAGCATGTGAGCTTTGAATTGCCAGTCAGATAATTGGTTTGATTAGATTTTTCTCTGGCTACCTTAAAGATCGAAAAACGACTTATGCCAATAGCCGTGGCATCCAGGTCTTCAGTAATCTATGGTCTAGTACACCAAAAGCAACCTTTTGGAG
>CM021323.1:541820-571273 GCA_010645155.1 Tigriopus japonicus
CACATTCCGACAATCCGTTATCGATTTTGAAGCTATAGAAGAAAGAATAAGTTTAAGAGGTTTTAGCCACAATTGACATGGATTCTTTTTCATTCCTTAGGCGCCTTTCTGTTGGTTTACTTCATTGCGATGATCTTCTGTGGCATTCCAATTTTCTTTCAAGAAGTGGCCATCGGCCAATATCTTGGCTCAGGTGGGATGACATTGGTTGCTCAATTATGTCCCATGCTCAAAGGTGGAAAATTCGATCAAGTCCCTTTTCAAACATGCGTAACAAAAGAGATCTTAATTTCATGTTTTAGGCGTTGGAATGGCCACCATGATAGTGGTCTTTTTCCTCGATATTTACTATTGTGTCATTATCGCCTGGACGTTCTTCTACCTCATCGCTTCTTTCACTGCGATCCCTGATCTTCCTTGGGATACCTGTGGTGAGTGATATTCCTTTTGACGTTTGATGGGTTCGATTCTATAACAAACATTTGAATTCTTTCTAGAGGGATGGTGGAACACTCCAAACTGCTTCCGAGCCTCACCTGATAACATGACCTTCAACGATATTGCTATCGCGAATCATTCCAAAACTGCTACTAACCGGACGACTACTCCAGTTGAAGAATTTTGGGAGTAAGACAGGAGGTCATGATATTTACAACCACAAAAATTAACTCTCGTCTTGTTTCAGACACCGAGTACTCATGCAAAATGCCGGATTGGAACACGGTCTGGGTGGAATGCAATGGGAACTGGTTGGAACCTTGTTCTTAGCTTGGGTGTTGGTTTATCTAATCATCTGGAAAGGACTCCATTCCAGCGGAAAAGTAAGACAAGAACCCTTGACCGACGTTAAGGTGGTCTCTCAAACTAATTAGTTTAGTCCAATCTTGGGCTTGCTCCTTAATTGCGTTCCAATCACCTTGACATTGACGTCACGAACACGAACAAATATTGTGATTGATTCCCTCTGAGCTCCTTAACTTAAGGTTATTTGCCTTATTGCTTTTCCACCGGTCTTAGTTCAAACCATCATGAATGATGAAGAGCTAATGGTTTGAAGCCATGAAGTTCACTTGTGTTACTTGGATCTCCAATTATCCATCATCGTAGCCTTGTCAGGACCTGTCCATTTCCCAATATATGATTGATCACTTGTCTCGAAGCCGAACCATCTAGAAATTGTACTTAAAAGAGCACAGCATGTTATCGAATCGTTCTTTGAGTTATAAGAACGAGACGCATTTTCATGGAAAATGTCCATCTTCCTTTTGGTCCTATTGTCCCTCCCTTCTTGGATCCATTTCCATGCCATTGCACAACTCCTTTCGTGTTTTCACTCTACTTTGTTCATCAATTCCAGATCATTTGGTTCACGGCCTTGTTCCCATACTTCGTGATGTTCATCCTGTTGGCACGTGCAGTCACCCTTGATGGCGCCATGGACGGTCTTTCCTATTACGTCAAAGTAGATTGGCCCAAATTGCTGGAAGGACGCACGTGGATCGACGGAGCCACGCAGATTTTCTTTGCCTACAGTGTGGGCATGGGAGCTTTGCCGGCTTTGGGATCGTACAACAAATTCCACCACGATTGTTTCAAGTATGACAGGAATCCTCTTTTGTCCTCTCTTGTGAACAGACTACGAGAATGGTCTTCATTTCAGGGATGCCATCATCACGTGCATCGTGAACACGGCCACTTGCTTGATCGCTGGAGTTCTGGTCTTCTCCATTCTGGGCTACATGGCCCATATTCAAGAAACGACCATTGACGATGTGGTCAATTCTGGACCCGGTTTGGTGTTCCTCACTTACCCTGATTTGGTGTTAAACTTACCTGGATCGGTAGCTTGGGCCATGATCTTCTTTATCATGCTCTTGGTAAAATCAAATGAGCATTCCAAATTAGATTAATTTGATGATAACGACTTCAATGATGGGACAGGTTTTGGGAGTGGATTCAGAGTTCTGTAACGTGGAAGCCTTGGTGACTGGGATGGTGGATAATTGGCCAGAGATCTTGCTCAAACGGAGACGTCTCTTTACCATGGGACTGTGCTTTTTCATGTTCCTTTTGGGTTTGCCCATGTGTACTGAGGTAAAATTCGAGATGGATCAATTTACTTCCCCAAATAGGCTCCTCATTTTTATTCTTTTTCAAACTTTCCTAGGGAGGAGTGTTCTTGTTCCAACTGATGGATTTCTATTCAGCCTCTGGCATGTCTTTGTTATGGGTGTGTTTCTTCCAAACCATCGCCATTGGATGGTTCTTCGGGGCTGAGAGGTTTTGTGATTGTGTCGAGGAAATGACGACTCATCGCCCCTCCAAGTTCTGGTATCTGTGTTGGAAATACTTTGCTCCCGCCGTCATGATTGTAGGATATTTTCCATTGAGCTTTGGACATGTTCAGGGTTCATTTTTTGCCTAATGTGGGACTTCCCTTCAATGATTCCAGACCGTGTTCGTCTTCTACGTCATCTCCTACCAGCCCGTGACCTACGGCAAAGATTACGAATATCCCAAATGGGCGGAAATTCTAGGATTGTGCCTAAGCTTGTCATCCATGAGTTGTGTACCTGGGTATGCACTCTATTACCTAATTACTCACCCTGGAACATTCGAAGAGGTAAGTAGTTAATTCATCATGAGTGTGACCATGCTCTAACATTAATCTTCAAATGAACCATTATGATCCGCTTTTTTTCTGAATCGCTCTAAACACATGCAGCGAGTACGAATGGGATTCACACCTGATATCAAATTTCGGCCAGAGGCCACTCCACACGAACCCAAGGTGCTTGAAAACCATTGAAACAGTGTTTAATTTAGTTATTTAAACCTTGGCAAATCATCCCTAACGGAATTGAAATTTTCAAATCTTGGAACCATGAATTCAAAACCCATTTTTATGGGCTCTGTTTCAGAAAATGCGAGATGGATTTACGCCGAACATCAATCGTCTGAAAGTGAAAACCAATCCTCAGAGCTTGCACGTTTCGGAATCTGGAGTTGGCCTTTTGCAGCGGAACAACACGGAATACGAAATGGGTCGTCTTCATCGTCCGGAATCGTTCGTGACCACTACGACTGAGTGAGAGAAGAAAGAACGTGATTGTCTCACTCTGATTGTCTCTTGCCTTAGATTCATTCAGGTCCAAAATGAAAGTGGTGCCAATGCAAGACAAAAAGAAATGGTTTTAGCCAAAGGTTCATAGTGTTCAATGCAACGTGTCAATCATGTATCTGTACATTTTGAAATTGCTTTATTCAAAAGGCACTAAGATTGGGGTGCCTTTCATTTGGGTCGAAATACAAGCTTCTTAAATTTCTCCGATAAAGGTTTTGATTCTTTTATAGCAAAACATTATACTATAATTACTAATTATTCTAGTTGATCTAGAAGTTAAAAATGGACCAAGAATGGGATTCATTTGGATTATCATTTTAAGGGTGCCACTTGAAACAAATGATAAGATGAAGAAGAAAAACCAACAAAGCAGGGATGCATGTTCTTTCATTTCGTTAATCCCGGAGCTACAAATGGAAATGGCCCCTTAATGGGAACCAGAATACTGCTCTAACATGTTGCAAATGGTTTTATTTCCAAGATTTGTGAGTAAGACAATCCAAAACAAGCAAAAGAAAAAGGAACCGTTGAAATTTTTAAATAATGTCCCTGAAAATGTTCAAAATATTACAGCACTCAAAAACCCTTCCAAATCCTATGTAAGCATTATGTTACAAGCCCCTTGTGCAAACTGTAGGTTGAGAAAACGGAGATATGCAATATCGTGGCTCAGAATTGGTTGATCTCAAAAGCTACATTCAGTGGCAACCATTTAACCCACTTATCATGAGAAAATGTTTTGTAAACAATTTTGTTTTATCGGGCAACCGTCTAGAGTGATTAAAAACAAGGTATCGGCCATTTTCCTACTTTGGAATTCTCCCCCGCACAATCTTTCCCTAAAGATTTACGATAAATTACATGCTTTCATGCTATCATGCATGAAAATGATTCCACGTGGGATTCGAGACTCGTTCGTACTTTGGGATCGACAAATCCAGTTGCCTTTAGTTGGTGGCAAGGCTAATAAGGCTTAGTGCTAGACGCCGGCTCGAAAATTGGATGAACCGAATGCCTTGCTCCGAGAAGCTTCCTTAAGAACAAAAGTCTTGTTTCCCTTCAACAGGAGTCACCGATGGGAAATCCGCCACATTCTACATAGATTGACAGGCTAATGCTCCTCTTCCTTAGTCAAGTTGGATTTGCAAGTTTCTCTCGTTTTCAAAGACCACCTAAGACGCGACAGTCAAATAGGGGATTTCGGAATTTCACATTCAGTTTCAGTATTCTGGTCCTCAACATCGAAAAGCTTCTAGAACCTTGGCTACAGTATTATGTGACCGTTGGTGCAAAATAAGCATAAGACCTTTTTCATGGGCTACGATAAAGGACAGGGAGGTCGGCTGGGTGCTGACCATAATGATAACTTTTGTCTGTCCTCATTGCTTTCAGGAGCGGCCATCTCGTGACACGGGCCCGTCCAATTTTTGGGAGATCAATTCCGTTCATATTGGCTTCCTCTTTCCCTCAGCCTTTACGAGTAAAACGAGCCCCTTCCTTTTCTTTCCATTCCCCTGGTTGGTCAGAAACGCGAGGAAAATTTGGTTAGAGCTCGCCTCGATCAAATGGCCACGATCCAAGGGATTTCACATGGGCCAAAGCCTCTGTTCCCGAGCCAAAATGACTCCGGTTTGGTCAGCATTCCTGAGAAAGCGAGTTTTGATGGGACCCTAAAAGTGAAAGGCTGACTGACAGAGCAAAAGAACGGACAACATAAATAAGGTCGAGTTTGACCTACCCACCAAGGAACCAAATGGTGAATGAACAACGTCAATTGGTTTTGAAACAAGATTTGGATGGTGTCGTGGCTATTAATCTTGGATGACTTAAGAAGCTCTATGTACAGTACATACTGTGCACTCAGTAATAAGACGTGGGATAAAGCTCTTCTCTGCATGACGTTCACGCGATAGTACAAGCACACTAAGACAGTTCCAACTCATTTTCATTGGCAACATTCCTACCGTGGGTCCTTGGGATAATGAACCTGGGATTAGCTCAACATGTGGTACCGTATGCACCTATTAATGAATCATACCATGCCAGGGTAAACTAGCTGTCAACAAGAACCTTGGTTAGCCTTTCATTATTTGAAAGCAGCATAGGTGCATATGCACATCATTATTAAACCGTAAAGTTTAATTCAGTGGAGGATCCTTAGAAAATCTAAATTCGAGCCTTTGATCCCGACAAAAAAAAAGAAACGTAATCAAACTTTGAGTGCGCGTAAAATTAACTTGAGGAAGCCATGAGCTATTTCCTGTTCTGCTTTTGAGAACATTTGTGTTGCCTGAATTCAAATAACTCTTGCGTTCAAAATAATTGGAAAAAAATATGTGAATTAAAAAACAAAAACAATTGCGCAACTTATTTGATTTGAGTACTTTGTTTCAGAGTTCACGATAATTGTCGCCGAGTGAAAGAACCTTTTTCCTGAGCATCGTGGAAAGAAGACTAGATTTTGTGGAAGTGGTTCGTATCTGATTGAAAGTCAAACATAAACAACTAGATTTGGCAGGTTCAAAAAAGTTAGCCAAATGTTTCGAATAGCCCACTCATGTGGCTGAATAGTTGATGTAACGACATGGACAGTGTGGAAATCCATTTGCACCATCCATGGGAAACATTCATTACTTTATCCCAAGGGTCATATCATCCGAGAATCTTGACACGCATGTCATCGCATTAACAACATGAATTGATGGAACGTCTCATCCAGTCTTCGGGCTACATCGAGCCGACTGCAATCCTGCCAGTCGGGGAATTAGAATTAGAAAAGGCATTTTCTACGTATGTATATCCATCCAGGCATCTTCCAAATGGCAAAGATTTCCGCAGTGCCGCCCTATTGAATTGGTAATAAGTTTCATTCTCATATGACACTAACACAATGAAAGTGATCATCGAAAACCTCTCACTGGGAAAGGCATCCACAGAGCATGGTATCCATGTCAACCATCCACCCACCCACCCACTCAACCAAGCAACCAACCAACCAACCAACCACCCGTCCATCATCTCTGTCTTTCTCCTCAATTCTTCCTTTTCCCTCCCCTTCTTCCACGTCTTCTTTGGTGGCGAAGTCCCTCTTTCAGAAGGTTGAGATATCAACAATGAACGCCACGGAGAAAGACTCGAGTGCGTACGTACGATGATGGGGAGGAAGGAAGAAACTCACACAGAGGACCAACGAAGGCAACAAGACGAAGCGAGTACCGGGAAAATGGAACTGGAGGGGGCGAAGGGAGGCAAACTTACTGGAAAGAGGGGACTCTCCAACGAGCAACAAACCTGAATTGAGACCCCCCAACATGCATACTACAGACACTCCTACCTCACTCACTCACTCACTCACCTACCCAAACACACCCACCCACATGCACACATTCACTCACTCACTCACTCACTCATTCCGACGAGTGGGTAGATCAACTCGTTTCCCCGAGTGGAACACGGCCATAAGAGAAGAAGCCTTCGCGGAAGGAAGAAGAGTAAAAGCAGAAAACCGAGAGGAACACGACGGTTTCCAGTTAGTAGTGCAAGGTCGAGAAGAGCTCAAGACGAAGACCAACAAGAAGGAGAGAACCAAGACCAAGACCATGAAAAAGCAACAAGAAACAGATCAACGCGTGGTTTAGTGAGCGGTGTTTCACGGATGTGACATCAAGAGGATCAAACCTCAGCTGAAGAGAAGCGGGATTTGAGCTTAACCCAAGGTGAGATCACTTTGTGGTCCAGGACAAATTCAAGTCCTTTTACTGGGAACTATGGACATTGCACATCAATTGTAAAAGACTTGGATTTTTTAAGGTTAGTATTTGGAAAGAGCCTCTTGATCGTTGTCCAAGGGAATTTTGTCGATTCGTGTTGACTGTCAAAAAGTTATGAAATGAGAATCGCGTCCCAAAGGTCTCTTGTTCAAAGTTTTTTGTTTGCAAAAACAAGTACCAACAAACTTCGGAGTTCTAACTTGATGAGGAGTTGTTAAGCACTGCTATTTTCAGTCCCAAGGAATAGTAAGTAAGTCTTTACCTCCACACACATTTGAGATAGATTTCACATAATCCTACCACATACCTGAAACGTCTCATCCCAGAGTATAATATCAAATAACTGATGGATTTCAGAATTCTTCGTGGTAGAACCCCTCTGTCTTGCGACAACTGGAATGTTCTATTTGTTCATTGGGTGATATTAGTAGCTCTTAAGAATCGGCTTGGAGGCAGAGTGATACAAACTCTTAGCTTTCGTCAGCAATCGGCGAACTCTTCACTCATCAATCTTTGTGATGGAAAACCGTTCATCGCAAAAGGCTGACTTGACCAAATCCCATAGCTTCTTTTCCCCTTAACTCGTCAGGCTGACAGAGGCAGACAGCTTTCAAGATTATGTTTAGATAATGATGATAAGAATCAGCTAGGTTGCCATTTGTTGTGGGGGCTATGGTTCTCTAAAAATATCAACGAAGGTTTTCAATGCTATAGTACGTAGTGCACTGAACAACGTGTCTGAAGCCTCAGTCCCATTATCAGCCGACCACTAAGTTTTGAAGTGATTTCAAGCAATCCGAGGATGAAGTATATATATTTTTTTCTCGAAATTCCAAAGCATGAACATTTCGAGAGACATAATTTATGCAAAGCCAAAGCCACAATGGCAAATTTCGAGGTCTTTGGAAAATGATTCTCGGGCAATCAAATGCTTCCGTGCCACTTTTCCTATGATCAAGTCCCTCATCGCATTTGTGGACTTCTTAAAAGTTAAATACTCAACACAATCAACTGAATCCTAGAGCACTTCTAGAATTGCTTGCTTGGATTTAACGTGGGCCATGTTATGAATGCAACTAACAACGTTTTCCTCTTGTCTCGCATATCCTCAATGTACTACAGTCAGAGGCCATGGCCAAAAAGCATGGCCTTGTCTACCCAGAGGGGATAAAAGTTCAAATTGATGGCGGATCCCATCGTGCGGAACGGTTATGTTATCGAGTTGGCTTTTACTACATAATTGCACCCACATTAGGGCAGTTGGAGCCTAGTACTTCAAAAATGTCTGAAAGATTCACCTTCCATCATTCCTTTGAGCCTCACACGATGGTAGGATCTCGTATTGTTAATTCTTTTGAAGAAAACTTTTCACTTTTTATGACGTTTTAGCCCGATTTCACGTGAATCATTGGTACATGGAAGCATTACTTGCTCGCACTGGCTACAAGTCCTTGTAGAGATCGCCCACTACTCAACACTCAACGTGTCGTTTTGGCCAACGACACCGTTTAGCACTTGTTTTGAATGAAACGATGAGTCCCTGCGATTGCCAATATTTTTTCCCCAACGATGTGAATTGTTTGTTCACATGGCACATGATGAGCCTTCCGAAAAATCAAGCTGAATAGCCCCAAAGTCAGGATGTTTGGAAAACTGTATGTTTGGAAACCGATGTCTCATTATTTTTGAAACCTAGCACACGCGTTGTCACTCACTCAAGATGCAAGGCATTGTGTCAGGCACTAAGTGAAAACTTGGCCTGCTTTGACACGTCCATCGAGCTAGTAACATCCATCTGATGTGATGGCGTATTTCACTCGCGTCTTTGGAACCGAGATCCCCTATCCCACTTCATGATGAACGGATAAAAGAGGAACAACAACACAATGCTTCATTGTCACTTGCCGCGACGCAAGGAAGATCCTCCTTGAAACACTCGAGCACTGACACTGTCGACTGTCGACTTGATCTGTCTTAATTTGGAAGTCATCCGAAATCTTACTTGTCCTCCTTGTGCTCAGTCTTCGTCTTCTTCATCTTCTCGTCCTCCTTTTCCTCTTCATTGTCACTCTCCAGTACACTCTGACACTTTTATATGCTCAAGGTTTCTTCCTCTGAGACCAATGAAGACACAAGAATAACTCTCAATGATATAAGGAAACTAAGGCTGCTTATAAGCTAAAACCAAAGAGCCCTTGATTGTAAGCCAAATGAAAAGATAAAAGGGCTCAGTCTTCCCCATTGATACGAGTACTATTGAAGACACGACATCGTCAATAACAGAAAAGAAACCAAGGTTTTTCCACAAACCGAAACCATAAGGGCCTTGATATTAAGTTGCAACTCAAAAGCTTATTTTCTTAAAGGTGATGCTATTAACTCTTTGTGAATGAAACTTGTTTAGGTTGAAAATTATTTAATCCTTTTGGCAGCCACTATCAATGTTGTATCCTACTTCCGATAAGAATTACTCCCAACCATCCATACATTCTCCAATAAAAATCCGTGTCTTTAAGACATAAACATCCAGTCATTCACCAACACGCCGCCATGCAGCAATCGACAACTCAATTCTTTTTGTTGGTGTGGTTGAAATTGCTAGGTGTATCATTTCTTCATTCGAATAACGTTTTCCACAAACCTTAACAATTTTCAATACAAAATTACATTCACGAGTCACAAGTTCAGAATTTTCGTCTAAATATCGGGCACCGAATAGTGTTGTCTTGACAAATCATCATCAATCCATCCATATATAACTCTGTTTTAATTTATTTGAAATTACACCTTCACTTTTGTACTAACCAAAAAATAATAATACTTCCTCAATCGTAACGAACTCCTGTCAAATGAAACCTAGCTTGGTGATCTTTGCTTCCTCTTTCGTTTCCCTTTCTTCTACGTTCATAATGACTGACTGCTTACTCTTCGGGAAATGACTGCCAAGATCAAAGGATTAACTTTCCAAAGAGACTTAGGTTGTTGTTGTTGCTCCGAGCTTTCCTCTAACTCTAATTAACTCAAGCCACTTAATCATTTCGTCTGACACTCAGTTGGAAATTTTCAGTTATTTTTAAACAATGTGTTCATACTTTGAGGTAAAGTAACTTGTTTCTCCCTTTTTCTAAACGAATACCAAGAGGTTCAATAAAGCTCCAAAATAGTAGTTGGTTTCTCTCATCAAGATTACCTTCATGATGTCCCTAAGATAAAAGCATGAGAGGAGGTAACCCTGGGATAATTTATACGTTCAATTTCGATATTAAACACACCATAAGGTCTTATTTATTGTGGAAAGTGTGTAGCATAACCACTAACATTTCTCAGCCCACCTCTTTGGTATAATACTTCAGTTTTATTTTGGTGGGGGAGTTTCAGAGCGATTTCAATTGCCAAGCACTATTTCAAGAACCACAATGAAGAATTCCAAGGGTATTCTAGAATTATTTGGGAGGGTATTGCTCCAAGGTCGTCGGTTCAATCCTCGATCAGCCAGCGAAGCCAGTCAAAACAAAATCAAGATTTCGTCAAGAAACATCAGCAAGCGTGGTTGTTTGAATGGGTTTCCTTCTGTAGGTGTGATAAAGCATTGAGAATAGTAGAAAGAAACCAAATCCTATTAGAAGAGGGCGTGAAAACCAAAGATAGAACTCTTTTCACTCACCATGGCGAACCATTAAAAAACACAAGAGTCTGGTTTGATTTTTCAATGTTCATTGCAATCACACGCGTATGTTTTTCAACCTCCAGTTGAAAAATGCATTAACTTGCTTGGTTTTGCTTGCAAAAGAGCTTGCTTTTGTCTTGACTGCTTGTAGAATCAGACATAGAACACGGAATCAGATCACAAAATGGGACATGGAATGATTTTTTTACTGATTATCTAACACCAGTAAGTACTTGTTCCCGACAATGTGGGCATTCTCATCAACATAATTTTCCCTCCGAGGGTTCCAAATTCCATTAACATTGTCAACGTGCTTTCCTTCCCATTGTTTTGGATTGAAATCGTCTAATTGAAAGCATACATCAGAGCAAGCATCTACATAATCATTGGCAAATGTCTTGCGGCCAAAAGAGAAAAGCACAATTTATATAAGGCGCACGTTAACGCATAAAGACAAAAAGATTTATTTTAGAGGACTCGTATAACAAAATTAAGTCAGACTAACGGCCTCAAGTATACCATATACTAACCCCAGCTGTTGCGCTTCAAACACAGCAGCTGTCGCGAGTATATACTCGAGGCCCATTGATCTGACTTGATTTTGCTGTACTCTTACAGCAAACACCACTTTTTGCTTTGTTACAGCTGAACATATCTTATGCACGTTAACATGCGACCCAACTTCAATCAGTCACGAGATTTGAACATGAAAAAAAGTTAGGTTGTTCTAAGTCGGTTGTACTTGGCCATTACTCGTAAACTATTCGTTCAAACGATTGTGAATATGCATTGGAACATATTTATGAAGGCCTGTCTCTTCACGTATTTTGATTATTTGGAAAAAGATGTTCTAAGAATAAGAATTGCCGCACTTTCTTACTCGCATTGTGAAGTGGTACTTCTTTCGAGAGGCTGTCATATGAAGCAGATTAAGTAAAACATGACTTAAAAAACAAAGAATAGTGCTAGGAAAGTCAGCTCACATTAATGGAAAAAGCAAAGCACATTGCCACCAAACGACAGACACTTGAGACGAAAAGCGATTTCGTGGCTGTTCCACTCCCATGAAATGATGATTCTATTGTGATCCAGTTACATACAAATCTTTTGATGGCTCTAGTTGCTCAGGAGACCTCCTCTTGCACAAAGTACCTCCTTACGTACATAGAGGAGGAACGATTAAGTTGCTCTGGTTTGCCTTTGTCATCTGAGCCGTTCCTTGTTCCCAAGAGTGAGGGAGTGTACTATGAGTTTCTTCTTTGCCTCCACTCGATTCATTAAGCTATGCTAGATGACTCTTCCTTGCAATCGTTCCAGGTGGTTCCAACATGAGAACACGTGAAGACAGTGGAAATCTAATTGGAGAGGCACATCCATCGATCGACTTGGGGGAAACCAAGTGGCTTTGAAAGGAACAATTCCCCATCAATCGCAAAAAACGGGCGTTATAAAAAATGACGACATTTACCGAGGCTGATAGGCGAAAAATCTTAGAATCCCTCACTGCGGACGAATTGGCCACTTTCAAGGAAGCCTTCACGGTGTTCGACAAGAACCAAGATGGGACCATTACAACTAAGGTAGGCCCTCCAAAGAAATCTGTTCCACTTTCAGAATCCATCTTAACGGGGCGCTCCAGCATGCTTTTGTTAGCACCTGTTTTGCCAGGAAACATTTTCTTTCGCCTCCTGTCTGTCACTCTGGGAAACAAGTTTGTCAAAAAGATGGATGATGGTGAACTAGTTCAGAGACAACTTACCGTGACAAAATGACGTCTGTTTAGCACAGGCAAAATATTTTGCGGTGAATTTACAACTCTGTGCTAACTTTTTGTGATATCTCTAATTGGACGGGGAAAGCAACAACCTTTTGTGATCAATTTCTGTAGTGTTCTGAATGAAAAGAAGAACTGTCGTACAGATCATGTGGCGGGCGTATTTCATTCTGATTGGACCATCAGAGTTGAGCATGCATAGGAATCGTAGGATTGACAAACAATCAACTTGATCGCATTGTTTTTAGTTGCACTCTTTATATAACAGAGCAAAATATTTTTTGGAAATCTCCAACCGAGCTCAAAGAAGGACTATTGAATCCAAATTCTTAATACCCCGTTTGAAGGGATTTACCTTGTTTACCAATGTGTAGTTTTCATTCTGAAGAAAGTGGAATGGGATCAAACGGATTCGATGATCAATCATGATTCTCTTTGTTTGCACTTCCCTCCCTCGACTCAAGCTTCTTTCTGTACAGGATGATCTCTTTAGTGTTTTTTTACGCTTCGAGACGTACGTTCCGTTTCAAACACAAGGTTAAACGTGATCCATCTCAAGTGGAACCAGGCAGGAGGGCTTAGATTTTTTTGATGAAAATCGTTTGATGGCCTTCGGCAAAAAAGTGACCTCTAGGGACCATTGTGTTCTGATAAGTTCTCGTTGGAACATCGTGAGGTCCCCATTGGATACCGGTACATTACTCTTTCTCTCTCTTGTTCGTACGTTTTCTGTTGGAGTTTCTCGACATTTGCCGTCCTTGCCTTGTTCGAGTCTTTGGCCTTTGCAAATAGGGTTGGCTGGTCGGTTGGCTGGTGTTCCATGGAGCTAGAAATGCACCCTAAGGGCCATTTTCAATGATGGTTCCTGAAAAGTTGCCAAACTCCTTTGGGCACATGGTCGAAACAGAGATAACTCGAAACCACCAACGTGAGGAATGTCCGAGATTGGCCAGAGATTTCAGACCTGAGACTGCGTTCAACTTGGGTGGAACTTGCACAACCTACCTCGCCTCTTCCAAAACACGCTATCTCATTATTGCGAGATAATACATTCGTGAGAAATGTGTGCATACATTTCTTGGAAACCAAGCTTTCCTTCTCCTTTGGCATTTATCCACTTGCAAGTTGTCGTGTTTCGCAATATTGGGCTTATTTGTGGTTTCCTCTCTGTGCATGAATGGAAATGGGACCATGCCACAATAGCATTTGTTCACTAACTACATACACATTGGATCAAGAGAGCGAACCAAAAGCGTTTGCCGCCGCCGTCCTCAACCAGGAAATGGGGACCATTGAATTCTAAAGTGTGTAGAACACTCAAATGAGAAATGGGAAAACGCCATTGAGACAGGAAATTAAACCTTACCTTCAGTATATGGGGTACATGTAGTACGTTTTCAAAAGAATTGGCTGGAAGAGTGAACCTCTCTTAAATGAGAGCAAAGTTCTTACAAGGAACAGTCAAGAAAGTCAAATAAGACAAGTGTGACTCTCTTTCATTCACATAATTTGAGCATACCTATGCGTTAGATGACAACCATTTTCGACTAGCCTTCTTTACAAGATCTTTAGTTGTGGATCAAGTCTTTTTGACTTTATAAAATTCAAGAAAGTTGGATGTTCTTTCAATGTTGAACTCTACCTTCCTATTGAAGTACACTGAGAGCTTTCCTGGACGGTTTTCTAGCTTTTACTTGATTATAATTCGAAACATGAACGGGACTTTGAAAAGATACATTGAAATTCGTTGGTTAATACTGTAATTTGGGTTCTAATTTCAAATTCAAATTTGAAATTAAAATATCCTCTAACTTTCTTATATCGTATTGAAAAAGGATGATACTTTTCGTCCTGGCCCGGTTAGCACATCTCTATCCCATAAATGCTAATTCCAAGCCTTTGCAAATCTAAGTTCTAGCCCTGTCTCATAAACTGACTTAATTTTGGTTACTAACGAATTTTGCCAAGCTTGCTTCACGTATCAGGAAATCCCTTTTCGCTCCATTTCTCTGCCAAAGAACTAGCATTGCATAAAGAGCATTAAAGCAGTCTGGGGGGGTACAAAGTCAAATACGCAATGTTTACCCGAGGCCAAGGTTGTCGTTTTCTCAGTATACGTCCTGCCAAATACGGATCACCGTGGATCACCAAAAAGGGATCATTATTGTGGCTCCACAATTTTTCCATCGTGGGTTTGTGGGTGTTCCGTGGTGGGTTCGATGTTGTTATGGTTGGTGTGATGGTCGATGCACACTTTATTAGCATAATAACAAGGTCACTTGATATTCAAGGCACTCTCCTGAAGAGCACCGAGCCTCCCCGAAGCGAATAAAGTCCCACTTAATCTCTGATGGGAATCCAGGAGCCACTTGCGCTCTCTATCTCTCAAATGAACCTGCTCTCCCACACATTCTCCCACTTCTTTCCCTCTCTTTTTATTATGATTGTTTTCCCATATTGGATTTTGGGCTCCACTGTGTTTTGTCTTTTACTGTGTATGTGTATGTGTAATGTTACTGTGTATATATTACGAAATGGGGCTTTCTGGCTCACTTTTTATGAAACGAACACTCTACAGTACTAAAAGGTTTACAGAAAAAGAACGATGAATGATGGCCATGGAATGTAGAAAAACTTAAATGGGCACAATGGGAAGTGATGAGAGACTGTCAAAGGAGCCCATTCGAAACCAAACTTGGCCTCTTTCTTTTCTATGAGAAAAAAATACTTCTTGCCAAACTTCAGGGTAGCTGAAGCAGTTCTCGTAAGACATTGTAGTTGAATTTGGCTTTAGAGGCCATTTGGTTTCAGTTTACAGGCCGTATCATGTTCTTAGAAGAGAAATCTGAAGAGCCTCAAAGAAATTGTGAGTGTCACTTAATTAGCTCGTTCCATGAGGATTTGCAAGCAAGCTTGACTCATGTTTCTAACCGATGGTTTGAAATGAAGAGAAATTGGAAACAACCCTTGACTTTATTGTGGACGTTCACTTCTTTTGAGTAGCAATGACTATCATTTTTCAATCTCATGATCCAGTTAGCATTCATTCATTGTCTTGATTGAAGCCAAACCATTGAACAGGGTGACGAAGGTCCAATTTTCTTCAAGGAAAAAGATGTCTTGCACATGCTGTTCCTCTATTCCGCCTGTTGACCGACAGACCGACTCAATTTATGGGAGGGAAACTTTTTTTGCGCCACTAATGAAGGGAGTAGAATCCTTAGTGTCGAGTTGAACGAGTAGTTGTTGAAGAAGAAGATGCGTCGGGATGTTCCACCTCCTTCTCCATGTCTTCTTTGGTCTTAACCCATGGATCACCAGGAGGGAAAAAAGTTTCCAATTCCTTTTTGGTCACTTTGGCTCACTTTGTGGTGGTTTTGGTGAGCGGTCACTCAGCTCACTTCTGACGGCCCAAACCCTTATCAGAACCCCACGTCCATACGGGCATCTTAGCAATGCATTCCTGGAATATCTTGCATGCGTTATGGGCGGAAATGACCAACAGTACTCGATTTCCTCCCCTTTCCCAATGCCGCCAAGAATCTGAATCATTGAGCAAACACTCGAACCTACCATATTGCGGTCGAGGTACGACCAATTATCCAGCCCATTCGTGGCCCAAATCTGATGATTCTGAGATAAGACCCCATCGATAGGTTGGAGGTTGGAACAAGCCACAGACTTGCAAACTTGATTGCATTAGACGGATGTGCCCAAAGAGCCGTGTTCAGAACCATCTTTCAATCCCGCAACTCTTCCTCTACTACAGTACTGTATGTGACTCACAAACGCGTGAGATGAAACGTGAAACTGGGAGATGGGAGGATGGATGGATGGATGGTTAGAGCTGAGAAAAAGGTGCCAATGGCGAACTACTTTCTCCAGCTGGGCATGAAATGGAATCACTCTGTCATTGAGTGCCCACACGCACAACACATGAACAATTGAGCATTCATACTTCACGATTTGGGGGCATATTTCTGTCTAAAGAACTATAGTTGATCTTTTAAGCTCCATAGATGGCAAATGCGAGAAACATGGATGTTTGTTGAATTGAAATTCAATACAAAAAGGACGAATCCATTAAAGGAAATGACGGAAAACAACAGATATTATTATATTAAAACAAGAGATTATTTGATTAGCTCTTGCGAGTTAACGAAAATGGAAATAAATCAGAATGAATGTCTTTTTTCTTGTCCCACATAACTTTCTTTTGTTACTTAAAATCTCTGCGCTATGAATTACAGTAAGTAAGGAGCTTTTAGCTGATGCGAAAAGCCCCTTGACATGAATTTGCATTTAGAAAGTAAAAACGCCCCGAGCATGGCTTTTTTAATTACAGAAAGAACTTTTTTGATCTCCTAACAAAATGTTCGAGACCAACCCTTTTCAATGGAAGCTAATTCCTTTTAATTAAAAAATCAAAGAAAAAATGTTCTTTTTTTAATATATGGTGGGTCACATCTCGTATCTAAAGAGTCAAAATTATTATTGTCATGCACCTCAAAAACATCTTTTTAAGAGATGTTAAATGATCGTGTTTTGTTCCACATTCCACATCATGTGTGTTGCAAATTCAATTATTCAATGATTAATAATGTCAAATTCATCGATGGGCTCCAAATGTGGTGTTGAACAAATTTAACTCTGTTATTTTGCCATTGAACGTGCTCATCCTACAAGATGGTTTCAATCAAGACTCGGAAGGCCCAAAATATGAAGGCCACATTCCAAAAGTGTTTAGATTGCGTCTTTCTTTGAAGTATGCTTGGTTCGTTGAAGATCGGGTGGTAGTCTCCCTTGATCTTCAAAGCAATTTGAAGCTCACTCAGCTCCGTCTTGTTCTTGCTCTGGCTTCGAAGTCTGCATCGGATGATAAATTTGCCTCGAATGTGAATACGTATTGTGAAATACCTTATCCTTTCTCCTCAGGCTGTGGTGGAGAGTAGTTCTCTCAAAATCGAAGCTTCGCATTCACTCTCTCCTCAAAGTTTGGAGCAAGTACCAAGAGCTGAAAAGCCGCACAATTACTTTTGCAACACCTTCTATAAGCTTTGAAAAAAATAATGGTATTAGGCCTAAACGTTAAAGCTACAAAACCTAGACAGGCCTTTTATTATTGCTATATTGTTTTCCCTTCCTCATGAGAGGTCAGAAATAGAAGTCCCTATTTTTGGACATATTCGTCCTGCTATTCAGAGGTCCAATGAGAACTAAGGTGTCCAAAAACGTTTCCATTGCACAACCGTAAGAAGGGGCCAAGAGGAAACAAACGTGAAGGAGACGGAGAAAAGGAAAGAGAGCGAAGAAAATGGGGAAGGCACAATGCAAGAAATTGAAGAGAAAAGTTTATAATGTGTTCAAGTTCCTCCCTTCTTCCTTCCCCCTTCTTCTTCCTATTCTGATACCTAGGACAAGGTACTACTTACATTCTGCATGTATGTACCAGACACTCGTAGAGGCTCAGCAATAAGGGGGAAAGTTTGGAAAGTCCTCAGAAAATGAGATTTTGTTTAATCTTCTTCATAAAATATTGCCGCCCTTAGAATAGAGTTCAAGGGGAGGATGCCAAGAAGGTCGACCAAATTCATAGTGCCTCTTTCACATTGGAAATCAAGATCCTTTTGCCCCAAAAAAAGAAAATTGTCGAACAGACATTTTAAGATCCTGTTCCTGCCGATTCTAGCCTGAGAATCGGAGGTTTCATTTGAATGGTTCTCTGGGTAAATGGCCCGTGACAACCAACCAGTTCCAGAATGGATTAGCCTTCAAAATGAGAGCGTTGGGGCGTTGGCGATATTTGACTTACAGCTTGGAACAAATGTCCCAACAAGAAAAGTCATCTCAACTTAGAGTTAGGTCTTAGAGAAAGATGAGCTTAACATTGTCCAATTGTGAAAAACATAACAAACTAGAACAGAGAATGTTGCAAATCAAAATCAGGCGCATGTTTGAAGATGCCCAAACTAATGAAACCTCAATAGTAGGCATATTTTCTGACCTGAAAGGTTCAGTTAAGATAACCGAACATTCCTGACATTTCAATCTTAAATGTTTTAGATCAAAAAAGGCATCGTCTGGGTCACTACGAAGGCGAGTGTAATCAGAAAGTTCATGGGAAACGCTTGAAGAGCACGAGATTGACAGCTTCTAGTATTGAATTAACCCCGGTATCAAATGTAAAGTTTGTATTTGTTTTCTTTTAAGACATTGGGTTCTTTCTGACTTTTTAGTATTCAAACTTCACAAGCCAAACCAAAGTAGTATGTTTGTATTTTGAAGCTCATTTCTCAATGATAGTGCCCCATCATTATCAGCCAGAGGGAATGGTTAACTAACTCATAATCCTTCATCAACTTTATGGTGCAGTGCGATGTCTGCTCCAAAATTCCTTTTTTTGGTCGTAACTATGGAAAGAAACATATCAAAGTTACAGCTTGCTACACCCTTGTTCTTGGTAGGATTCCTTCGCATTGGCAATTTAGATGAAGGCCAGGTTTGATATCGGCCCACGGTGGAAACCTGTGACAATGTTCCAGAACCAACGACCCAGGGACATGATGCAATTTCAGATCCTCTGCTTTGGCCATCAGGGTTTAATAGCTCTTAAAATGGCCGAGCAAGGCAGACTCCGAGATCAGCGAACCACACTGAACTGCACCAGTTCTTGTTGGAACGGGAAGTGGCCAGTTTAAAGGATGGACGCAATGATTAGCTCGAACCTTAGTAAAACGCCAAGAGACGTTCTCGTGCTCGTGCGTAACGCCAATTTGGGATTTCCTTCCTCTCGTCAACTATTCTAGTGCATTTTGGACGCTCGCATGAAGTGGCCCATTCACTAAAGATCTCTCACGCTTCCCTAACCAATCAACGAAATGGGGTCTTTTGTGTTGATGTTTACTCAAGACCTTTGAAACGGTTCATCTGAGCTGCACGTATGCAATCGATGGGCTCTCCTCGATTCTTTTTCTCATAATTTAAAGGTGTAGGGATAGAACACAAAAATCCTAATGTCACAGATTTGAACAACGAGTCAAGATTTACATGGAACAAATCAAGTTCAAGATGCTTTCATATGTCTTCGTTGGGAAAACGACAACACGTGCCACTCAAAATCGTTTTCTTGGGCCTTTTCTTGCGCTAGAAGCGAGTAATGTTGGAACTGTGACTCATACGTACACACTCTCTGTTGACGGGGTAATTGTATTACGACTTGTTTCTTCTCAAGGACTTGGCCAAATGGGCACTTTGGACTGGGAACACAAGAAGGTTTCCTCTCCTCAACAACCATGTGTGGCAAATATTATGTTCTTACTCTACATATGATTGAGTCCCATGTGAGGATATCGGGTGGTCCAGTGGACCAAGGTTGATTTAGTCTATGAACGTACAGTAAACGGCAACGGACCAGTATAAAGAGTAATCCATTATTAACGTCCTCTAGATTTGATCAGTAATTTATAACAAAACAAAGAAACTTCTTGGAGATAAATAGAGGGTGAAAAAAAAGTTTTTTTTCCTGCAGAGCAGAAATTCTAGACGGCTGATGCAACTAGCTCTCCTTTAGTGTTAGTGTTCAGCTGACCCCAGCTGACCTGTATCGTAAAACGTCTAGATTTTCTGCTCTGCAGGAAAAAAACTTTTTTATCCACCCTCTAGAGAAAAATAACAGGAAAAGAGGAGGGGATTGCCTAACACTTTTTTTTCTACTTCCAAGCAATTCAGTCACTATTAGTCTCTGTAATATGCGGTCGAAACTAGGATAATTTTTTCAGAATAGAGCGCGCGTAATATGACCGGGAGAGCTACCACTGGGTACAAAATCATAATTTCTTTAAAGTCAATCAATTCTATCAATTTCATTAAAACTTGCTTTAGATATACATGAAAATGTTTTCTTGAACATATATTTCTTCAATATTTGTGTGCTGTATTTTTTTTTCGAGTTATTCTTTGTTTGGCATGGGACACTAAATATGGATGACCCTGTATACCTACTACCTCCGTGCAAAGCAGTTTTGGAGAAAGACGAGGAGGGGCAGGCAAATATTTGTTTTTCCTCTTGGCTAATGCCCAGGTGCAAAATGATGTGAGGCTAGAACAGTCTCAAAAACAGAGACCGCCACATCACAAAAGCCTTTCACGTACAATCCAAAGTAAAAGCGTTATTGAGCGATTGAGGAACAATATTTGGTGTGCCATGCATGTTGGCTTGGCCTTCGGGATTTGCAGATAACATTTTGATAAGCCTCTGGATTTTCTACCGAGACTACACGGATAAAAGTAATTTTTTACGTCCAAGGTCTTTCATTCCGTGATTGATACCTTAAGGATGACATCGCCAACGCTGAGCGACCGTTGTTACAGGTTCATCAAAAAGACCCATCAAAATGACTTCGTACCCCACACATTTTCATCTCATTTCTGTCTGTCGTTCATTCGCTCATTTAATGAGTGTTATTGCTCAAGAAGTATTGTCTTGGGGTCTTGAAAGTGCTTTAAGCTGGATCTGTTCCTAAAATCTCGAAAAATTGGACGAGTGAGTGTCAGCTCCCTTCATAAAGGCCCTTGACAGACACAATAGTGTGTAGCATGTGCGTTCACAATAACTGAAAGGACCTCTCCTTTTTCATGTCAGTCTAGGGGTAGAAATTTTATGCAATGTTTTTCAATATGCCTTGGTCGGCTATGGGCGATTTCTTTATTCAATTCCCAGTACTATTTGATTTTTTAATTTTAATTTATTTAAAGAGCGCCCTAAATGATCATACACTTTCTTTTGATTACATGCTATTTTTGTTGAAGTTTATCTTATTTGTTGAAGAGATGACATCTCAAACAAACCTTATTTCATTTGCTAAATTGACATTCCGCTTTGTTTGAGCTTCATGATTTTTATAGTATGTAAAATTCTTGCGTAAATCTTGCATGAATCTGCTTTTTTCTCAGTCTTAAAGCAAAGTATTGAGGTGTCTTTTTGATGAGAGCAAGAATGCTAATAAAATCTTTTGTGGACATCTAAATCATCGGGATTGGACGGCCACACAATCTACAACAACCAAAAAATGAACGAAACTTTTTTATCTATTTCTGTTGCTTGTCTTGTACTCTTTTACCATCAAATCCCAGAAAATTCAAATGACTATAAGAAGCTTTCTAAGGATTCAGGCTCTTATCAAAAGTGCACTTGACTTATTTATTTCAAGATTGTGAATAACGCAAAAGAAAAGTGTGTCTCCTTTGAGTAACTTTTAAGGCCTAATTCTGCCGAAAATTTGAATATTAATTTTTCATGCCGACATTCATTCAGAATTATTGATGTAGTTTTTCATCGCATTATCAGGTATATTCAAGTCTCGCATTAAAGTTGGCGAATTAATGAGAAGGTTTACGGTGCAACTTTTTTTTGCTCAAACTCATGGTTATTTTCAACCGAACATTTTCGTTCGTTCTAAATTCTGGCCTCGAGATATCACTCTTCAAAAAGCCTATCGAATGACACAGTGTATGTAGCTAGCAACTCACTGGGCTGTTTCAGAGAGCTCCAGTTTGCATATTCACTCAATAGAATAATACCAGAGGGAAAAACCTTTTTGCCGATAATTCAATTTTCTCAAACTCTTTGTGTACGATTGAGACTCAAGCAATAGATCTTTATGAAAGTGAACACTTGGGAAGCAAAAACACATCGAACCAGGGTGAAACTCTCTTTTTGCTTCGTTCCAGGAACTCTCAACCGTGATGAGGTCCTTGGGCCAAAATCCCACCGATGCCGAAGTCCAAGACATGATTAATGAGGTCGACGTGGATGGCTCTGGAGCCATCGAATTTCCAGAATTCTGCGTGAGTACCAATTGGTCAAAAGGAGCCAAAGAGCGCCAGGAAGATCGGTTGAAGGCAATAAAGTCAATCTTGAAGCTAGGCGTATGAAGTAGGTCCACGAAATGGGCTTTGAGATACAGAATCTCGTTCTAAGGTCCTTTGTGAACGATTGCGGTCAATGCAGAGATTTATCAAAGGTCCTCCCACCAAGGTTTGTATTTTTGTTCGGGACTTTCATATCGATTCTACGGTCCCTTTCTTAAAAGGAATAAACGCATTGCGACCTCTCCAAATTCTTTTGTCAAAGGCCATGGGAATTGCTCGTTGGCAAAAGAATTTGTAATGTAGCCAAAATATCCTTTAACTGAATGGAGCCGGGTTTTTTGCCCTCTCGAATGGTTTTATTGCCTTCCAATTTTCCAATTTCATTCAAGTATTGCGGCCAAAATCTGATGAATCGGGATAAAAACTTGTCGCTTAAAGGAAGCAAAAATGTTCACAATTTCTGTTCTGCTCTTGACAAATTTGAAGGGAGCGAGTGTCACAAGAAAAAAACGAACCTCAGAGGAATAAGAAGAAAGGACAAAAAGTGATTTGGGAAGATGAAAGAATTGAATTTGGTACCATGTGCCACCTCCATCCATTTCTTCGTGGACAAAGACTAGTGGGCCTGTTTTTTCTCAGAGTCCCCCTTTTGTGTCGTGTACAGTCGCCGTTTTGGGCTTTGTCAAGAAGATCAAAGCTCGTTGGGGAGGGCTTTGTGGGCGATTTCGTTTGCCAGGCTTGGACACTTTTTAGCCTCGAATGTTGTCTTTGCTTTTGACTGGCTTTTAATGAAATTCGGCTCTTTCTTTTTGTTCGCTCACGGGAAAGGGAGAACAAAAGTTTTCAAACTTGTTCCTGTGGTGAGGACTCTGAAGGCTGAGAAATTGTCATTCGTCATCGGACAACCGACCTTTGGGCATTGAAGAAACAGGCTTGTCCGGTTTAGAAAACCCGATTTCAAAGGGTCTGAAGGAGGGCTAAAGTTGTAAAGGCAAAATATTTTGATTCTTCCAACGCAGTTGGTGGGAATTTTTAATGGCAAATGGCCTCAAAGCTCGCTGAAGATCTTGCAGTAGATTTATTTTACATCTAAATGTCAATACAATCCTGCTCCATCGGGGAATCGACGTCTTCGCCGGAGGGTATGGCACAATAGGATCTCCTTATCCTTGAGTGAGCTCCATTTGTAGATGGGATGTCTGATGAAGTTGACGATGCATGGATCCACCAAGAGTTATGGCTCCATTTTGCCTTCCTAACAGAACCAGTGAGCTAATTTTCCACGGAAAGGATGACGCTTTTTGCGCCTTTCGCTAGGGTCGAAAGAGGTTTAATCTCCGTCTCACACTCGGATGAATTAGTTGATCGGCTTTGGGTTCGAGACAAGAGAATCTCTTGGCCCAGATTTATCCCTACTAAAAGAACAGAGAACCAGAGCTTGCTGGCTTGCTAGAGGCACCACCACCAGTACGTAAGCACAATCCCATCATGGTGTTCGCGAGAAAACTTGCCAGACATTGAGAGAATGGACCAACGTAGAGCCAGTTTCGTGATCTTTGTTTTTCTGTCCGTTGGGACTTAGTTCCTTGTCTACTTGGCAATAAAATGGGGGCGCAATTTGATTTAGACAAGCATCGAAAAAGGGCTTACAGCCATACTTTGTTTTAGAGAACTGAAATTCGGGTTATTAAATTAAAGAAATAAGTTAATTTCTTGTTACGGGTTCTGAAGAGCTCGTGTCAAATAAAACGGAAAACACTTATATATTCTAATGACGAGGACGAAAAATTAATTTTCACTACAATCGCGTCAAAAAAAATGTCCACTATCATCAATTTATTAACACGTGGCATTGGGGTAGGACAGAAATTATCAAAATCATTTTTAACTCCAAACACATATAAACAATTATTTAATACTCTGACCAGCCTTGAACTTAACGTTTCCAATACCTTTCAAATGGTGCATTCAAAAATTATTGGTCACAGATCCTCTTGGGTGGTTGAATTACACTCCAGAAAATGAAATATATAATTGGAGGGGAAAGTAGCACCAACATAATCTCCCCATGTCTTTGAGCCTCCACCAAAGGTAAGCAGCTTGGTGGGAGGGTGAGTGGCTTTGACGGCGTTGGGAGAAGGAGATGAGATGGGAAAAGTCTCGCGTTCTCCTTGAAATTGACTTCTCTCTCTCGCTTCCTTGAGGAGAAAATAAGGTTGACTTTTTGCTTCTCAATCTCGCTCTAATGCACCACTTCCTCTTTTGGTCTCCCTTTGCTTGCTTGGTCTTGGCGGCTTGTTGCTTTCTTCCAAGTTCCGACGAACTCTAGTAAAAAAGAAAAAGAGAGCTTTATGAAAAGAACCACCAACCGACGACGAAAGTCAAACTTGACGAAAACATCCACCAAGCCTTACGACCACTAAGCGCTAATGCCTTTCAGGTGAAAACGAGAATGAATGTCTTGATTAGAACTGCATCTGAAAGCCACCTTTTTCGTGCTTCCTTTCAAATTTGGAACTTGGGAACAAAACAGGTGCAAACAGCCCCCCAAAAAACAGTCTTCATAAGAATCTCCACCCATTCATCATACTTCGGTTGCTTTCTTTCCAGGTAATGATGGTCAAAAAGATGCAGGAATCTGATACTGAGAATGAGATCCGAGAGGCCTACCGGGTGTTTGACAAGGAACGAACTGGTGTGATTGCCATCAGTGAGATGCGCTTGATCCTCTCGAATCTGCCGGAAAAGCTCAGTGAAGACGAGATTGAAGAGATGCTTCACACTGCAGATCGTGACGGAAACGGCGTGTTTAGCTACGAGGAGTTCAGAATGATGATTGGATCCACAATGTCCATGAAATGAGCACTCGTCCCAAGGGAACACAAGAGAAAGAGAGAAGCGATGCTTCACATTGAGCGGACATATTTTCACGTTGTTGAAAATAAGGCGCACAAACTAGGATAGCAAGCGATGAACGGACACGAGACGTACATCTCGATTGTATGGTAGATGGAATGTGGGTCGTGTTTCCAATTTTGGATGTGAAGTGCATGTGGCCTTTGATGTATTGATGCTATCTGTTCTTGACGCCTTATTGCATTGGAGCCTGAGGCCTGGTTTGATCGGCCATCGTGGTGATCACACTCTCCAAAGAAACTGCATTGGATGTGCGATTACTTAGCACGTCGAAGTTGAAGCGAAGACTATGTTTGAGATTGTGCTTCTGCTATCCACGTTTCGAGGAACAGCGAGGCGTTGTAAAGGCAATTTATTACCAAAGCCCGAGCGAGTGAATTTTATATACCAATATGTGACGTGAGAATGAGACAAGAGACACATACCAAATGTCGGATCAATAAAAAAACCCCAAAATATTCTATGATGAATACATCCTTGTCAAGAACCTAAAATAACCAAAATGAATTGGATTAAAAGCGCTAGTTTTGACGAAAAATTGGAATGAGTTGAAGTCAATCAACTGTAAATTTTACATGGTACATACTACAGATGAATGTGCTTTTCAAAAAAAGGGCGAGGAAGTGAAGAAAGTTTCTCCATTTCGTTGATATGCTGGAAAATTTGATTTTCTTCTTGCTGTTCAAATACATTTAAAGCGTTGAACAAGTAAGAAATTTAAGAGGTGTTCATTGATAAATTGACCGTTTTTTGTCTTTTCATTGTATTTCTGAAGATATCCTGGATATTTGTACAACGTATCTAAAATGTTCCTTTACGTCAAGATGGTGTTAATAGATTTTATTATCTTCGTAATCAGAATAATGGGACGGCTTTCTTAAGGTGCAAAACTATTTTAACGTGAATATTTTTTTTTGTTTCTCCGAGACCGTAATCCAAAGTTCTTACTGATTGATAATTTTTGCCTCCCTTTATTTTTTTTAAATAGAGTTCCATCGAGAGGTCATTTTGTCTGCCTTGTTTGCAACTAATACTGGCTTGAAAAAGCAAATATTTCCGACAAATATTTTAGAAACTTGCCCAAGCAAGTGGAAAATCACAGTACAAACCTCAGTGAATGGGACATATTTTCATTGCCAAATCATACAAATGTGTAAATTAATCCATGCAAATTGACATACCTTCTACATTGAGCATCCTAGTAAAATTTGGGAGATGTAAAGCCATCACAGAAGGCCACATGGACAAAACAATAAGCTTTTCAAAATTTTATTTCTATGAACTCTTTTATTTGGGCAAGTTTCAACCAGCTGCCAATGCTGAATAGCCCTTGTTGCCTCCTACGGAAATCCATGGTCGGCCTGCTCTGGTATCTCCCCTCTACATAACTCTTTTTTTTCTCTCAAAAACTCATTTTGGATTATGAAGAACGCACTTGAATTGCCAAAAAGCTTACTTTGAAAAATTAATTTTAATTTTAAGATGCTAGTTACAAATTGCATATAGTTTCCAAGAAGGCTATAAAAGTATGAGTCACAATTAGAAGCTCTAAATCAGGCTTAGGCAACCCATTTTTGGTCAATGCCAATTTCGCATGGTGCCATCAAGGTCTCCCCTCAAGTAGACGTTGATATTCTAAGGGATAAGTCTAAGCAAGGATTTCTTAATACTTAATGAAGTTCCGAGGTCCATGGTCTTAGTGATAGTTCCATTACTATGGATTAGTGATAGGCCGAAAGGACTCCTAACCGAAACCAAAAGCAGCTGACTGTAAAATAATATATATGCGAAATTCACTTCAAAAAATTAGATTGCTCATGTGTTCCATGCAAGTACCCTAGGTTCTATATTAGGTTATCGAAAATTAGAAAAAACGGTAAAACAGATTCAGAGGTTTTTGGACCAAAAACCTCGGGTCCCACTGATTGGTTACTTTCAGGATTACTTCAATCCCTCCCGGTTGACATTAAACCCGAAAAAACCCGAACGGGCGGGTTTTTCGGGCGGGTTTTTTCTCCTTTTTGCCCTAAAAGCCCCTAATTCGTCCCTTAAAATTGTGCTCATCTCTATGTGAGTGACTATATGCGACTTAAATTCAATACTCGTCGATATTGTATCTCCTAAAACTCTTGAAGAAGATATAAATTATGTATGGCAATATGTTATAAACAGGTGTTGAATAATGTTACTCTTTTTTGGCTACAAGTTGCAGGCTTTTAGCCCTAAAATTGCAAATTTTTGTTAACAGTTGTTAAAAGTTGCACTCAATGCGCTGAAAGTTGTTATTCAGTTGCCAATTTTTGGCTAACAAATTTTACTTGGAAAAAATAATATTGGAAAAAAACAAAAAATATCAAAAAAAACCCAAATAACCTAGAAACGAAAAACCCGAAATACCGCCCGAAAAAAAACACCCGAAAAACCCGGGCGGGTTTTTCTCAAACCCGAAAAAATCTCAAATCTCAAAGTAACCCTGGTTACTTTGGCTTTGAAATGAGACAATTCCCATGAGCGAAATATTAAGGTTGAGAGATCCGAATTGGGTAGTATTCCGTTGGTTTTACTTTCACAAGCGAAATTAAATGGCCCCTCTCGAATTTCTAGTTCCACCAACCACTAGACAACCTCAGGCTTTCATCAACTCTATTTTTGGTAACGTTTGCTTTATTATTGTTGCTTTTGGAAAACAAGAACGACACTTTTTGCATTACCAAAACGAGGGGTGTACCAAAAAGAATGTAAACGACCCTGCAATTTTTGATCCACACGACCAATTCAAAAGTAGACAAGATAAGAAAGATGTGGGTGCCAAAAGTCAATGAAGTGTTGACAATGTTAAGCCTATGAGGGACCTTGTTTAGTCAAAAAGGTTAGTGAACATATTGATGTTTTCACCAAAGAATGCCTTTTCTTGTGTTAAAGTCTAGAGCAGGAGTCGGCAACCACTTTTGGGTCAAGCCCCAGCATATTTGATTACATGTAGTCAGAGACCCACCAAACAGACGTTGGTGGGTTCAGGGGCCCACAAATCAACGATCAAAAACCTTTGGGCCCACGAGTACCGTACTATGGATGTCTCACGGGCCCACTATTTTGGATTTTCCCCATAGATCCTGGGCCCACCATCGATCACCATGTGGGCCGCGCCCCACCGGTTGCCTACCCCTGGTCTAGAGGATCCTGAAGCCTTATTTGTGCATCACGAGGTCGCCGGAAGAAGGGTTATACTATTTTGCCCTAAAAAAATGAAAAACAAGGTCTTCGTGATCCAAACGAGGTTCTGAATTGTTTAATGAATAATTTGGATATGACATTTGGAAATCTTTGGTTGTTCCCATTGAAAAAAACAATATCCAAGACCTGGAGGGCCTCCAGAAAACTCCTGTGGGGTCGGGAAAAATAGCCCAACAGATTCCTTTGCTACTTGCTTCAAGCAGTAGCTACATCTTTGGGCAAAGTTTAAATCTCGAGGATATGATCATGTCCAGAAATAAATTTTGCTGTTTGGTTAGATAAATATTACTGTTCTCAAGATGTTAAGTTATTTGCATTCTTTTTGGTGCGCCCCTCGTACTCTAAAATTCTGTCGAGTGGCTCATGAATGATGAGAGGCCGGATTTTTAGTTGTTGAAGACTGAGAGCTATATATTGTCGTGAAAATGACAAAAAAAGATAACTTTTTAGGTAGCTTAATGCAAAAGAAGTTAGCTTTTCAGTTCGTTTTTGCCAAAAGAATTTAATTCGCTTTTTTCAAAAAGTTAACTTTTTTGCTTAAAATGTTGGAAAAATTGTTGAAAAATCTCGAAAGAGTCATAAAAATGGTTAAAATAGTGGACAAACCAGGTGAAAATTCGCGATTTTGTGGTATATTTCAGACAATTGTATTTAAAAAATTGGAAATGCCGACATTTCTGTTAAAAGTATGGAGAAGTTCATTTTGTTAAAAGGTGAGGAGGTTGTAAGTTTTTTTCTTAAAATCCACGAACATTGAAAAAAGTGGAGAAGAATGCCAGAAACCAGAAAAATTCTCAAAATACTTTTTGGTCATAAATTAGGATCGAACTTTGGACGAATAAACTGATTCGTCTTTTTGACCTTTATTCGTCGCCAATTTTTTTCGTCAAATTTGGATTTTATTCGTCTTTTTTCGTCAAATCAGGCAATTTTATTATTCTTTTCTCGTCTAATCGGCCAAAAGCTTAGATTTTTTTGGATTCAAGCTCTTTAAGCGTTTTTTTTTAAATTTTCCAAGCTTCCAGGAGTTTTAGATGAAGAAGTAGCAATAGCTGGTTTTAGGCTAGTTCGATGTGATAGAGTACGCCCTGATAATCC
>CM021323.1:571372-597766 GCA_010645155.1 Tigriopus japonicus
AATGTTATAATGTTATATATATAACAATGTTATACAAAAGATTGTCAGTTGCGGTTTTGCGCAAACAATATACAATCCACACTTACAAATTAACTTGTGCTCGTAGAGTTGCTCGAGAAAGAAAAGATTTCTAATGGGTTGAAAAAACTCTCTGGCTATCAGAATAATTAATATATTTGCAAATCTGATTTTAAGTTTGTCTCTATTGAAAATCCTTCCTTAAAAAGAGGCTTTTTTGAGCTCTTGGTTTTTATTTGACATTTGTGCTACTCACTAATTCTTGCCCATTAGGTACTTCCTATTTTAAACTTTCTAGATTTCTCCGTTTTTACACAAGTAGACCCATCAAAAGGGACCTATTCGTTTATTGTGTGGAAGTAGTTTTAAAGTTTTAATCGTCGTTTTCGTCCGTATGGGCACTTAATTTGTTTTCTTTCTTACAAGTCAGTTTTATTCGTCTTTTTTGGGAAATTACGTTTAGCAAGTATTTTTTGAGGTTTTTTTTCGTCTAATGGTGAATTAGCGGACTCTCAGATAGTCGGTGCGGAAACCTGCGATTTATTATACATAAACATCTCGCATGTATGACAATGTATAATACAAAGTATTCATTACCCTGCGGGTCTTCGTTGGTTTTCTTCGGTCAGTCTCTCTCCTTTGCGCACTTCCCTGGTTTTCTTCATTCTGACAGTCTCGGGTCTTGCTCTAAGTCTTTTACTGAGCTTCCTACACTCGTGAGTGTCCCTTGTTGTCGCAGTTGGGTTGTTACAAATGAGAAATTTTATTCGTCTTTTTTTCGTCTAATCAGGCAGTTCTGTTCGTCGTTATTCGTTTAATTTGACAGTTTTATTCGTCTAAACTTCCTGTTCCTAATCATAATTTATTTTTCGTCAACACTTGGAAAAGGAAGCTCTATTTCCGATTTTGCCAATAAAGTCCTTTGCATTGCAAACGAAGAAAAATTCAACTAGAAGCGGGGAATATGGCAGAAAACTAGTAATGGGTTTCGAGTTTGTGTGTTGTCATTTTTTTTTTTTAATAATAATGTTTATTGCGAGAATCATCGTCTCATTGGATATATTATATTTACAATTTATATATCTATATCTATATATGTATTGGAGTCGAGGGGGGCCCATTCTGGGTTCAGGAGGTGCCGTTCGAGGCGTATTATCCACTAGACAGAGGGGTGGGGTGGGGCATCTTTCTCTGACCAACCTCTAGTTATTTGGCATCAAGAATCCCCAGCTGAATTTGTCCGACCGAACTAATCCATTCATAATTTATAGAGTATGTCTTAATAGAGTTCGAGTTCCATCAGTACTTATAATAATGGATTTTGAGTTGGCAGCGGTGCCATATTATACTAGTAGATTAGGTATCTTGCCCTTTCAGAAGGTTTGTGGTGTTAAACTTTTTGACCCTCAACGACCAAAATGGCAAAAGTATGGCAAAAATCGAACGGGAAATCCATCAGTACATGACAATACATAAGTCTCAAAGAACCTTTAGAATTGCTTTCATCCATTCATCCATCCTTCAAAAAAATCCCTCTCCAGGTGAGCATGGACAGGCATGAAAACAACAATAGAGGATCTTGCCAAATTGTCATGTTCCACAAGAAGGACCGTCTGTACTTATCCTATTGTCCTTTTTGTACTTAAAGCAGATTGGTAATCTCCTGGACTGAGTTACCATTGGCTCTTCAGCTCCACGGAAACGAAACTCTTCATCGTGCTTCTCATGGAACATATTGACGTACGAACTGGCACAATAGTCATGAAAGTAGAAGAAAAAGCCTTTGACGAGGCCGATCCAAGGCACTAGAACTAGCTGCTTCCTTAATTAGCGATCGCTTGGCATCCTTCGATCGTACCTTAAGACGTTTTCTCTGAGCTCATGACATCCTGGCTGATTGGGTGGCGTGTACTCTGTTTCGATGGTTTGCACACACCCGCATTTGTCTTTATCCCTCCATCTCTAAATCAGTCATTGTCCAATTTCCGACCTGCGTGGACCACACCCAAGTTTGTCCAGAAGACACTTGAAGTGCCAAAAGCCTCTCTCTATCCAATTCTAAGAAACCCGACAACATGCCCAAAAAATTTGGACCGACCAAAAAAGATGTGGTGGAGGAGCTCGAGGAGTTGTGCAAGAACGCTTTCTTTTATTATGATCACCGGAATACAGGATATATTCGAAAAACGGTAAGCTAACATTCTAATGTAAATGGCATAAGTACTTGAAAACAGTACAATATATTTGAATAATCATAAAAAGCTTCGACAGAATCATGATTTCGAGATTTGATCTCATCCCAAAAGGTCATACATGATTTTTGAGCGAAAGGTCACTTGAGGGACGGTTACCTCATTCCCAATGGATTAGTTCGGTCGGACGAATTCAGCTAGGGATTCTTGGGGCCAAATGGCTAGGGATGTATCGGAGTCTAGACTTGCCCTTCAACAAGCTTGATGAAAAAAATGTTGAAAATTCCCGAGCTTGATTAAAAATTTGGTTTATCAACAACCTGGTATCAAGCAACAAAAGGACTATTCCCTCGTGTAATAAAATTCTAACCTGTGAACACCAAAGCATACGTAAGATCTGACCAACCTCTAGTTATTTGGCATCAAGAATCCCCAACTGAATTTGTCCGACCGAACTAATCCATTCATAATTTATGGAGTATGTCTTAATAGAATAAAAAAAAAGACATAAATACATATGGAAAGTTTCTTTTAATATCGATTGGCTTTTCCACTAAATTAATGGGATTTCTTTTCAATGATATTACCCAATGTCATATTGCAGGTGTAGAAATATGAATAACGACGTTGACCTCGAGTTTTTCCATGATACTCTATGACCTGAACCAATTTTAGTTGTTTGATTGCGTTCGTGTTGGTCATTCGATTTCTCCAGTCCTAAGATTGAGGTAATGGGTGTTTCAAATCAAACATAAATCGAAAAATCAAACTCAAACCAAATCAAAATTGTGTCCCACACTATTAGGGCTTCCTGGATTCATCAGAATTTCGAAAACTCGGACTATGGATTAATCCAATAAGATTAACCCGGATTAATCCACTAAAATGGATTAATTTGAAAATGATTTATAAATCAATGAAAACCAAAAATTTTGGTTTAGTGATAAGTGATAACGAAATCTTTGAAAATGTCTGCAAACAATGTTGATGTTCGAAGTCAATTGTGAAATTTTAGGATGAAAAACATGAGTGATGCGTAAGTATAACTCTTTTGTGTCATTCTCATGAGTTTTAAGTTTTGCGAAAATCTCCAAGATTTAGCCTAGATTTTGATTTCGGATATCAACTTTGTCAATTTGTTTTTGTTTACCCATCTTTACCTAAGACAATTACAAAACATTTACCAAGGCGCCCAACATGTATTCTTTGATTCATCTACTATAAAATAGGGAACAACATAACGGTCTTATCAATTTAATTGACGCACTGATTGATGTTATGAACAGTAACTTGGGAACCGTCAAGATAGAGATAGTACTCAAGTTGCCCAAAAGTGATAAAATTCTACGCCATATTTGGTTCCATTTGGTGTACCTCTTATATATTTTTCTGGATATTTTTTAATTGCTTTGAATGTGAACTGAAAAAAACATGGATAGATTAACGGCTCATTTCTAAAATGATTGATGTACCAAATAAAATCATTTTTCACGAGATCATTGGAACTGTCTTCAAACAAAGTTGTTGTTAGAGAAGATTGAAAAAATTTGGGATCAAAAGCTTAAATGATGCTTACATATTACTTTTCAAGTGTTACGTTTTGTGACAAGCTTCTACAATTCTATGAAAATTGTAATATCTACTTTAATCTTGTATGTGTATAATTTACTCATGCCTAAATTTCAGACAAAATTAACAAAAGAGTTTTGAAACCATACCCAAAATCACGAAATTGTGGACAATTATGAAATTAATGATAGATTGAGAACGCAAAAACACAAAAACCAATAAAGAATAAAAAAAGAGGCAAATGAAACAGACTCACAGGGAAATTATGCAAATTCCATTACCAGATAGATAAAAAAATCCCGAATGATTACAAAAACATAGATGTTGAGCTTCATTCTCTTAAGACTTCCCGATTGATAAGAGACTTTCCATATTATAAGATTTCATGTTAAGAGATTCAAGAAAGATCCTAAAGAAAGCAGGAGTAGAACATTAAAAACTAAAGTCTGTAACTTTTGAATTGTGGAAACCTGTTTTTGATTTTTGTACATTTCCCATCCTAAGTCATGAAAGATCTCACCATTTATTAGTACGAATTTATCATTCCAAAATTCTTATTTTCTTTGTTGCTTGTTCAAGAATGCACCTATGTTTGGTTCAAAGTTCTTTTGGAAGCTTCAATTTTTGAAGAAATTTTGTAAATTGATAAGAAAAAAATAATAAAATGGAACAAGCCTTTTTTGAATTTGTTCGATTAATCCGTGGAGGGTCCTTGATCCGTCTAACAAAACGGATTGACGGATTAATCCACTTCCAATGGATTAATCAATTAATCGCTTAACACAAGAAAGCCCTACACAAAACCATCCATAAGTGTTCAACATGATCTGCAAGTGTGTGTCTCAGTTTGTGCATTGATTGTCACCCAAGAAAGAGTCAAAGAGCCCTTTAGAAAACAATTTTTCAATTGGAAAGCAAAAGTGGATTTCACTTCCTTCTCAACAAGAAAGTGTATGTGTTGGAGAAAATATCTACAAGTTTAATCACATCACTGGATCGTACGGAGTCAGTTAGTCCACTGCATTGTCCCATCTAGATTAACTCATGGAACAAAGATTTGGCCAAATTGAAATTGGGTGTATCTGGCTATCTTCCAGATTCCTTCTTGGAGTTCATGGTCAGAAGAAAGAATCAGTCTTATGTTTCATGAAATAGCATAAAAGTGTTTATGGAACATGTTTTTTTGTCGAATATAGGCTTTTGCAAGTGAGCCATTTCCTTAAGAGTTCATGTAAATGACAATATGCACCGTATCGTTAATGCTTATGTTACGTAGTAGCCTTTATTCCAAGTTGAGAGTTCTTTTAAGTCTGAGCTGATTGTTCTTTCAAACCCTAGTTTAGTTTGTTTCAAGTCCTAAAGCAGATATTGACAAAACGTTTAAAACTATCAACTGGGAGTTGCATCGATCTGGCAAAGAATGGTCAGCAAGGATTCGCACGGAAAGACAAAATAATGAAGAAAAACAATTATTGTTAAAAAGAAACTTGAATGGACGGGTTAGAAATGGCCTTCTTTCCATGAGGTCTCTGCGGATACTCGTTTTTCTTGAAGCGTAATTTTGACATGAGCTCTGTTCGACGGCCAGTCCATGCTTGGCGAAAAGATAACTTTTTCGATAAAAAAGTCTTTCGTGATCACTTGGAACAAGTACACCCCGACAGGCCAATGTAACAAGGAAGGAACCACTGTTCTCGGTTGAAGAGTTGTCGTGCTTGGCTTGGCGGGGGTTTCATGTCCCAAGGCATTGGTCTTATCTGAGGTCGGGGTCTGCAAATCCTAGGTTGTGACACACAAACTTCGTCAAAGTGGAGTATGGAAAAAACGTCAGTCTTTATATTGCCTCTTGGATATCTAGACACCAATGCTTGTTTGGTATCTACCTTGGTGATGGTTTATCTCTGATTTTAGAAAACGCACCTATATATTGATTAAAAGCAAAACTAAATCGATCTGTTAACGTGTAATGTTTCATACAAAACAGTAGGGATCCCAATGAAAACGGTTTTTGACTTTCGCGGGTTTTGTTTACATAAGAGCTCTTAAGTGAAATCATGAGATACGACCTCTTGAGGGCGGTGGCGTTCAGATGGGTTACGATCGGTTCAGACCCAAGAAGCAAAATTTTACAACATTGTGCAAGCGACTTTTTTAAAAAGTGATGACCATTATATCATTGAGCAGTTTGTGACGTTTCTTCAATTCAACGGACTTTGCTGCACCCACAAAAGGTTGCATCTCATGGCATAACGCTATACTTGAGAGCTCAAGTTTACATCATTTGAGAATGATGTATTTTCAAAGGATGTAAACATTCTCAAATGGTGAAACAATGAGTATATGAAAGTGGTCCCATGAATGAACATTTTTTAGCTCAATATGACATAAAAGGCATTTCGCATTTCTTATTTTTAGAAGTTGATTGAAAGTTTCTGAGAGTTTTTTTATTGACCCATCTGTACGTGGATAAATTGTCTTCAGGTTATCCGTGCCTGCCTTGTGCCTTATTGCATATTGGCTAGTATCTTTTGAACTGACATGCGTACCGCACAACTATCTGTTCGTCATTTTATTGTTATTGTAGAAGTTAAGAAAACCAGGCATTTTATGAACAAATGTCGAAGAAAAGCGGTTTTAGAAAAACAAGAAATCCTTAAACAAAAAAAACAGAAAGTTCTTCTACTCGACTTGCTGCGTTTTCTTTTTTATATTCTAATTTACTCTTCTCAATTAAAGTGGAAAATGCTAAGAGTATTGCTCTCAATAAATAACCAATAAAGATACCTAACCTGTTGATTATCAGGGTGCTGATAATCAGCATTTATCAAGGCTCTCATGAAAGCATGGCCATTCAATAACGAATATCTGCAAAATGGCTTCTTACAAACGGAAATCTAGAGATCCAAAGTGATGACGCCGGAGTTGATAAATGTCGTATTTACTTTAAAGGAGAGCCATGGGAGAGTTTCTGACATTAGAACAAAAGAGGGCGAGTACATAAATTTTTATGGATTTGTGGCATTAGAAGTGAAGGTGTTGATCTTTGGATCAGTTGCTATTGGAACACCGGCATTAAGAAATCTTGCCACTCGTGTTCTTATCTTTCTGGAGGTGAATTTTGGTTCCGTTACTCTATCACTTGGCGTCATTCAAGAACCTCTGGAACGTTTTCTTCGAGTGCAAACGCAAGATTTGGAAGTTCCAGGTTCCCCCCTGAAATTCCTCGGAACGTGATAACCTTTGATAGACCAACCTTGAATGCCCTTTACTACACACGAACACTACATGACCGAAGAGAACCGAAGACATGGATTCGTCGTACTGGGGAACGCGTTTTCGAAATTGTCTAAAAAGTGAAGAACTTTCTCTCTGCTACGAAGCTTTTCAAAAATTCGATAAAGATGGTTCTGGCGCCATTGATGCTAAGGTGAGCCAAAACCTTTCTCTCTTTTCCTGGTGAGGATACGAGGATGTTCCAAGTGGCTGGAACATTAAATTGGTCTTCTTTTTTTCGGATATGCATCTTTGTATGGAAGCTCCACTGCTCTCTTCCGTTGATCGTCATGAATTATTCACGTTGTTGTCCGATTGTCACGGAACTGAATTGATTTCTTGGCTGACACACATGATACACGAACATGGAATGACCTACAGGTATAGGAGACAGGCTCATGGTAGTAGGTAAAGTAATAGCTAGGTAGTTTTACCTTTACCTGAGTCGATCCTTGCCGGAGATTTGTAGTGGAATTGTGTCACGGAAATGTAGGTATATTGACGATGTACCGGTTGGTCTGGTGGTTGGTTGCTTTCTAGGTGTGTAGCTAATAATGAATGACCAGGACTTTTCATGACAACGACTGATAGATATTGCTCGGAAGCATACAATCATCTTAGTTGAAATACACTAGGTCCCCTGGGACGACGATGACGGAGAGCTCATCCCAAAGTCGTCGGTATATGGGTACTCGCTTAAGTGAGCATGACTTTCAAGCGTGTTTTAGTGCATTTCAAAAGTTCGATAAAGATGACTCTGGAGCCATAGACACCAAGGTAGGTTTTACGTAGGATCTTGATCATAAAACCCGAAACACGACATCAGGCTCTATCTATTGATCTAGGTTGTGAAAATATTCATTGTAATCCATGTGTTCACGCTCCTTCTCATTCATTAAAATGAATAAATGTAATTTGTGGAATTATTCATTTGTTTTGTCACATCAGGGACGGCAAAGATTTCTCGTGTAAATGGACAAGATGCCCTCTGCATGTACAAGCCTCAATAACAAGTAGAGTTACGGAGAACTAAACCTCTGTCGCTAAAATGTTTCAAAAAGGTGCAGACTTGTTTATTCCTTTCCTACAACCATACTTTTGGAAAAATACAGATTAAAGTGTCAACCTATTCAGTCAATTTGAAAAACATTGTTGAATGATGTCAGTGCAGTGTTATGGAACAAGAATTATGAAAATCATAAGGAGCTACAGACCTAGCTAGTATTGTAAAATGCAGTGCGAATAACGTTCTTCAAGAATTCCAAAAAAAACGTCTCCTAAATGAAAAAGCGCACCTCACATATTGAGACTTGAGACTACACTCGATAATGGTTATCAAACCATGATACCAATGATGTTATGATCAATCAAGGTTTCATACCACCACAATCTTCTTCGGAGATTATAAACACTTCACTAGGGACCCTTGCAAACCATTTGTTATAACTTCCTCTTTTAGTCTTCTTAGGCCTTTAACTACTCTAAGTTCCAGAAAAGAACGTTTCCCAAAGGACGAAGACGACGAAGAGCAAGAACCCTGAACCACAGATAATGATCTCTCAATGTCCATTTCCGCACCCATTTATCTCTTTTATCCTTACCGTTTCCATCCACCATTCTCTATCCATGTCCAAGATTCGGCACCATAACTATTAGTTCTAGGTTGGATAAAAAACTTAGGGAAAAAACCTAAGAGAAAAAGAACGATTTTGGCTTACTCTCGCTCGGTTTTTTCTTGAGTGGGTAAAGAGGGTTCAAAAGTGCTCTCGAAAAGTCGGTCCTCTTTGTCGTTGTCAAATAATGAGCACCAAATGAAATGGAACTCAATGAGCTTTCAGCCGTTATGAGATGAGCGAAAGTTCCTCTTTCATCAAGTAAGTCCAATACTTGTGTGCTGAAGTTGTCGCCAAGAAGGCCAAAAAGGCCGAGTTCCGAGCTTGTCAGTCTGAATGAAAGATATCAAGTTTCCTCACCCTCTTTGTCGCTTTAAGGACCAAGTTGGACATTAGAAAGGTCTCTGGCTGGGATCCAACAATGACACTTTTCCTTTATTAAAATATGCACCGCACCCAACCTGAAATATGTAGACGAGTGTGGAGAACTTCTCGGGTGGAAACCAGAGAGATAACCAAATGTTCGTCTTTCCCATTTAGAAGCGAAGGAAAACGCCAAGGATGGATAGAAAGGCCTTCATCGTTCTTTTCCTTTTCTAGGGGTCTTGGAGACAACAGAACAGGATGTATGGAAAAGTTTTCGTCGCTCGGTTCCCTGTGATTTTATCTCTTGCAGTTTAGCTTAGAGAACAAGTTATGAGTTGGCGGAAGAAAAAGGAATCCAGTCATACTAAAACTGCGTTCCATCTTCTCCATCTTTTCTCTGCCTTAAATCCTTGAGATACCTTCTGCCAAATACAAAATGGATTGATCTATCTAAGTCTATTTTTTTGTTCCAAATTTTGTTTTACTTTCCCAAACAATGTTGTGAATCAAAATCATCCACAAGAGAATTTGTCTTTTCAACGCGTGACAGACACATGGATTGACATGGCTCAGAGAACTGCCACTTTATGGGTTTTCGATTGTGCTTTGTTCTTGTCTAGCAATAGGAAAAATGAACCATTGGAGCGAAAGCCCAATATCCATCGTGAGCTTAAGGTTTAGGTAACAGTAGAAATGAAAGCCTTCAAGAAGACGCTTTTCTTTTCTAGGAACTTACGTCCCTCCTACGTTCAATGGGGCAAAACCCAACGGACAGTCAAGTTCATGATATGATCAATGAAATCGACGTGGATGGTAGTGGTGTGGTTGAATTTGAGGAGTTTGTCAAATTTATTACAAGACTCATGAAGAACATCGACCCGGAAAATGAAGTTCGGGAAGCCTACAGAAGGTTCGTGTGGTTTATTAACTAAAATACAGCGGTTCTTAAACTGGGGGGGGGCAGTGACCCAAAAGGGAGCCAGAAAGGATTTTTTTAAAAATGCCAAAATATGGGTGAAGTTATAAGAATGTAATGTTTAAAGAATATGGACGCCAATCAATTTTTCATTCAAGTCCAAGCTCCACAACAGTTTTACTGTTTTTAAATCAAGAAACCTGCACTGAAAGTGTCAACTGCCTTAAGGGAAAGTTTTGGGATGTCAATACCTTAAATTTTTCAATGTTGGTTGTTTCATGTTCCCAAGAACCAGACTCCTTCTTTGGTCATTTATCAGCTGTTGTTGGCGCAAAATTTTCTATGAAAAGTTTGCTGATCTGAGCTCGTACTCCTAGACTAATATAACACCTAAAGAAACTAAATAAGACTTTCCGGAGCAAACTTGTGGATATTTCTGATTTTTATGCTGAAAAGGGATGGATATTCAGGGAAGTACCTCCATTTCCAAATTTTACCATCTCAATTTTCATTTGTATTTTACACTTTAGTGCTTTGAATTACTTTGTTTGGAAAAGTCACTTTAAAGGGGGAATTTCAACAGAGGCCTTTTTGTTTGGTGATGAATCATTATTGGTTTGAGTTGCTCGTTCATTCCATCAACAATTCTCCACTTACTAATGAAAATATGAGTGTCCTTGCAAAAGGCTGAATATTTTTAGCTGCCATCTTTTATATTTTATTCTAAACTGTAGCTCAAAGGGTGAGTGCAGTCTGAAGCACAGGAACTTTTTCGCACTAAATTTGGAGACCTCATTCAATCTTCATCAGAAAGGTAGAAGTGAGAGTCTATCCAAAATAACGTGGACCTTTGGAGTAACTACAGTATACATTGGTCTCAATGATATCCCGAACATTTCACAGAAAGGTCCATTGATTTTCAAAAATGTTTGTGTTTGATAGTTTTGCAATGCATTTTTTTTTTCTTTTGGGTCATCTTGTATTTAAAAATACCAAGCGAATGCATTACAATTTCGAAGCCTCTTAGGAGGTGAACTGCGTTTTTTGAGCTAGAAAATGCAGCTTTTATCCTAGAGCTACCGGTATACTCAAGATTGTTTATTTGTATGTTATTCTGCTGCGTCAAATAAAGGACCTTGGACCATAGTTTTGAATTATTTGTGAGATCACGTGATTTCACTAAATAAATCTATCATGATGAATTGGAAACTTTTCTTTCAAATGGACAAACTAAAGCTGTCAATTGTTATCAAAAAAAAAGAAAAATAACGGGAATTCTCTCTTTCCACGAAAACGCCCAGTACGAGTAGAATGTTGGATCCACTAAAATTTTGTGAAGTGAACCCTATTTGGTCCACAACTGAGTTGATACTTCTTTCTCATCTTATTGGCTTCTTTTTGATGTTCTAGATTTGATCCCGATAATGAGGGCGTCATTCGAGTGGAAGAACTTCGCTTTGTTCTCAGCAATTTGCCCGTGAAGCTCAGTAAGGCAGAAATCGAGGAAATGATACTGGCTGCCAACCCTCATCGCAATGGACAGATCACATTCTCTGACTTTAGACGATTGATTGGCATCTAAAGCATCTCAGCTAGTGTAGTTCCGATTCACCAATTGTTGCTCTCAACACTGTATGAGACAAATGGATGATCATTTTCCGAGCAGAACTACAAGCAACTTTTTGTCTCTCTCATCATTTGTTGAGATGAATAAATGAGCGTGGACCATTCCCATGTTCCACAGTATGTATGTCCGCGGCTTCTTTCCTTTCATTTCCGGGACCTCTGTCATCTTGTTTGTCACTTGCCCCTTAGGCTCCTCTCTCTCTCTGTCTCTCTATGTGGGTACCTGGAATGTCCAAGGGATTCATTGACAAATGTGCTGCACCTCAGGCTGGTACGTAGATGTTCCCGGACCAAAATAGAGGCTCAGTCTTGATGGGATTGTCGGGTCAACTCCTCGTCAGCCTGGAGGCAAATAAAAGTCATTGGTCTTGACATCTGCTCAATGAACATGGAACCTCATTACAACACGATGGGTTGATGTGTACCCCTGGTTCAGAAGGAGTCCATGTACTACAATATTCTAAAGACATTCTAGCTGAAGCTTTTCGTGGGTTCTAAACTATCTTCAACGCTTTTTTTGCTGAAATATGGACGCGCACAAAAACCAAGAATTCATTTAAGTTTAACTAGTACAAGTTGTGTTTTGTAATGAGGTTCTAAGGTTACCAAGTTGTCCATGCACAATGCTTCTAAGGATCCGATTGACTCACATAGTCATATGTATTCGCTCCTCATTTAGGAATATTTGCACCGGATTCTGATCCTTTATCGATACCCAAAAGTATTCCACTTAGCGAGTACATTGTTTGATAGATCTCGAACAAGCATCGTTACTCGGATCTCGAGCTATACATGAGGCACAATACACTACATTATTGTTCCAGTAAGTTTCCTCGCTTACTTCAGATTGTAATTGTGGATTTGGTGGCAAACAAGAGCAGTAATTATCCATCGCAAGGAACGAGAGCGGGAGTTGGCGGAAATTTCCATTCACATTGTTTCCCAGCGAGCCTCAACGTCCATTACATTCATTACCCTGCGAGATAAAGAATATCAATTTCCTTTGTGGGCATGCTGAATGCCAAATCAGAGCTATCCCTCTTGAGTGCTTAGATGATGTGCTTACTCGAGTGTTTTGTGTTGAGACAGCCTAGCCCGAAACGTAATGGGGGCGATATGTTTGCTCTTTACTGACGGAGAACCACGAGACTGGGAGACCTAAGATGGATCAACTCAATCAAAGGGAAATGAGTCTAGTGGGAAATTAACGATATTCTGTATATCTAATTCGCTGCAAATTACCCTGAGTACCCCGAACAACATAAGGGCCATATCAAAAAGCCAGGATCACTTGTCAGTATGACTTGTGCATTTTGTCTTGAATGTTGTCGGAGTCTTTGGCAGCCGTGAGTTTCGTTGTTTTCCATTTACACCATTGTGTTTGTGTCCCCTCACTATGTCACTGTTAGCTAGAACACATGCATGAACGCATGTAAGCTTCCTCATTAGCCTTGTTAAAAATGAAGAGTTTCAAAGAAAGGCCAATCAACCTCTGGCAGGAGGCCTCCAAGGAATGGTTTGAGCGTAATCAGCTCCCCAATATTGCTGGCTCCTTTCATTGAGCGTTGTGTCGCTTTCTTTCTCGTCAAAATGTCATTTGTCGGCCAAACAATATTCGCATTGTCCTCTTCGTCCACGTGTGTTTAAGTGTGCACGCCTTTCAAAATTGAACGGCCACATGGTTGTCGTTCGCTTGGTTGGTTGACAGTGGTGGTGGGGTGATTCTTGGTTCCACCTGCATGACTGAAAAGTCCTTCGCCATCAACACCCTGGGCACCTTCAAGCTCCAGTTCATAATACGGTTCCACGACGTCCAACGACGTCTATGTATCTAGGTAGGTAGGCTTAGGCTACGACGATGAGTGGTCCCACTGTCCTTTCTCATGACAAATTGGAACCGGAGAAGGACAAGGACGAGCAGGAAACGGCGACGGGCATTCAACGTAATTGCTCAAACCTGCGAAGTCCTAGTGGAACCAGTCAGCCACCACGTGAGTGTACGTATGTATGTGACAAGCAAGTGAGTTGGTTGGTTGGTTGGTCGGTTGGTTCGTACGGATGTACATGACGTACGCACGTCTCACAGAACCGCTATCCACAATGTCTCTTTGAGTATATCGTTTGATCGTGTGCCCTTTGCATGGCCAAACCGCGAAAGTTCTGACCGAAAAAAAAAACAGACCAAATTGGAGAGTAGCTTTCATCATCCCTCCCAATGCCGACATTGACGAATTCCAGTCCCTCACTGATTGACTCGAGCATCACAGCTTCAACGGACCAGATACATTTTTTGCTTCAACCAAGCAGGTAATAATGCCTGCTCTGTACTGAATTCTTGATTATCTATCTGCAGCTTTCTTTAATGCTAGACTGCTCCTTGAAAGCTTTGTGAAATCGTCCTATCGAGGGGTGAGTAGGAATCTTTGACTAAAAGCAGGGTCCCAAATACCTAATTTGGGCTCGAAATTAGGGTAGAAGGTGGTTTTATTATCTACGAGGAGAACTGAAGCCATCATCAAGTAGATTGTCACATCACCGCACTATAAAAATGGAATGGGAAACACAGTGGAAAGTATTCATTTGTTCTTTCATGGCGGTGGGAGCAAAGACACTTTGACAGTGCCACACACATTGAAAGTCTAATTGTGTTTGTGACGATTTGGAAGGCCTAACTTTTTAACCATAAAATTACTTTCCCCTGGCGTAGTTTGTTCTAACACGCACAGAATGTCAGCCATGAGGACACTTTGGGCAAGTTGATTGCTCTTTAGACCTGACTTGGCGAGTACGTATCAGTTAGACGCAAGTCCCGTCATCTATCCATTCCCTCACTCATTCACATTCTGTGTTCTTTGCAGTTTGACGTGCAAGAAACTTATCAAAAGTTTGAGGCCCGTTTATCGCTAGAATTTACAGTTCAAAGAAGTCCGCAAACATGGTGGACAAGCTCGCTCCCGATGAGCTTAAAGCTTGCAAGGAAGCCTTCGCCATGTTTGATAAAAACCACGATGGAACAATATCCACCAAGGTGAGTTTTGGATCCACTATGTCGCAGTAAGTTAAATGAACAATATGTACATGTATGTATTGGGTATGATTATACTTATTGCTCTGTTGTGAAAAAATCATATATTTTGATCGTCCTTGATATGATTTATGAGATGAGTAAAGAGCCAATAACTAATACTGTAGCTAAAAAACATTAATGACCACACCATTTTGGCAATCCCTTGAATGTACGTAATCACATTTCTTTGGACTATGCAAAATGAAGATGAACAACTATGTAAAATTCGTCTGTTGTCAGGAATGGGTTTTTCTTCAAACTTTTAAATTTAAACCAAGGGAAGACTGAATTATTCTATACACAAGGTTGTCACGAACTGGAGTCCCATACAAAATCAAGAATCGTCCATGACACATTACGTTTATGATTAAATTGTACTAAAAAAAATAATTTAATATAAAAGTATCAATTTCAATTAAAAGTATTGACTGAAGAACACAATTTTAGGTATCCTAAGGCAACCAAATCGTCAGACAACCAAAACAAAGAATTGGATAGACACAAGTACGTTTTTTAGATTGTTTGCACCTCAAGTTAGCTTCAACGTCTCCTTTTCTACTAAAATGTCATAAAAGTTTTTGGGTCTCTAACTTAAAACAACCCTATAGATATCCTCGACTCGACGCAGTTTTATTGAACGACGGACGGATGCAGTCTGTAATAGTACTTAAAGTAAAATAGTCTTAAGGAATAGACTTGAGGCCCAAATGGCAAGGGAATCTTATTTTGTAACAATTGCTTTGGATTTGTTTTTTCTGTTTGGTAAAGTTGAAAAAGTTTGACTTAAACGTCATTGACTTTTGCGGATTTTTATTAACACCACAAGGTATGGGATTCTTTGTTTAAAAAATTAACCATTACTATAGGACATACTCTAAACATTTGAATGATACCTGGTCTAACAACGATCGCAAAGGTTGCAGCAATTACAATTTCAATTTTATTTGAAGCCATTATCCTTTAAAAGATAAATTCTTCCAAGCATTGCTAGTATAAAATTGCCATTAACATCTGATCCGTTAGATTTGGTTGCATTTGAAATCTTGAGAACTTTTAGTCTAGTTGCCTGTTTGCAACAAATAAAGCAACCTACGGATTTGGAGCATTCCCCTTTTTTCCAAATTCAGAGGAAAGGCCCAAGCACTAATAATTCAGGTTCGGAACAAATCCCACTTGTGAGTCCAGGGATGGGGACAAATTGTAATTGCAATTACAATTATGTAATTTCAATTACAATTACATGTAATTGTAATTAATTACATTTTTGGGCCAAGTAATTGTAATTGTAATTAATTACATTTTTGGCCATGTAATTGACGAATTTTCAATTACAAACTACCAATTACTTTTCAAAATCTTACTTCTTTAAATTAACCATAAAACCAATTTTTTAGCTTTCATTTGCAAAACAATTATTTTGTCATTTATTTGCGGTCAATGTGATGCCACTAACAGATAGCTTTTGTTACAATACAAGTATCAAGTCACCCAATCACCAAGCTATGATGTTTAGATACGTTTAAACTACAAGAGCTTTTGACCATGATATTTGTGTCAGAGGTAGGGATTTTCACAACCAAGGGCAGACAAATGAGGTGCAAAAAATAAAGTTTTAAAAATATTTAAGACCATTCATAAGTTTTTGCCTTTTGTAAATCACTCTTTCAAATTAATCTTTCAGGCATTATAAGTCGCCAGGTGGTGCATTGCCACTTAAAATGGCAAATCTGTTTATTTTTTATCGTTTTGAAAAAGCAAAAGGGTGAAAAAGATGGAAGAATTGTAATTGACATGTAATTGACATGTAATTGTCATGTAATTGACATGTAATTGTAATTGAAGTCAATTACATTTTCGGATGATGTAATTGTAATTGTAATTAATTACATTTTTCGACGAAGTAATTGTAATTGTAATTAATTACATTTTTCAAGTAATTGACCCAACTCTGCCTGTGACCCACAATTTCCTACCTTTCGCGGATTCAGAATAACTCTTTCCGGTGACATCGACCCTTATTTGGCCTGTTTTTACCAACCCCCAGTACACGCTACTACCCACTTAAAAAAATCGCCTAATTTCTTATTGCAAATGTACCGTTAAACATCAGATGAAGTAGTAGTAGTAGTGGATTGTACAATGTTTAATTGAGCATAGTCACGGTACATTTGCTGTTTTTTGTAAATTTCAAAATCGAATACGGTGCAATTCGATATTTTGCACCATTCTCCTCAATCCCTCAACAACTCACCAAATAATTATGCACATCGTGTCTTATGGACTGCCACAAGACTCGACGACCGCATACATTACGCAGACTTCCAATCAGTTAGTAAATGTTTATTCTGTCTTCGGTGAAACAATATTCTTTGTTCTCTAGGCATAAGTCATGTGACTTCTTGTTAGGTAGAATGATCCCTAGTTAACCTCTGACGTGGTTAAATTTCTTTCCGACATATTCTTCAAGTACCGAGATGTTTCTATCCATGTAGCTTTTGGCTGTAGTGATCATTTCTTTTTCTGTTGTGAAGCAAAACATTCCAGATTGCTTCAGCCTTTCTCGATCTCGAATTATTAAGGATATTCGGAAGTATAGTGGCATTATAGAAACAAACAGAATTAATTGTTTCTTTCTGAAACGCAGAATGGTTGCCTCATTACGTAGAAAAGCTCCATTTTCCAAATCGAAGATTGTTAAAACAAACTACTGAATTTTTTTTCTGGACTTGTGATTGGTTTATTTTCTCGTCCTTTATATGTCTAATTTAGAATTAGATGATTAGACTTGCTGCCTCAATGCGATCTTGGTTTCACCCGCTAGAAATGGGGCCTTCATGGTCTTAATTCAAATGAGCTTTTCACTTCGAAACACGTTGAGATACCTCTTTCCCCTCAGGAGACCATCAATATTTCCTGCTAGGAAATGGACGACTGTGTTTCAACCCACGATGGTCGGAATGAAAACCGCATTAAAGTTTCCTTTAACCATTTCAGGAACTTTATGCTGCAATGCGAAGAGCAGGTCAGAATCCACGAGAAGAAGACGTTCAAAATTTAATCAACGAATACGACGTCGATGGGAGTGGATATTTGGAGCTCCGCGAGTTTTGTGATCTCATGTACAAAGAGATGGCTAAAGGTGATCAAGAGCAACATCTTCAAGAGGTCTTCCGGGTATTTGCCAAAGATGAAACAGGTGTGTAACCTACGCCTTACCACGAGACATCTTCATTATTATTTGTGTTAAAAAGAAGGTTTTTGAAGTCATCTCCAAGTATACAAAATATCTCCTCAACACATTTGAAAACTGGCCATCAAGTCGTCTTGGAATGAACTGTTGTGCGGAAATGGTTTTTAGAAATTTCATTACTGAGCATTGAAGGCAACGGGTTAAACAACAAACTGGACGAAAACAGTGGTGAGGACTTCCTCAATTGAACCAGCCCGAATTTCTTTGAAGTTGAAGATGCTCTCAAGGCGAAGGTTAAGCCTCTCTGGTCAGAGTAATTGTTTCTAAACCATCGGTTAGAACAGAGCTCAAGGATGCTTTTGAACACGCATAGCACCTTTCCACCTCTCTTTACAACAAGTAGAGTACTTCACTTCTCGAGTCTTTTCTAAAATGCTAGATCTACTATTCTTCTGATGTTATTGCTGGAGTTAGCTTACCATCCTCAACCTTTTGCTATCCCCCTGGTAACCCTTCAAGGTTACCAAATGACAAAAAATCGGGGGTATTCCAACCGAATATCAAAATCTCTTACAAACTTTTGTCAAGGGCTCTCTGACGTTAAAGCCAATTCTCCCATTTTGGATAGTGTCAAATGGTTTGTTTTTAATACTGATAGATTTCGAGTTCGTATTTTGCCATACTTTTGCCATTTTGGCCCTTAAGGATCAAAAAGCTTACCATTACTTACCTTCTCAAAGGGTAAGATACCCTATCTCCACGTAAAATATGGCAGCACTGCTTACTCGAAATCCATTTTTTAGCAAATACTGATGGAACTCGAACTCGATTTAGTTTGAGTGTTGCCATATTGGGCCTCCTTTAGATCTTTGGTCAACAAGTTTATTACAACCCGCCTTTTTTAACAGCAAGTACACTTCGAGTAAAGAGTGGCAACACTCGCAACTCGAAACCCATCACAAATTTTCAATGGTCATTCTTAAACCAGAAAAAATCACAATGCTCAGTTGAAGGCGGATGGATTGTCTCGAATAAATGTGCTTTGTCACTAAAATCAGAGTGTATTACAATGAACTGTGTGAACACAAGAATACTTCAGAATGCTTCTTTTCTGTTCGAAAACTGGCGCGTGGGGCAAAGACGAGCACATGATTTTAGTAACACGCATAATTGAAAAAAATATTTTCATTTATAGCCTAGTTTTTCAGGTAGATATCTGCAAGATAATGCTTTGACTTTTCACACATCTTTCCTCATGAAAGTAAACATGTGAAAAGGGTTAGGTTTGCAAGAAAAGTTGGGTCTGTGAAAAATTTTCCAATCGATTTTTTAAATCGAACCTTGTTTGTAAAATACATACACTTGTAGTCTAAGTGCTATTGAAATTTAGTTACAAAGTAGAAACACCCTCATCTAATGCAAGTCAGGTTCCTGAAAATTATTCCGATACAAGGTTGACCAAATTTTTTTGGTTTGCTTGAAAAGTGTATTCGAAGATAAAATCTATGTACATATGTTGTTGAATACCTTTGATATCGCTTTTGCTCTTGAGAGTAGGTATCTAGCATTCTGCAAGAATGTGAAAGGATTTGCTCCCAGACCGCTCTTCAGAACCGATTCTTATTCCGTGCTAGAGCTGTGCTTACTTTACATTACAAATAATATGTCGTCAGCAATCAGTCCATTTTTAATGATTTAAATTTGAGGGTTGTTTGTTGCTGAAAGAGCATCGTAGCCTTCTAGTGAAAAAAAAACTTGCAAGAACGATTATTTCAGTAATATTGATTGACCACGTCACGGCCAGTATGATTTATATAATATAGATATTATATTTGTACATTATACTACCGCTCATGGATACTGAGGATTAGAGGACAACTGAGTTCCTTCCTTTTTTGCAAAAATAGAAATAGTAAAACATAAAAGCATGAAAATAAATTACAAAACTTTGGACCTGAAACATGGAACTGATTATTTCAAAAGTTCGATTGACACCTAATTACGTAGTGAGGGGGAAAGATGAGGTTTCAGAATAATCTGTCTCATAATTGTTACCAGACACGCTTCGCCTTGCTCATTTGATACATCTTGACAATTAATGAATCATTTTGATTAAAGTTTAAAGTTCAACAAATGGGTCGTTCTAAAAAACACAACGAGCTTATGGTAGCACGAATATCATAAGAACTTTAGCCCTCACTTAAAAACCTCTTGAGAGCTAGTTGGCCTTCAGCGAGCATTCTAATTATCTGGCGAAGGCAAACTCATCTGGTCGGTCTCATCTCCCACTTACGTATTTACCTTCTCTCTTTCTGAGTGTTCTTTCATCTTTTCAGGTTGCATCACAGCTGAGGAGCTCAAGTTCGTCTTGACCCACGTGCCAGATGAGAGAGTGACCTACAAGGAGATTGACGAGATGATCAAGACTGTGGACGAGAATGGAGATGGCAAAATCAATTACCAAGAATTCAGGGTCATGATTGGAGCGCAGCCCAATCTGACGGCATCGGTCACGGAACAGAATCCAATTCTGGCTCAAATGAGGGATAACCGCAACAAGCAAATGGATCATGATGAGCGAGCCAGAAGCAATTCAAATCAGCGTCAGAGTCCTAACCAAAATCAAAGCAATCAACCAGATGGAAATGCGCAACACCGACGTCAGTCTCGTGAATATTACGCGTATCATTCGCCTTATCAGCATAGTAGTACTCAAAACTATGGTCGGAACACGTTTGAGCGGTTCGAATTTGACCATGTCTGATAACTCGTTGGTGTGTCTGGATCTGGGAGAGGTTTCAGGCTTTTTCTTCATCCTCTTTCAATAAACCCCTATGAGTGCAGTGAAAAGTTTTCCCACGGCTGTGTTCTGGAACATATTGGATTCTTCGGTACGAAAACAAGAAGGCCTCAAGCACATTCTAATTTTAGATGCCTTTGGAAACGCTCGAGGATTCAATTTAAAAGGCATTGACACTACCTTCCTCCTTTTTACTATCAACGTCCACAAGCACTAAATACCTCTCTCACATCGAACATTTCTAACTCTCAACGTCACATGTCCAGTCTAAATTTGAACTTATTCTTATTAAGAGGCAAGTGCACTTGAAGAATTTTCTATTTGATCTCAAGATCATTTCAATAAAACATAAAGACCATTTTTGGAGCAAAAATAGGCCTCAAGCAGAGTTGTTAATTACAAACCATGATCCTGACGTTTAACGTCACGGCCTATGATCATTGCCAGCTTTTGGGCAGCCTAGTCCGTTGGATCTTCAAATGCATCATCACTTTCATCTCTGAGGCCCAGGGCTCAAAACTGAGCCGGTGGAAGAATGCAGAGAAGCGACGGCCTTCCTCTCAAAAGGATGGGTAAAATAGCGTGCGAAACACAGATCCGGGACCTCAAGCCAGAGGACCGACCGTCTTCAAGTTCCTCCTCTCGTTCAGAAAATGGAACGCAGGGAAAAACGGACCCACCTTCCCGGGGTTCTCGGACTCACTCTCCACCATTGCTTTGGTTGAGCAGAACAAAGACGAGTCAGAGAAGAGGCCAGCTCCAAGATAGCCCAGAGTGGAACACGAGGGAGAAAGAGAGACAGAGAGGGTGGTGGAACAGAGGAAATGGGACCAGTTTCTCCTTCCTTCAGGCCATAAGGGGTCTGAGCCCCCATTACTGTACTGCACTTCTTCCACGATTTCGACCACCAACGGCAGGAAGAGTGAGAGTGAGTGACGAGAACTCTGAAAATCTATGGAACAGTAGGGAATTGACGGTTTCGTTCCAAGACCATTGCAAGGCCAGAGGGCCACCAAGACTTTGAGCGAGAAGAAAATAAGAGCAAGAGAAGAAGGAGGAGGAGGAGAAGGAGAAGCAACAAATATTCCGTGGAGCCTCTGAAACCCAGAGGAACACCGTGTTTCTTCCGACTTCCTCATGTTCTGAGCTTCGAGGAGTGAACTTACTTCTCCATGGAATCGAGGCTCGAGGTTGGTGTTGGTGTTGTTGTCGACGACGACGACGTCGTTTGGAGTGGCGGCGGCCCCTACTTTTTGGCTGGAACTGTTGAAGAGAACGAGACCAAGACGAAGAACACCGAAACGAAGACGAAAACGGCGAACTCGAAGCTAAGCCAAAGCGGGCACTCAATACACTAGCTACTAGCCCTGCAAGATGACAAAGAAGACGAAATAGAAGAAGCACTAGGGAACTACCACGATCCACGCGGCAGTGCACTTAAATATACATATACGTACGCACACACAGTGCGAGGCTCAACTTGAACCAACGGATCGAGGCCTGCACCCGGCAAAGCAAAGGCCGACGAGTTCGACTCGATGAGCCACCCGGTTCATGCCTCCCACCTCGCTGAAAACAGCCTCCTTTTCACGATTCCGTTTTTGGAACTTGCCCGGAGATGGACCACTGCGTGTGTTTAGTCAGTGAACGGATTCAAAAGCGGTCAGAAGTGTGTCTGTTCTTGGGGAAGACCGCCGGTGGCACTTGAAAACCATGCTTTGAAGTTGATGTGTCAACGTAGTTCTAGAGTGTCTCTCAGTTCTGTTGAAATTATATTGGCAAACGGCAGCGAGTCAATATTTTCTTTGGTGATGATAGCATTTGCCTCCTTGACTCAACACGGTCGAGAAAAGAGCCCTAGTGACACAAATGATGACAAGACAACACTTTCCCCGAGAAATTAAACTGAAAACCAGGGCCCATTCTATCAATGAATTCTGAAAGAAGACTATCAAAGCCCTAAGACCTCGAAGAAATTATGTGACAATCCTGAACATCGACGAAAAGTAAGAATAAGAGTAAGAAATACCAAGTTCTTGCCCAAAAGTCGAATAACGAGCTCGGTAAAGCTGTATTGTAGGCATCTTTATCTTACATTTTCAAGGAAGTACTTTTTGTGTCTGAGTGTAAATGATAAGGAACATGTAAAGAGCATGTAATTAGCTCTCAACATCTCTCTTAATTTGAATCATCTTTCAGAAATAAAGAACGTTCTCATTTGAGCAAATTGGGTTGGATGTTGTTTTAATTCTCCCGAGAGTTGGGTTATGTATTCTAGGTTGAGAAATTCTGATATCGAGTAAAACTGAACGCGACATCAAGTTGGTCTTTAAATCAGTATTTTGTACGCGTAGGATAAAAGTGAGAATACAAGCAAAATCCTTAAATTCTACCACAATTTCTACGATTTTCCATGAGTTTTGGAAACTTGTGTGCGGATGTAGTGACACTAAAGACGGCCTTCAGCCTCATTGTGTTCAGCCTTCCGTGTATTGTTCCATAAATTAATCATTCCTTACACGAATGTGGTACTAGTGTGCCTCAACAAGTGTTCACACACTGCTCTCATGTCATGTCCCATCTGTTTGTCATGGCTTTCTGAGAACAAGGACCGTTTTACCAAGTCCCGTCCCTGATAATGAGAGCATGAGAGCCAAGTTCGAGTAAATTGACATTATTAGACCTGCAAGAAAACTTCACAACTTGTGTCCGAATATGTACTGAAAACACAAGTTTTTACAAAGAGCCATAAGCGATCTCAAAAGTTCGCCTCAGTCCATTCATGGGATGTGAACAGTACAAAATCTGACATTTGGGTTTGCTGGTTTACATAAGGCTGATTGATGGATCTGCGTCCACTTGGACAATATTCCCACTAAAGTTGTTGGCACTTAACTTCTCATTTTCGTTGGGCTTCTCCATTCTTAGAGAGTGTGTGGAACTACGTTCGGATGTTAGAACGAACTTCAAGGTTCCATACCCCATACGACGACAAGTCTTGAGGGAGCAATTTCCCCGACGATTTGGATGGAAAGACTTTTACATTGCAGCACTAGATAACAAAGTTCTGCAGTACACACGAATGGAGCCTTTGCCCCCGAAGGCGTTAAAGTCAGTTCCCTAATGGACTTTTGGGCGAGAAGGTGGTATGCGGCCGTCTTTATTGCTTCTTGGTCTTGTTTTGTAAGTCCAAGGCTCATATTGTAGTACTTACGTACATGGCCCCTGGATCTTTGAACCAGCATTGAAATACACAAATGGTATTGGCGCCTTGATTGTGTAGACTTCAAAATGGAACAATGCAGGTTATGAACTCACAACGAAGCGTTCTCGGTTTTCTCAGTTCCACTTTGTTTCAACAAGACGATTGATCGTTTTGTAAAGGACCCTCTTTTCTTCAGATTCGACTCGCTTGTTGGAATATTGAGCGCGATTTGGTTGGCTGTGGGATTTGGAACAAAAAACCTGGCTTCAAAATGACGGACAAATTGCGCCCAGACGAATTGGAGGCGTTCAAGTCCGCATTCGACATGTTTGACAAGAACCAAGATGGAACGATCTCGACCAAGGTAAGAAAAAAGAACTTGGTTCACATTCCAGAGTTCCTTGGAAACCATTTGGAAATAAAAAATGTTCAATTTTAGGATGGGACCACCACATTTCATAAGTGATTGATTTTCGAGGAATTGGAGAGGAAGGAAATGGGGAGGAAAGAGAATTGGGAAATAAGTACTTCATGTCACGAACATTGACATTTTTTGAGAGAGTCAGTCAATAAAGATGACAAAGGAGACTGAGAGCCTCAGGATATCTAGCCTTATAAAATCCTAGGGCACCTTCTATTTCCTTACTGTAGCATTGTGATGTCGTTCTAGGTCTAAGCGTTCCACATGAGTCGCAAGACATGTTTTTTCCACCCAAGATTCTATCTTTGGCGACAAAACATTGGAAAAAGACGCCTATTTGGCCCTGGGAATGGATGTGTTTTGGTCACCACATACTTGTATGGCAAGGGATCCTCAATATACAGTGTATTTCACGAAAAGCAGAGCACCAAAGCATGTCCTTTTATCGGCATGATTAAACCGTTGAGGCAAACGCGGCTGAAAACCCAATGATGGCCAATAAATTGGCATGAAAAATCCGAAAGGCAAGGAGCTATTGCTTTAAAGTGCAGTTGAGGGGAATTTCGAACCGAAACCTTCGTATCTTGGAATGGTTCATGTTTGGGAATTGAGGTCATAGTCGGAGTCAGGAAAAGTTAATGTGACTAAAACACCTAATTATTGATAACTCGTACGCAGAACATCACGACTTCGTAATATTTCCACCTTTTTGATTAGTACACTATGTTAAAGTTACAATCGTGGTAGGAATCTTGTTTGCAAAAGATCAAAAACACATGCCCATATTTCATATTGAAATGTAGAGTTGCAGGGTAACCACGGAAAAAATATTTATTTTATCCTCCAAAGGCATCCGATATATCTCCGGTCTATTATTTTTGCTCAGTTTTTGAGATCATCCATCTAGAAGGGATAAAAAACTAAAAAAATTCAGCAATAAAGGTCCAAGGACCATGTAACAAAACATTTGTCTTTTACTTTTGGTCATTTTGTTCAAGCCCAGAGAGGAAGCAGAGGACAAAGAACAGGAGGAACACTGATAAATAGAAGTGTTCCAAGGCTCAAATGAGAACCGCAAATTGTTGTAGCCGGTTGGAACAACTTCCTGTTGGAGTAATCTGAAAACGTTGTCCTACTCGGAGAATCACCCTTTCTAAATAGGTTTGGAACGGTGAAAACCCTCACCAACCAGGAAGACATTGCCAGATTTCCGCTCGGCTTGCATTCATACGGAAAAGAGAAAGAATCCTAAAAGGCAGGAGCAATACTGCTGTATTGTGTAGAAAGTACATGGTTGGATCAGGGGAAAGGATATTGCTTAAGCAAGAAGGCCAATAAGAGAGGACCGTGGTAAAACCCTTGGGTAATTTTGCTCTCGATTGCGTTCATGGATGAGACAGAATCTGTTTAAGCTTGCTAGCGTAGGGAAAAAAAGATGAAAACACGAGCGAGCCACCCAATGCTATAAGTACTCCATGCCATTGTTGGACATTTTGTCTGGAAGTTTCTGGAACTTTCAAGACTTCCAAACACACACTGCACTCACTTAATACCCCCATATTTATGATATTCCATTATTATCTGAAGCTTAGAAGCATTCTCTGCCATAGTTGAAGCAATTCAAGCAAATGATCGACCAATCGATCGAAAATGCAAGATTCAAATGGGACTGTTTAGATATTTTGTGTGATTGCTTGCAGGAATTGCACGCAGCCATGAGGCGAGCAGGTCAGAATCCCACCGAGGCCGAGGTCCAAGACATGATCAACGAAGTGGATGTCGATGGAAGCGGATATTTGGAGTTCCCAGAGTTTTGTCTCATGATGCACAAAAAGTTGAACGAGGGCGACCAAGAAAATGACCTGAAAGAGGTCTTTCGAGTCTTTGGAAAGGACGAAACAGGTAAAAACAATACAATCTTTCTTTTCCTTGTCACAAGGTCGGTCTTCGGCTGGAGTACATAGTGGTTCTCATGCGATGGCGAGATTGAACGACAGGAAATGGCTTTTACTGAGTATTGCTTCTTTTTCTCCTATTGTAAAATGTGTGCCATGTTGATCCAAGTAGTATTCCCAAAAAAGGCAGCCACAAAAGAAAAGGAAAAACCCAAAAGCTCCTTCTTCTTCTTTTTCTTGCTC
>CM021323.1:613536-650160 GCA_010645155.1 Tigriopus japonicus
CAAGCGAGCAACCCATCGAGTGCTCAAGTTTTTGATCCACTGACAGATATGAAGGCCAAGTTAAAGCTGTCCGTTCAAGAGAGCTAGGCTCGTTTCCTACGCGATCTAATCAATACATTGGGATCCCAATAGTAGGTGTATTTGACTGCGACAAAGCTTCTGCTATGTGGGGTCCTTTCTTTCTCCTTCGCTTTTTGATATGTTTTGAACGCTCTATTCCTTTGGTTGTTTCGGTGCTTTGTCTTCGATATTAGGCCAATTCAAAGAAGTTTTGGTTCGTTATACAAAGTTGCAGAAGAGGAAGAATCAACAACAACTTTCCTCTGTTCGTCTGAAAATATTAAACTGACATATTATTGAGGTAGCCATAGTAATTGATTGTCACTCTAAAGGTGCAAGTTACTTTAAGGTTCAAATTTTGACCATTTCATTTTTTTGTTGTTAATTTTTAAAACCTAAGTATTTAGACAAAATGTTATCGCAAATCAAACCAATCATCACAACTTTAAAGATGCAATAAGACGGCCGAGGTTCGAATCCTGTTGGGGATAGAATTGAAGCTGACGGGAGAAAAAATAAATAAAATAAAATCCTTGTTCTGTATCAGACTTTCATTTCTCTGGTCTCTCCTGTTGCTTTTGTTGTGCGTTCCTCCTTTGTACAGAAACCTGTACGGTAGTTGTACTTTGTCCATTCCTTCTTCGTTATTATACATCAAGGGTCGGTAACCTTTTTGGGTCACGGCCCGCCAAATTTGATTACATGTTGTCAGGGGCCCACCAAACAGACGTTGGAAGTAGGTTCAGGGGCCTACAATTTAACGATCAAAGAGCTTTGGGCCCACGAGGATAGTACTATGGATGTCTGTTTGGGCCCACTATCTTGGACTTCCCCATAAACCCTGGGCCCACCACAGACCACCGGTCCCCTACCCCTGTTCTTCATGACTAATCTTATTTCACCTTCCATGCATAGGGTCCTTTAAAGAAGTCTTTTTACGGTCGTAGGCACAATGAAATGCACTCGTATGAGATTTTGGACGTCGCAGAGCCCAAGATTGGGATTGTCCAGGTTTCTTTTAGAAGACTCATTGTTAAGACCCAAGCCGCAGTCCATTTTGGACCAACGTCTGGGGGAGAACTACAACGAAATCTCTGCAAAAGGTTTTTTGTTATTCATTGTAAATCTGACGTTATTTCTAATAATGGGAGTGATTACTGTATCATTTTAGGGACCTGCTGCCGTTAGCAGTGTAGGCTTGCCAAAAGATATCTCAGTTTCAAGGGTCAGATTTTCGAAAAATGTTGCATTTATGGGCAATGGCATGGTTGAGAAGTATTGCAAAGTAATTTGAAAACAAATGGAGAAATTGGAAGCCTTCAATTAGACAAATTATTTATTTTTTGGTTTAGTTGCCATTGGAACGGATCTCCTCTGGCCATCTTGTTATTCAAAGTCGGGCATTCCTAATTTCAAAGTTCGGAAGAACCCTCTCAACTTATGTAGCGAAATTTTAGATAAAAGCAACAAAACATACTTTTTGGCTTAAACAATGTCAAGAATTGCTGTTTCAACTTCAAGTTGTGCAGATAAGAAAGGCATTGTTGCAATTACCAGGCCTAAACCTTCGTTTTAGTTACCTCGCACGCTCATCAGAAGCACAGGTCTTCCGAACTTTTTTTCCCGCCAAAAATGATGACGTCACTAGTAATTGCTGTAATTAAGGCTGAAAAAGTAAAAATGAAAAGAGAATAAAGAAAGCAAAACTGAAGTTACAAAAACGCTGCCCAAAATATGCGAATGATATCATAAAAAACTCTTTCGGCCGAAATTTTTGGTTTCGGTTACGAGCCATTTCGGCCCATCACTAATAATTACCACCTTGAATTCAGTTCTTTGGCTTTTTTGGTATAAGAAGGCAAATTGAAAAGGAACTGCCAACTGATATTTTTAAAGATCAAACAAAATATCCAGTTTCTCTTACTAAATTTTCAGAACATGATAAAAAACGTGAGGCCTGAAAAAATATGTGTTTCTTTTCCCTGAGCTCTACGAATCATAAAAAATCTGTAGGGCTTCGGTTAATTAAAAAAAAGATTTGATGATAAAAATGAACACAAAAGATAAGTCCTTTGTTGTGGTAGTTCAATTCCCTACCTGGGCTTGTCTTGCGACGAAACACAAAGGTCACAAACTTTGTTCTCGAACTTCAATGACTTTTAACTCCCCTATTCTGTTTTCGAGGCTTGATTTGGGGTAAAACTGAGCACCGGAAATGGGATGATTGCTCTGGTATTTATGTTTCACTTACGCCTTAGTGTTCGCCCAAGTTTTTGTCACAGATATATCCAACTTTCTCTATCTAGCATAGTCCAAACCTTAGACATGCCAACCACAAAGTAATTGGAAGGCGAAAGGAGGGCTTTCAAGACTACCTCAAAAATCAATGATGCATTATTTATTTTCATAGGACGGGCGAACAGTTGTTCAAGTAATCATAACTTCCAGCATTGTTTACCCACTGTTTTCACTTTTTCCTGTAATATTCCTGTTTCATCAAAGCAAGAGAAAAACTTTAGGGTGAGAATTATCGACAGTGTTCCACACAACAGTACAATCGGCTTATATAAATGGAGAGTCCCATCGAAAAACTGGCAAATTGAGGTTACCACCCAAACTCAAGTTATCTGGAAATTATTCTATCATGCTGGTAAAGTTAACTCAAGTCTTTAAAGCTAACCAAAAACCCAGTAAATCAAAGTGAACATACACAACTTGAACGGAAATGTAACATTTTGGCATGATGGCAAACCCCCAAAAATCTCAGTTTGAGGTCAAATTTGATAAAGAGCTAGCAGTATTCATTGTCGTGCAAGCGCATAAAACAAAGTCTCTTCAAGCAAACGTATTTTCATAGCTAGTTCAATAGATTTTCAATACGCAGAGTGTTCTGTGCTAATGTCGTTTTTTAAGTTCGAAATAAAATACAATGAAAACCGCCTTTGAGTACATCTTAAGTGAAATTACTTACTATTTTGAGCGGTTTTAACATAACCTAAAAAAAATAATTACGTCTGTTATGTATCTGGATATTGAAAAGCTGTGTAAATATTTGGGAAAGGATGTGTTGAAATAACTGAACCATTTTTGGGCTTTTTGTGTCAAAAACGTACCATTCAAACCCAAATAACTCACCTATTGATGAATGCATCTAATAAAATTTTAGTTTTACAGTTACTATATGTACATTTATTAGGAATTGAAAAGAATTCGAATGAGATATGTATATTAAGTTTGTAAGTACAAATACATGTAACGTTTTCCCTGAACTTTGACATTTATAATCAATATCATTAAAGAAGAGTTGTTCACCATAGGTTTGTGGGTCCAAAACGGACCAAGTTGAGTTAGAGTACTCCAATTTGAGCTGTGCATCGGATCCGACAGGTGTTTCAAATCCAATCCGAACTGAATTTTCATAATCCGAATCCGAAAATTTGCCGCTCAATCCGAAAAAATCCGAATCCGAAAATTTGATGTTCAATCCGAACGAATCCGAATCCGAAAATTTGTTGCTCAATGCGAACGAATTCGAATCCGAAAATTTGATGCTCAATCCGGACAAATCCGAATCCGAAAATTTGTCGCTCAATCCGAAAAAATCCGAAATCCGAAATTCAAAGTATTTTGGAAGAGACTTGTTGTTGGAAGTTTTGATAATTATTCTAATGAGTAATAACACTTCCTTGGTGTTGAGAATTGCAGGAAGAAATCTCTCCACCCTTAAATGACCTCGTGAAGCGAGCAAATAGTTTTTACTCTTTAATAACACCTACAGGGTGCGCCACTTAAAATCGGACAAAGGTTTGACAAAAGCCAGCAACGCCAATTTCAATTTTAGCGTGAAGACCCACAAATTTAGCTCATAGGCCAATCATTTGTTATTATTTTGTGGGGATTTGGAGACTTTTGCTGTTTCAGGAAGAAAAAAGGCAACCAAGAAAGATGCTTGTAAAAAAGATTAGTTATCCAAGGATTGTTTGTGAGGACCATTGCTTCAAGGCTTCTTCAGATAACTGAACTGATCCAAGAACTTTTCTTGTTAGACCATTCTGGAGAAGAAGGTGGGGGAGTAAAGGTTTAAAACATTTGGCTTCTTTGGTTGCAGCCTTTAAACCTGCATGGACTAAAATTCCAGCAGAGCAGGCGCGGATCATTTTCTCGTGTGCAGAGAGGAGATTCAAGACCGTGGTTAAAGCAAGGGCCTCTTGTACAAGTGCTTTTTGATTCAACAGCTCAGTTCCCTCAAATTATGAATTATTCGTGTCCAATTTTAAGTGGTGCACCATGTACTACAATACACGACCAAACTGATTGGCTGAATGGTAGGATTTGCCAATTGAATCAACTCAATTTTTTGTTAACTCTATTGTATTGCATGAAATAATTAAATAACTTACAGAGTAATAAAAAATCCTTAGTTGAAGGCATTGAAATTACATTATAAAATCGAGAATAAAATGTTACTAAATGGAAATCTTGAGAACTGAAATTTCGAAAAAAAAGAACTAAAAAGTTCGGAATATTTTCGGATTTTGTCGGATCCGAAAAAAATATTTCGCAAATCTGAATCCAAATTTGACATGATTTGACGAATCCGAACGAATCTGAATCCGAAACTTCGCGTTGAAATCCGAACGAATCCGAATCCGAAACTTCGCGCTGAAATCCGAACGAATCCGAGTCCAAAACTTCGCGCTGAAATCCGAACGAATCCGAATCCGAAACTTCGCGCTGAAATCCGAACGAATCCGAATCCGAAGCTTCGCGCTGAAATCCGAACGAATCCGAAACTTCGCCCTGAAATCCGAACGAATCCGAATCCGATCATTTCCGAAAAGTCGAATCAGATGCACAGCACAGCTCTAGTTCACATATCGTGGCTATGTAGTTCAAAACACCGTAATACTTGACAAACCTTGACATGTCTACCGAAACCAAACATGCACAATAAAGAACTAAATCAAAAAAAAAAAGATTTTGGTTTTTCAAAAACCTATGAAATTTAACCATTTCCCGACTTTTCAAAGCTTGCGAGTATCCAACATCGAATACATGCACTATTTGATTTTCAAGGTGGATTTTGCATTTGTACAATTGTGTAGTAAGCTGCTTCCGGTTTCGGTTAAGCCCTCTTTCAACCGAAACTTTCGGTTTTGGCTATGAGCCCTTTCAGTCCATCACTAGTGTCAACTGACTCAATCATTTCATCAGTGTCTATGTTCATTCATGACCAAGCAAGGGCTCGGATAGGAAAATGTAAGAATTTTCAACTTCTGTTCATACATACTTGTGATTTTAAACTGTAAATTGAAAACCGAAAATTGTAGTCTTCAAGATAGTCTTACATGGTCTACACGTTGGCTGCCGACCCTGTTGTCGGGATTTTCTGCCAAAATAGGTGCCTTGGTAAAAAAAACTTTTCCTAGGTCTTTGGTTTTTTTTAAACTCCGTAGACATTGTTATTTAAGTGAGTTGATATGTCATGTATAAACTCCTCCCAATTAAAATTTGAGGCATTGAAAAACGCTGTTTTCGCTCTAATTCAATACCCTCTCTTTTGACTTGGCTCTAATTTGATTCGCTCTCTTACGAAGCGGCTCTATTTTGAGCCAGTGTTATTTTGATTCGCTTTATTTTGTATACACTCTCTTCTGATCCGCTCTAATTTCATAGGATCCCTTGAAAGAGTGCGAAATAGTCATGAAAAATTAAATTATCTGAAAAATGGTAAAAACGTTTGATATCGTAAAAGACTTTATATATGTCAAAAAATGATAATGATTAAAATTTATATTTCTGCGGCGTAGTCACAGGCATCACGTTTGCATTTTCGCCGGAGGAAGAAATGAGATTGGAAAAAAGGAGTGGCAAGTTTCATAAATACATCTGACTGATTTGTATGAGAGTAGAAAAAGAACAGATTGAACGTTTCAATTGAATTAACTAGTGGACGAAACCGTAGCGGATGAAGAGGAAGTACTGGACTCCGATGACTTTGATCCCGATGGCACCTCGCTGGGGGACACAGAGGACCTTTTTACTCTCTTTAGAGATTTAGAACCCTGCGCCGACCCTGACGACGAACTAGATCGACTTGAAAGTTTCTGCTTCACAAAAACAGCGTTTGCTTCTTCCTCCAGGCTTTTCTTTGACCGTGACGTCGATTTGGAGCTCGTGCTGGTACTATTTGAAGATCCCTCTGTACTGGTGTCGCTGGATTGCAACGAAGAAGATTTCGACAATGAATGTGAAGAATTTGACACTTTGTTATTTTTTACCCGGGGTGTTAAGATCATAACTCCCAAGATCTTTTTAAGAAACGAAAACGGCGTCTTCTTGGGATCGAGGCCAACGGAATCACTTTCTTCCGAGGACGGCGTTGTGGTCTCAGATTCCGAGTCTGAGTCTGATTTTAGCTGAACATGAAGCACCTCAAGGTTATCCATTGGACTGGGGAGAGTTTCTTTGTGCGGGTCTGACAGTTCTGGAGATTTTAATGATGCTTTGTCTTCCACAATACTAACAATAGGAGCAACCTGAATGACACCAGTAATGTCTTCAGACATCTTTGGTACGTTTATTGGCGAATTCTGTGAGCTCACACTTGTTCCACTATCATTGTCTTGCAGTTTTTCCAAAAGAATATTTTTGATCTCACTAGAATCGTTGGTGTCAATTGTGTTTGCAAGAGACACTGTTTTGGACTTTTCTGGACTTTCCACTGATGTTCCACTGTCCGATTCATCATCACTGGACTCCGAATCACTATCACTGTCATCAGTGTATTCATTGGCACTATCAATATTGGCAACCGAGGGGGTAGCCTTAGCTGAATCCGAAGAAACTGGTTTGGAATGGTTGACCTTAGGGTTACTGACTCCTGAATCAGACTCGGAATCAGAACTAGAAGAATCCGAGTCACTAGAAGTTGAAGCGTCTGAGGAAGATGCTTTCAATGAAAATCGTGATCCAGAAGTATTGTCAAAGTCCTGGTTGCAAGTACCTTTTGAGACATTAGCTCTGCTTGCCTGAGTGGCCTTTCGAGCTTGCATGCCTCTGTAACCAGATTGAATGGAGGTGGCAGCTCGCTGGATTTCAGGATCTTCCATATCAAAATCGAACACGTCAGCTTGTGTCTCTTTTTTCTTGTATTTGTTCCTTACTTGCATCCCCCGGAAACCGGCTTGAATTCTAGTTGCTGCTTGATCTTTTTGTAATTGATTGGAAAAGGAGATATCACAACTTTTCTGTTCGTCCTTCATTGAGGCGACATTTTTACGGGCATGCATACCTCTATAACCGGCTTGTATAGAGATTGCAGCCTTTTCCATTTCGGGGTCTAGAAGCTCCGTTGGAGTTGTTGAAGAGGATCTCATTCCATGAACTTTTCTGCGCGCTTGCATACCTCTATATCCAGCTTGAATAGTGGTAGCAGCTTGTTCAATTTCTAGGTCTAAGGGATCGGCATTATTTTCTTCAACCTTAATCTCTTGGCATCTGTATACGACCAGGTCAGCACTAGGATCTTCGCCATCAGCATTTGCGAATCCTTCTGAGGATTCACCTCGCTCTGATGGTTCCAAAATTCTTCTAGCAATAGAATCGTTTTCTCTTCGGATTTGCTTCACTTTCTGCCTTGCTTTCATGCCTCTAAAACCAGACTGAATTTTAATAGTGGCCGATTCCCGTTGCATTTGTAACTCGTCATCAATGGAAGACATTGCTGATGAATCAGACGAGGAGGACGAATTGGACGATGAGGAAGCAAGTGTAGATGAATTGGAGGATGGTAGATCTGGAGCAATTGGGTCAAGACTTGGTCTAACATCCTTGACGGTTTCTTCTGCAGAAATTTCCCTGCTTAAAGAAGACGAACTTGAATCGGAAGATTCGTTGTCGCTATCCTCATCCGATGAGCTGGAGCTAAGGTCGACATTACTTTTTGTTTCGTGGGCATTGATTTGAGCTCTCTTCATCTTCAATTGTTTCCTCGTTTGCATGCCTCGAAATCCCGCCTGAATTTTAATTGTGGCTTGTTCTCTCTCTAAATCTGTAACTGCTGTATCTCCAAAATGTGTAGATTTCTCAGTAGATGTCTTTGATTTCGATAACCTGTCTTCAGAAACAGATGAAGTGGAAGAAGTGGTGATTGATCCAATCAGGTGTCTAGCAATTGAATCGTTCTCTCTCCTTATTTCCTTCACTCTTTGCCGAGCTTTCATTCCTCTAAAACCAGACTGAATTTTTATCGTGGCGGCTTCACGTTGCATATTCAATTCATTTTCATCAATAGATGTTGAATCAGAATGAGTTGTTGACGAAGATCGCGAGGAGGATATGGATGATCTGATGCCTTGGGCTGCAGTTCCCACTTGTTTTAAACCATCATGATCCGACACCATTCCCTCTACAGAGTCAGAGGTTTCAGATGAACCAGTTTCTTCAGAAGATGGAGAACTTAGTATTGGGCTAGTTTGGGCTCTTGCATTGTTGTCAATGGTTTTTGTGGTAATTTCGTCTGTACATGGCAAAAGTCTTTTTCTAGTTTGCATTCCCCGAAAACCAGCCTGAATTTTCGTGGCCGCAACGTCTCTTTCAAGACGCTCCATTTGATCTCCTACCTCAGGCAGGTGAATTTTTGTTGCCGAACGAGAATCAGGAGATGACAAAGACGACGAAGATGATGCAGTGGATGAAGTTGGAGATGAAGAAGAACTACTTGATGCAAATGAAGAAGCATCCTCCGTGCTTGATTGTGTGTTTTTACTCATGGCCTTAACTTTCTTTCTATCTTGCATTCCACGGAAGCTCGCCTGAATTTTCGTGGTGGCTTGTTCAACTTCTGGATCAGTCAGGTCAATATCAATCATTTCTTCAGGAGCATTCTGAGCAGGAGCTTGAGATTCGCCAACCATTGCTTTTACCTTTTTTCGGTCTTGCATTCCTCGGAAGCTCGCCTGAATTTTGGTGGTTGCTTGTTCTACTTCTGGATCATTCATGTCAATGTCGATAGCGTCTTCAGGAGTTTCCTGCGCATCTGGTTGGGATTCTTCAACCATTGCTTTTACTCTCTTTCTTTCTTGCATTCCTCGAAAGCCTGCTTGAATTTTAGTTGTGGCTTGTTCAATTTCTGAATGCGTCGTGTCAATGTCAATAACCTTTTTAGGAGTTTCTTCAGCACCTCGTTGTGAGTCTTCAGTCATAGCTTTAACTTTCTTTCGATCCTGCATCCCTCGGAAGCTTGCCTGAATTTTTGTTGTGGCTTGTTCTACTTCTGGATCAGTCATATCAATGTCAATAGCTTCATCAACAGTTTCTTGATCATTTCGTTGGGATTTGTCAACCATGATTTTTACTCTTCTCCGATCCTGCATTCCTCGAAATCCTGCTTGAATTTTGGTGGTAGCGTGCTCAATTTCCGGGTCGTTTAGGTCGATATCAAAAGTCTCGTCGGTAGTTTCCTGATTGTCATGTTGGGATTGGTCAACCATGGCCTTTACTTTTTTCCGGTCCTGCATTCCTCGGAAGCTCGCCTGAATTTTGGTGGTTGCTTGTTCAACTTCTGGATCATTCATGTCAATGTCCATGGCGTCTTCAAGAGTTTCTTCGGCATCTCGTTGTGTTCCTTCTGCCATGGCCTTAACTTTCTTTCTATCTTGCATTCCTCGGAAACTTGCCTGAATTTTGGTGGTGGCTTGTTCAACTTCTGGATCATTCATGTCAATGTCTATAGCTTCTTCGGGAGTTTCTTCGGCATCTCGTTGTGTTCCTTCTGCCATGGCCTTGACTTTCTTTCTATCTTGCATTCCTCGGAAACTTGCCTGAATTTTGGTGGTGGCTTGTTCAACTTCTGGATCATTCATGTCAATGTCTATAGCTTCTTCGGGAGTTTCTTCGGCATCTCGTTGTGTTCCTTCTGCCATGGCCTTGACTTTCTTTCTATCTTGCATTCCTCGGAAGCTTGCCTGAATCTTGGTGGTTGCTTGTTCAACTTCTGGATCATTCATGTCAATATCGATAGCTTCTTCAGGAGTTTCTTCTGCCATAGCTTTAACTTTCTTTCGATCCTGCATTCCACGGAAGCTCGCCTGAATTTTGGTGGTAGCATGCTCAACTTCCGGGTCATTTAAGTCAATATCAATAGCCTCGTCGGTAGTTTCCTGATCCTCAGGTTGGGATTGGTCAACCATGGCTTTTACTTTCTTTCTATCTTGCATTCCTCGAAAGCTTGCCTGAATCTTGGTGGTGGCTTGTTCCACTTCTGGATCATTCATATCAAAATCGAATGCTGCTTCTTCAGGAATATCTTGTGCTCTTACTACAGATTCTTCCTCCTTGCCATTTGCGACATCTTGTTTTTCAATAATTCTGATGCCGTGATTTTCTTTCAGTGTTACTCTTGACTTTGGTTCTGCAAGCATGGCTTTAACTCGACGCCTATCTTGCATCCCGCGATACCCGGCTTGTATGAGAGTCGCAGCACTGTCGTCGTCTAATTGTTTGCTTTGGTGGTCTACGGTGCTTCCTGCTCCTTGGTCTGTTCTTAACGATATCACAGATTTACCATCATCCTCGGATGAAGAACTTGACCCAGACACGGATTCTAATTCTGACGTTGATTTAATTTCTTCAGAAGAATCAAAGCTGGAATCAATTCCAGTATTGTTTGACGCGTCTGTGAGCACTGGGTCGTGAACTGATGCTGGTGGTTCATCATCTTTGCTTTCTGTTATTGAAGAAGCCGATGATGATGATGATGACAACTTTGCTCTTGAATTGAAAAACAACCTTTTCAGTAGTGCAAGTGCCTGAAAGTGAGTGATTTTACTTTTCAAAGCATCCTTTGCTCGACTGGACTTTGAATTACTCGAAGCTGATGAACCTGATGTAAAGGGTGATGAAGAGTTTGTTTCACTTCCCTCGGTTGCAGTCTCTGTATCCGTTTGAGTGAAGTGAGGTTCTTCCTCAGATCCTTCTTTCATGAGTGGAGGGGTGAGTTCAGCTTTTCCAGCGTCTGAAGTCATTGGCGAATCAATCATGGGCTCGGTCATTCCCGTCTCGGATGCATGAACTTCGGCCACCTCTACAATTCTTGACGCAATTGGCGTTGGAAGCAAGTCTGACCTTGAGCTTGAGCCGGATGATTCCGTGGATGGCGATTCAACATGTGTTTCTTCATCAAATTTGTCTTCAACCGCTTGTGAAATGATAACTTGTTCAACTTGTGCGTCGCTTTGGGTGGAACTGTTGACACATTCGGGAATTGCCATCAGGGATTTGTTTAGAGTTTCGATGTTTGTCTGAGAGCCAGAATTTTCAACCTCGGCAACTGCCTGAGAACTCGTTGTCATTAGTATCGTAGGCTCGTTTTGTGCCGAAGCCTCTGTAGTCTCTTTTGTCACTTGGACTCCTTTCTCGTGTAGTTCTGCTAAGTCCACTTGCGAACCAGAGTCAGCTGTCTCTTCAATAGCTTGCACAGATCGTTCAAAAAGTTCCGGGGCTTTTTTTCTTATGGATCTGCTACTGGTAGCAAGACTGGAGGAATCTGAAGGAGAATGCTCCCCTGTTGCTTTGGAAGTAAATGATGACGAGATGCTTTCCTCCGTTTCATTTCCGTGGTCTTCCTTTGAGGTGTTTTTGTATGAAAAGAAGAGTCTGCCAACTAATGCCAAAGCTTGGAAATGCGACAACTTTTTTTGTGTGTCTTCCACTATCTGCTTTTGTCTGAGTAGCTCGTCATTCTCACTAGAAGCTGTCAAAAGAAGGTTGCTCACATCTTGACCTTCCAAATGAGCATCCTTCAATTTTCGGTCCACTCCTACCATTTTTCTCACGTCCTCGCCCGTCCTCCACTTTGAATCAGACTTGGAAGACTCTGAATCCTCTCCGGAAGAAGAATCCGACGTCTCTTCACTACTTTCTTCATCGTCTTCTGCATCATCCTCGTCATCTTTGACATCTTCATTGTGGTCTTGGTCATCAGGCTTATTTATCTCGTCAACAATTGAGGGGGCTTCATCGACAGTGTCATCTTCGGTAGAATCCGCTTTATGCCCTTTTTGACGTTGTTCTTTGGCGCGAATTAGATCTTCAGAGGCATTCAGGCCTTCTTTGTAGTTATCTTCCAACTTTTGTTTCACTTCTACTTTCATCCTGGTTCTTGATACGGGAGACGCTTGCTGAAAAGAAATTGCGAACAATGAAGAAAAAGAGATACAGAAATGAATAAGTTTCGTTTAAGGGTTACTCAAGCAGATGCACCATGCAGTTTAGTTATGGTTTCGAGCAATAAATACAAAGGTGGCCGAACGAGAGAGAAATGAAACACGGTCAAATGATGGTTAGACAGCACTTTGAGTTGATTTATTTTGGAGTGAAAAAGAAAAATTATCAGACATACTTTAGTATAATCAGGTCCTTTCTGAGTTTATTGGGTGCTGTGTTGGTCTGTTTGTTTCCACGTGGCGTGATTTGTATTTTTACAGAGGTTGCCCTCAGAGGAGTTGCTTGAGACATTTAAATGTCCAGCAACTAGCTTACTTTATTTTTCTGGATCTTTTTCTTGGTCAGCTTCTTTTTCTGGATTTCTGGATTCTTTGATTCTACGTCTTTGTCTGACTTGTCAACTTTGTCATCATCTAGAGCTACCTCTGATTTCGAAGCGGAAGTGGACTCGGACTCTGTCTCGGAACCCGATTCCCCGTCATCCTGATGGGACCTGCGTGAAATTTCAATATCTTCTTCGCTGGATTCATCTGCCACCGAGGAGTAGTCATCTAATTCGGGGACAGGTGAACCTGTATCGTCCTGCTGACCATTGTGCTTAGGGGCCGATTTTGGGCGGGACTTCCGTTGATAGTTTGCGTTGTTGTGGGTTTTATTGCTTGCCGGAGACTTTGGAGTTAATTGGTTCCGTTTCCGCCGCATCGGGGTTCGATATTTACTATTCCGTACCAGAGGACTTAGATCGTCCTCTGACTCTGATCCTGTTCAGGTGTTGAATTGTACAGGTATAGGAGTATGCGACACCATTTCGAAACATTGAATGATTTCTTACCTTCCGAGGTTAGTGTGCGGGTCTTCCTGGAGCGAGATTTCTTTACCACGGCTGTCGGTTGGTCAGAGATTGCCGACGGTGGTCTCCTGTTACCAAAGCGGTCATAAACACCTCGACGTTGACTAATTCGAGCGGAAAGCTTTCTAGCGACTGGATCACTCTCCACTAGACACCTGCAGGATAATAACTCCATGAAAGTCAGATTCTGAGAAAATCAGTCAAGTCTTTCGGGCCCGTAACGACATGAAAAATGGTTCGTTCTCCAGTCTTTGATTGGACAAAACAACCCAAAGTTTCGTCCAATATTGTGATGTGGTTCTAGGGTAGACGTTCAGAGAAAAGTTGGAAAACAAATATCGATCATTTTGTTACCACATTGTCTCATCTTAAAGTTGGGATCTGTTCTCGTGTCACAACGACACCTTGTCATACGACTGAAGCAGTGAGGGAACAGTTCACCAAGTACAATGTTCCGTGCTCTATCTCCTTCTCCCTCTCCAGCACTTCAACTCTGAGAAACTGCTTCCTACTATTAAGCACGACAAAAGAATAAACTAAAGGGGAAAAGTTTGTTAAAGAATGGAACAGTGTACTATACGGCAAGTCTGATGATTACGTATTCTACAAAGGAACGATCAAATCAACCAGAGGGGAAAAGACAGTTAATTTCCTGAAGGAATCATTTTCTGTCCTTGAATATCCACTACCCTTTATACTTTGCCACTTTCTTTTCTTGTGGACCAAGATTCCCTCTTGAGAGGTTCTAACAATCCAAGATCAATCATTGTGTCATTTCATAGGAGACCTTTTGCGAGGAATTCCTTCATGTTATAAACTCACCTCAAGCATGGAACAGGCTCGTCCATTTGGACCAATTGAAAGCTCCCCCTTCCCAAACGGGTTCCTGGGGCGCGTTTGGCCTCACAGCACACGGAAAGTCGGACATGGCATTGGCGGTTCACGTAGATGGTCAGACTGAAAGGGAAGCCTTCAACCCTCCTTGACGTGAATTCGAAAGTCTCTGCAATGTCGAAATTGGGGCAAGTTCAAGTTGTGCTTGGTGGTGAGGGTGGCCAGCAAACCTGGGCCGAAACTTACCTCCAACGCGAACGAATCCATTGAACACTTCCAGGACGTAGGAACCCCGAGGCTGTTGAACAATAGTCACTTCATCAATTTGCAAAGGTGCGGCCTGCATTTTCCGACGTCGTTTTCTAGAGGCTTTGTACCGAGCGCGAGAGTTATTCCCAATATCACTTGGGTCCGACAGTCCCACATACTGAAGTACCACTTTAGTTTTGAGATACTCATCTTCTTTGTAATTTGGATGCGATGGGGATCGGGGTCGTGAGCGACGAGTACTTCTGGGTCGTGATCGAGGCGGAGCCGTGAACGGTCGGGTCTTTTTCGATTGTTCTGTGCTTGAAGCAAATTGGGATTCAGGGACTTCAATATTTCGAATTGGTTGGTTGCCATGGTCATTTTGAAGTAAATCAGGCGGGCGATCTGCACTTTTTGAACGTTGGCTTGTCACTTTTGGATACCCATATCGTGACGTCAAGTTCAATCTTTTGGCACTGTGAGCTCGTTGATGAGTGTGAAGTCGAGGAGATCCACGATATCTATACAGTAAGTCAGTCATTATTCATGGAATCAAGACACTGTTTTGGGTTTTTTTTTCTTCACAAATAAAAACAACGTTCTTACCTTATTGGAGCTGATTGTGGTCTAAGAATGTATTCAATTTCAAAGTTTAGGAAATTGATCAAATGCTCCACATCTGACTTGTTGGTATCAGAAATCTTCGCCAACAATGTATTTTGATCCACCCAAGCGTTCTAGAAAAAAATATTTCATTTGAAGATCAAGATAATTGGAGTCAAAATTGCTAAAAAGCTACTTTAGTCGAGATTTAAGGTCTGCTCCTGGATTTCATGTGCCTGATTTTGAATTGTTGGTTTTGTTTTCGAAAAAAATATTAGATTAGAGTAAAAGGAAGATCACTTCTAGGGAATGTTAAATACAATTATGGATTATTTTTTGACTAGCTGTCGTCAGAGTTTATGACTGAGATGGATTTGTGTTCAAAGTGGACCAGATAAGCTTTGTATCGCAATTTTGTTGGTTTGAAAGAAAGTTTCTTTATTGTTCTAAGCATGCTTTTACTTCCTTCATTGAAATCCCACTCACTTTCACTTCTTGAGCCTTGTCTCGTATTCCATCGGTCTCTCCCCGTTTCTTCTCACGAGCATCATCATCTTTTTGTAATTGCCTCAGTTCCATTTTGGCTCTTCTTGAGTCAACTGGCCGCATTTGCAGCATTTCGGCTTGTTCCTCGGCCTCTCGACGACATCTTTCCCAAGCGATGTTTTGTTTTCTCCACTCTTTTTCGTTAATAATTTTCCCGTTCGACGTGACCTAATTTCAAGCCATCAAGTTTCATTCCAGAGTTTAAATCAATGGATTCTCTCTACCCTTACCTGATTGTTCTTATTAAGGTGAGTTCTGCGTGCTGGGTGCTGGAAGAAATGCTTGAGATGTCGATCCCGAAGACTGTTGTAGGAACCAATGTAATCTGGATGCCATTGCTTGAAGAAGCGCGATTGGCACTCTTGACTGGATTGATTGGTGAACATGATGATCACCTACCATCTATCAATCTCAATCGATTAATTGCACTCAATTGCTAAACTTTTTGGCACTTGTGGAACCACCCTAGTGTTGAAACACAGGGGACTGGGATACTGATCTTTTATTGGTCTCCTATCTTGCACTACATCTTTCGGTTGTTTGTCCACCTAATTCCTCGACCATCAGGCAAGGTAGTAATGTTCGAGTGTCCTCTTTGTTGTCACTGTTCTCACTGAAGTGGGAACTCACTAGGAACTCACTGTTCCCACCAGGAAAAGAATTTCCCGTGTTTGATCCATAACCAGTTCTTGAGCTTAGAGACAGGTAGAGAGGGCGGCTATCCACACAATTGCGCTCTCGCGCTGGCCTTTTCACTTACTTTTCCACCAAGACCGAATGTGGACCACTGAATAGCGGACAGTTAAGGCCGGCTTTGGTTCGTTTGACAAGAAAGGCTGCCTTTGTTGGTCACTTAGAAACACTCTTTCCGATCGTTGTTATTATCAATAAGATACATTTTGTGTTATTGATTTGGAGAAGTTTGATAACACGATGCGTTGGAAAGTCCACGGATATCCTTGGAAAGTCCAACCATTGATTCATGCTTTGGTTCTTCATTTATGTGTAGGTAGGTTTTTAAGTTATTGGACGTCGGACGACCAAACACTTGGCTAGTAAAGCTTCAATGGATGGTCTCTTGGGAATTGATGGCAAACTGGTTTATTGTACGTACTGTTTTACCAACCGCTCGGTCGATCCTACGACATTCAGTAGCCTACAGTGTCCGCCAAATTAGATATATCAAAAAGCTAAATGCCAAAAAAATGTTAAATATCCAAAACTGATTCTAATGCATGAGGTCACTGCACTTCAAAAGAAGTTTATTAAGTTTTAAGGATTATTTTGGAAGTTGTGATGATTATTGTAGTATTACATGCATGAGCTGTTTGTGCACCAGAATCTTGTGGCACAAAAGGCAACTCGATCACAAACCTGGATCACTAATTAAATATACATCTCAATCAATCAAAGCACAGTGTGCTTCTGCTTTTTTATATAACTTGTAGCTTGTATCTGTAATTATATTCTGCTTCTATATGTAACTTGTGTCTGTACTTATGTTTTTTTGCACAGAATTAAAGAGTTTCTTTGTTTCATTCAATTTTCTAGTGACCATACTTTTGGTTGGCCCTGTGGTTTTGCATTTTTGGAGTTTGACAAAAGCACACTACTCACATTTATAATGTGCTATGAAAATGATTCAAGAGGGCTATTTTAGGCATTCTCGATGCTGAAAGTTGCATTAACTTTTGATAAATTCGTTGGAATGGCTTGTCATTCATTTTTAAATTTACCCCAATCAATGGAAAATACTGTTTTATACACAATAAAACATTGAGTGTAATGGTAGACTACAAAGGACCCCCAAATGAAGACGTTTAAACTTATTTCTTGTCTTTCCTTCTTTTAACAGCTCCACAACACACCCAGTAATATTTGAAGCTTCCTTAAGAACATGGTGGAACATGTTCTTTTTACATTTTTGGTTTGTTGGTTTTGCATAAAATAAAGAACCCACGAATAAATTTGCCCTCATTTCCCTCAGTTCAAAATGTGCAAAAATAAGACTCATAAAAAAATCACCCCTTTTGTCAGTAGTCATAATTTAGTGTAGCGCGGTTTTATTACAGTGCACTAGTGTGCCGTAGTTGTAAGTTGTAACCTGCGTGCTGAGTACGCTCTATTCCATTTCCTAAGGTACAAAACCGTTTCTTGGGGGAACAATGAAAAGCCAAGAAAGTCGAGAAAATGTTTCGTCGAGGTGGTCTGTTAGGAGGTGTGTTGGTCGGTTTCGGCTCCCCCTCCCTCTTCGGGAAGAACAATGGCCAAAAGGGACATTGAAGATCTCCAAGAGTGGATAAAATGAGTAGAGTAAATATATCATGAGAATGGCAGAACGTCTTAAATTGGCGAAAGTGAAGCAGGAATGACTTTCTTTTGTTTTAACATGACACTTTGAGTATTTGCTTGAACACTAACAACTAACAACAATTCTTTAATAATTTCACCTCCAGGATTGATGAGACTGTTTAAAGTAAGAAAAAAGCAAAAAAAGTGAATGATCTATGTAGAATGTCTTGGTTGCGAGAAAATTCATTCAAGTGTTCCGCACCTATTGCAAGAGCAAGAAAAGTGATCCATTGATTAAACCACCTCTCCTTTTCCTCCCCTACCGAGTTGCCCCAGGACAAGACCAGATTGGCCTTGTGCGGCCTTTCCAGTTAAGGACCAATGTGTTCCAACAATTTGGAGGAGAGTGGAAGAAACATACTTGCTTGAGAAAAAGTTCTCTTCTTAACGGAAGATTCGTTTGGCGAATTGAAGTACATCATTGAATGGAATTTCCGCCTCTTGGCATTTACTACCGACATCAAGAATAATGGCAATGCAAAATTTCCAATGTTTTAAACTTTTCAAGGTAAGTCTTCCTTTAAACTACTTAATTTTTCTGATGAATCTAAACACTTGAAGCATTTCTTGCCTTTTTCATTGACAACAATGTTGTGATTAAAAAATGCATGGACAGTTATATCCTTCTAAAGAATATTTACACAATAGATCTAAGAGCTTCTTAATTTGAAGCCAATTGTTCCGCAACCCACGCAGGCATTTAAAGTAAAGTATTCATGAGAGGGACCTCGCCGACTGTTGGGTTTATTCTTTTTTGTCGTTGTTTTCGGGTTCTGACTAGAAATGTTCCGCGTCATGTGAGCCGTTTGTAGTAACCAATTAAAGCCCGCCTAAGGTTGAGCATGTGTATTTCCTATCGGCTTCAAAGAAACACGATTGTTGAAGTGGAGAGAGAAATCAATGAATAATTAAAGGGGCCCCATGCATTATTAGCTTTTTGCTCTGAAGGAGACTAAGACGACAAGGCCGGTGTTGGTGGTCGGTGTAAAGGCCAGCTTCAAATCGGTCGTCCAATGAGGCTGCTGAATCGGGACTCGAAAACGAGTCGTCGTTCGTCCCACCTCAGTTCTCATGAAGTGGGATCGATTTTCCACCGCCAGACAAATGCCACTCCATGTTTGGCTGAGGGTAGGCCTATGGTCGAAGAAGACTGAACAAATCCGAAACGTTAGTGAGGATTTGACGTGTGCAGCCGAGAGTCGCATTAACTTTTTTGGGACACTTTCTTATCTCATATAGGATCTGTTTCCGGAAAAGATTGCACGATGTGAATCGGAATGCGCTGTACTGTGTCTCCCCAACCTTAATGCATTCGACCGTGAAGACATTACCGAAGAATTTGTGGACCTACATATATTGAAGGAGCAGAGTGACGAAGGCTGGTTTCAGTCGATAAATTCAAATTTGAATCTCATTGTCGAGAGAGATTCCAACCACTTAAAACTACTTTCCGGTCCAAATTACGCCCCTTCCTTTCAAAAAGGTTTACGTCGGATCCGAATTTTGAGCGCTTCGTTTGGCGTGAATAAGGTTGGTCAACGTGATTCAATTCATTATTACAATGTGGTTTTGTTTCATGTGGTAATCGATTTCTCTCCTTGAACCAAAGGCCTTTCAACAGTATAGAATGTTCGCCTTGGACCGCCCACTTATTCCTAAGTACACTCGAGCCAAACTAATCTCTGAAACGACCACCGATTCTGGGAACCCATCGACCAGTTCGTCGAGAACCTCGTCTTGCTTCTCAACTCCCGGGGGAACAGCTCCACCTTCAACTGTTTCCACACGATTTTCCAGTGCCAGTAGTGGAAGGCCCTATTCAACCACAGAACGACGGGTTTCGATCACATCGACGAGCTCACGTTCCAATAGAAGCAAATCGGTGGGTCATCCCGGATTGAAAAAGGCCAAATCGCAAGATTCCTCTCGCCAATCGTCGGCTGATTCTGGATTCAGTGGAGATGCCGGAGGGGATTCGAAATACATTTTACCGCCCAGAATTACTTATTATAATGAGTGAGTTAATGCTTTACCCAACATTAATCTTCAACCATATGAATTAAGACGCCTTTCTTATTGCAGATCGGAATGCTATTTGATGAGCTTGCCTCGATGCGAGCAATTCGTCACTCATCTAGCTCGCAATCTCAAACCCATGCTTGAGGAGCTTCGATTTTCATCGGACAAGGATGCCAAAGACAGGATCCATCAGTTCGCTCCCAAACTACATCGTTTGGCACAAGAGCAAGTGATTGCATTTCCAAGATCGGCTAGTATGATGAACAACAGTCCAAGATTTCAAGAATTTCTTCGATTAGCAGTCGAAAAGTTAGTTTTTTGAAGGAAATGACGATTCGAAGATGATTCTAATTACTGATGTTTTTACAGTGTGGTTATGAGATTTGTTCATGACCGCGTTTTCCCCGTGATCTGTCATTTGTCGAAGCGAGAAGATCGGGATTTGAATATGGCTGCATCAGCTTTGTTCCATTCAGATTTTTCGACTGACCAGTTGGGACTTCCGGAGGACTTTTGTGTTCCACTTCCGGCTGCGGTAAAGCCCACTTTAATCCAATATGCAAACACAAAAACAACGCAATACATCAAAAGCAAATTGTATTGTAGGTGGTCGAAATGGCGAGCTTAGACATGAGGACCACTCCTTTAGACAAACTAACTTGTCTTTATGACACTGTCCAACAAATTAATGTGCATATCAGAGAAGCCGTCATAGACGCTCGAGCCGATACGGAAATCGTCACAGGTGCGTGTGTGTGTGTGAGATTCTGACTTCCTAATTGTTCTTGATGCGTTCATCTGGAATATTCCTGTGTTTTTGTTTTACCTTTTGGGATTGCAGAAGATTTACCCTCGCCTAATGACCACGACATGGTGTTGTTACTTACGACAGTGATCATTCGGGCGCGACCAATGCATCTCATGTCCACTCTAGATTACGCAGATCTTTATGCTTGGGCAGTTCCAATCGACATCATGTGAGTTAGAGCATTGACCTCGATTATGTTTCAAAACAGCTTTGGACAAGTTTAGGAAAAATTCTGCAATTTTTTTGCATATTTCAGTGAGGTCGTCAAACTTGTGAGCTCAGCGGCTGAATTGGTCCACAACATTCAACCCAAGACTCTCCAACCATCAAATGGCAAATTAAAGCGTGAAGTTAGCATGGAAGAAATCATTCAGGTATATCCACGAAAGGGAGACTTCAAAGAAAATGCAAGCTAGTTGAAAAAAAAAATGAAATGGGCTGTTTTACCTCGCAGTTAACTGATGAGTTGTCCAATAGCTTTGACCGTCGCGGAAAGCGATTGGAGCCTCTAAAGTCGGCATTGGATCTACATCGAGAGCGTTTTACTCAACGATTAGAACAGAGCACTGAAGATCGCTTAAAAAAGCAGGAGGCCGCGTGGGCCAGATTGGATCGTTGTCCCACGCCCAACACCAACAATCAACCTAATGGTCGATTCCGCAGGTAGGCCTAATTGATACGTATACAGTATAGTGACGTCATTATGTTATAATTCCACAATGGAACATGGCACGTTTGCATACATAAAGGTTAGGAAAATGCGAGAAGCGGAGTATGTTTGTTGCGGGCAAGGATCAGGAAATGGGGGCCTAATGACTTTATTGTGAATGAGGTGGGCAAGGCCATAAGAAGTTTTCCTTGAACTTGAAATAAGTGTTTCGACGTCTTCTTTACATGAATTATTAATGGAGGTTTGCGGTGTTTTTTCAGGGGTTTGTTGGCAAGCATCCATACCAAACTGATTTGCTCTACAGATCCACCTGTCGAAGTGGTTGATCACCGCAATTAAGGCAATTTACATGTCTTCATCAGACAGGAACCGAATTGTTAGGCAGACTTCCCATCAGCAACCATCAACTACGTATTGCAACAAAATTGCCACTGATTGAATTTAGACCTAGGGTTTGTACGACACAAAAAAATGTTCAATCCGTTATTGAAGGACCAAGATATTTATTTAGAATACGACAAAAGTACAGTCAATTTTATTTTTGTATTTGTTATGTGCTGAATAAATAAATTTGAAGAATTCAGACACGACTGCTTTCTTACAAGCAAACACTGGGGTTGCTCTTCGATGAGTTATCCTGTTTTCATACGACACTAGCTTCTCAATAGATTCCGAGCACAGTAGGCAGTCAATGATAGTAACCACTTAACAATTTGACATGGTTGTCCTTTTTCGATGCTCAATGTCGAACAAAAAAATCTCTGAAAACAGTAAGCCCAAACTTATGATGCAAAATAATTAACCAGTTTTGTACATTATCACACCATCTCTCATCCGACTCTTGAACCTTTATTTCCTTTCTTTTCGAAAGATACGCTTTGTAAAATTTCCCTGAAGTGTGAGAATACCTTTTTGGATTTTTTTCGTTTTTAGGAGAAAACACAAGTTCACAGTCGCACATAAGTTTTATTGCTCTCTTCATTATTACGACTTGGTATAGGGTCACTTAAATTGGGTTACTCGATCCGGCTCCAGAAACCTTTGAACTTTGAGAATACTTGTCATCAAAAGAACTCCACATGTTTTCTCAGCCACATGCTTGCTTCATGCTCAATAAATTGAGACATGTAACGCGGCATCGTCGGTTTCTTGGGTTTGGCTGGAACACAAAATGGCCAATGAACCAGAAACATTTCATCGACATTTCTTTAAGATTCTAAGGAAGGACAAGACTCACCCTTGGGCTCTTCATATGTACATGGGCAAGAGGTAGGAGGATCGCCGCACTTATTGAAAAAGAGTTGTCCGGTTGTTCCACTTTGTCCCGGACGCACGCTCGAACTGGTGCTTGATAATTCGCTCATCTTTCCCTTGCATTTTTTCCATCTATATAACACAAGTGAAGTGTGAGGAAAAGCTTTGACAGGAACGATTTATATTTTGACCATCGGAAGATGAACCAATGATGAACAACCACAACTAATTGCTCTCTGCAAAGTTACACTACATTTCGCGGTTGGATGAGACTTCACCTTCATGGACTGCTAACTCAGATAGAAATCACGCGGTGGAACATAAAGATTAATGTTAAGAATAAAGAAACTTCTTCTGAAACTGTTCAGGTTTGTTTTCAAACTAATGCACAGTTCACTCTTGCACAACTACTCACTATTTCTGACCTTGTATTTTCCATGCAAGGTAAAAGTAGTCCAAGGTAAGGTCAAATGCCATCATGCCATTAAACTACTAATCCTTTACTTCCTATGATGGCATTCAGGGAAATATGATCTATTGTTGTAACATCCGGTAGTCACGGTTGTTAAGTCTTCTGCCTCCTCACACCAACGGCAAAAGCAAGGACATGGCAAGATTTTGCCAAAAGTAGTCGATTTCCAGGAAATGTTCTACCTCACCTGTAACACGAGAGTCCACAATTTCCAGAGCTGCGACCTCCATCGACATGGTCCATGAATTGGAACAAGCACAATAATAGTAATAGACATTGGATCACAACCACCAGCTTCGGTTTTGCTCGTTTATTTTGAGTTGGGCCAAAAACTTTGATCACTGGCATGTTGATTTGATTTCGCGTGTTGAGTGGAGAATGGTACTTCAAAGTCCAGACGATGTATAATCACATGTTATCAGCTTGAACCAATAATTACAATTAACCGTTTAATCTTGATCCTCGAGCCAATTTCCGTTCTTTCGTTGTCGTACGTCCAATGTTGTTTGCTGTCCACGAATTGCAATCATCGCAGCCATCACCATCATCATCGTCTTCATAACCATCCTCATCATCATCATCAACAGCAACACCACCATACCAGTATATACAATTTTGTGCTTGTTTTATTTCGCGTTTACCATTGATCCGAAAATCCGCATGCGTTACGTTCGGCATGCGTTCAAAGATATTTGAGGTTCACACGTGTGATATATTGATAATCGTACTACGTGCGCAAGAAGCAATCCTTGCACAGGAATACTCTTCTCATGGCTTCACGAATTGCGTGTAATAACCAGGGAAGTTGAGGATGATTGTTGCACAGCTCCTATTGGCAGACACATTTTCCACCCTCGAGGAGTGACTTATGTTTGAACATTTGATTTATTTTGATTTGAGATGGGAAATTAGGTTCTCCCAGTGATCTTGAGATATAGTAGCATTGACAAATGAAGGATATTTTGATTTGATTTGCGGTTAGAAGTAGGAGGTATTCTCAATCTTAATCGGAACTATGAGCTCCAAGCACTACCGGGTGTTTCAAAAGAAACGGAACATCTAATCATATCACCTATAACTCGTGATTGAAAACATTTATGAAACTCACTTTTAGTGTATATGATTGGCCAAACACTTGTCTTGAAGAGTCAGAAAAAGCATTTTCCCCAAGTTCAATATTTAAGCGACGACGATTTTTCCCGTGAAGGGTCATTTCTGAAAACAGAGCGTTCGTGACTAAGACTTTTTTCTCTCTTCCGAAATTTGGCTCCAATCGAAAAAAGGCGACATGAAGGGACAAAAGCCAATTGTATCTTAAGAATTGTTATCTGTCACATCTGTTTGAGCTTCATACATTTTTTTGTAAGATCAACCATATCTGAGTTACGGACATAGTTTCCTGTTCAGTTTCTTATGGATCACACGGTACGTATATTCTGCTTCGTGTCTAGATGATTTCCACTTTTTACAAGGTTCTTTGATCGAAGTGGATATTACAATCATATTTTATTTACAATTTACAAAACTTTCTTATTCTACCAATAGTTGATGAATCAGGGGCCACAAATGAGAATAATTGTTAGTATTCAAGACACTTTTTTTTCTTTGGATGGAATATTCTTCTCCCGAGTTTCTACCCGTATGACTAATTTTGAAGCCAAATATTACGGTTTTGTGCGGGTTTTGTTTTGTGTTGGCTTGAATGATGATATTGCTACGAGTCCAGTCTGTTGGATGGGACTCCTGTTATTTCCGTTTCATTTTGTGGTCATCAAATCTTCCGATTTGGTTTTGAATCAAATGAGCCTGCGACAATGTTCGTATAATCAACTTCGTAGATTGTTTCCTACTTTAACAATAACATATCCCATGATAGACAGAAAGTGGTTTTGATTGTGGTTTCAGTCAAATGTCGGGAGTGGGTCTCATATCTATCAAACCTAAAGAGTGAAGGAGGTCTTATTCAAGTAAATGGATTGGGTCAGTTTGAAATCGGCATTTACCAAAACAGTTTGTAAATAAACAATCAAAAGAAATAAACTTTAAAAGGATCTTGAAATGACAGTAGTTTTGTAATTAGTGACTTTAATTCGGAAAAAACTCGACCAAAAAGAGCTTCAACTGTTTTCGTATCAACAATTTGTTTAGTTTTGACCACGTAGGTCGGTTAGCCAAAGCTCGATTTTGTTGACAAATTATCTTATTTGGTAATCTGATATGACATTGTAAATAAACAACTACTGTGAATTCCAAAGTATCTTGATTTCCCTTATCTTCCTCTGTTCCTGCTGCGAAAAAATGGAGCTAAGACCTTTGATTTTCTTTATTGGAATCCTTATTTTGACAAGCCTTTGTTTTGGAGGTAAGGGTTGCAACTTTCATTGCCACAATAAGTTTTTCAAGTAATACTTACATTAAAAAAATTGATAAAAGCGTGCTCCTTAGATTTGCAGAATGACTTTGACTCTCGGATCCGTTCTTATGTGGACACAGTTGTCCATACTGAAGGTTGTGGGATTGAGCAACAGTTATTGAGAATGCAGACTTCGAGCCCAGAGCTTTTTTGTCCCGAAATTTTGTCCGACCAAATTTTGGATTTGATTGAGAGACCCGATGGTATTGATTTTAATATGGCAGCTCTTTCGTGGCTCATGAACAAGTTCTATGACCATCCATTCCTGGATGTGGGCTCACTACGAGAGCAAATTGTTTATGGTCTGACCCACGTGCCATTTTGGCTCTCGGATGAAGGAGATCTGGGTCCAATGCAATTCTGGAGTGAAAATCATCAAATCGGATGGAAAGCCGCCCAATATCTAATTGGGCATGCTTTTGAAACGAACCCAGATTTGAGTGACATGGTCTTCATTCCATCTGGCTTGACTGGATCACAATTAAAGCAAAGAGGAAAAGCGAAAGTTTTGGAATGGCTTGACTATAGATCCAGGTATGTCTGTCTTGTGCTATTTTTTCGCGCTTTCAAATATTTCTATTTTTGGAATGTTAGGTTCGGGTTCTCCGAGTTCAATTCCGACACGTATGGACCAATTGCTTATGTGGCGCTACTATCGCTGACTGGTTTAGCACCAGATGAGGATGTCAAAACCAAAGCTCAAATGATCCAAATCCTCCAAGAGTTTGATCACATCGTAGGAAGTCGACAAGATAGGTGAGTTTCATTTCAGAGAAAAATAGCTTTCACCAAGAAGGAAAGTATTCGGTTGTTTCCGTAGTCATTGACATTTAGAAGTTGGTGCATTGGCAACGGTCATAAGGATCAAGTTGATTCAAAGCATAGGAAAAGGACAAAACGGGAAGAAAAAAAGCGCAATCTTGCAAAATAACATTCTTTTTTGGAGGGGGATGGATTTTTTTAATACCGCTACAAGGAATAGGATTCCTTGGCCTTTCCATTTTCCTAACCTCTCCTACGGGCATTTTCTTATTTTGAGTTTTTCCTTGGGCTTTGGACTTGAGCAATGTCTAATTTTTTTTTTTATATTTTTATTACTTTTTTTGCGGATTTTTTACTACCGCTACAAGGAATGCGATTCTCTGTAAATTGAAGGATTTCTCCCGACAGCTTCAATTCGATCCCCAACAGGATTCGAACCTACGCCGTCTGGGGAAGCTCTTACACTCGGCGCTTTTAAGACGCGCTAGTACGCGTGGCCATTCTGGCTTAGTAATAATATATATGTATTATTACTTATATTACTTATATTTTAATTAAAGATAAACTCTAATTAGTTTAAGTACGGGAACGCTAGTCAGGACGGATTTCAAAAATACACACTGGGTCCGATCATTGTACTAAAATGTGACGTTTTTGCAACAAATATATTGTTCCGTTGAATTTCCATTGTACTAATCGGACCTATTTTGAAAGTAATCCTGGCTTGAGCCATCCTTGCGCTAGTCGATGGTCATGACTAGATATCCTGCCTTTTAGTATTTCTAGTCATGACTATTGATGGGTTGGTTGGTTGGTGAGTTAGTTGGTGGGTCCTGATTGTCAGCTGACAAGAGTCCAACGTTCAACCATCATCAATTGTTGTGTTGAATTTGAAATTCAGATGTCATCATTTCTGTTCAAATTTGAACGTATTCAAGTACAATCGAATTTAACAGGACGATAAAGATTATGTCTCCCAATATTTTTTTGGAAATGGCCTTATAGCATATTCAATATGTATTTTCTGAACGTGACTATATTTTGAGAAAACAAAGGGCCACACCTTTAAGAAATCACCAATCATAGTTACTTGTTATTGTGAGCTATTTTGACATAACCTTTAAAACACAAAATGTTCATTTTTTTTTCGTTACATTGAAAATTTATACGTAACCTTCGGCAATTTGTTTTTTGATATAAGTGTAGTTTTTTGTCTTTTTGGGGTCAAAAATGGACCATTCAAACTGAAATAACTTAGTTGCTGCCAAAAGTGATATTATTTATTTCAAATTCAACAGGTAACTAGATAGTTACTAAATATGGATCAAACAGTTTTAAAAAAATGTTATTATTAATTGGTTTTTAGGTATATAACTTTTTCCCTGGACCTAAACTTATATCATACTAAAAAAGTAAAGCTTTTCACATGACGTTGCGGGTCCCTAACATGCCAAGACATCTTTGGGTGTTTAGATCCAAACCTAAAAAGTCATTTGAAACACCGTGTAGTATAAAATGATTATTGCATGATCGTTGTTTTCAGCATCACCACTGGTCGAGGTCGTGCTTACACCGAAGGCAAGACGACCCAAAGAAAATACAACCATCTGTGTCTTCTCAAAGGATTGGATGAAATGTGTGGGAGATCTCGACAGTCCGACTTGTACGCGTTGAACCATTTATTTGGTTATCAAACACCTACTGCACTTTTGCAGGTACGTCAGCTTTTACAACGTCACAACCAAAGAAATGATTCTTGTCCAATTGCAACATTGTGTAGATTGCTCAAGACATCGAGCATGGTGCTTTTGAATTAAAGCAACAATTTGGCCTTCATTCGAGTAAAGGAGACCTTGAAGGCATTGGCGCTGAAGATCCCGAAGATTGCGTCTTCTGGTTTGGTGACGGGGCTTACTTTTCGCGTGAAACTGCACGTTGCATGTTTGTAGTGGGCGATGCGTACAATCTTTGGAATCGATCCGAGGTCTGGGAAACGGTGGGACTGTTCAAGCCTTTATGGGATTTGGATCCTTACATCATTGACTACGCCGCAGACGTGGGTGCTCCTTTGGGTTCTGGCAGTGTGCTTGGCAATGTTAATATGTACACTTACCGCACCCCAGATTTCATGATGAGCTCAGTCCAAGATTATAACAGTAATTTCGTAATTTATTCAGAGGTGATGATTATCTTGCATTAAAAAAAATTCAATCCATTTTCAGAGGGCTTCATGGCAGGACAACAACATCCTTGGCAAGTGACTTTAGATTTGTCCAAGAATGGAACCGTTTTCAGTCATCAGGCCATCGGTCAAAACCCTAGTGACGTAAGCGCTTCGCCCGAACGATATTAGACGACATCAAGTTCATAAACTTGCCCATTATTTCGTTTTAGGATCATAACTCCAAGTATTGGGTGGGTGGAATTCTTCCTAAAGTGGCACAATTTGGCACGACTTTGATCTCTTTGCACAACCCAGAGGTTTTGACGACACTTGGTAAAAAACTTATTTCTTTCACTGTAAAAGAAGGCGAGTTTACAATGACATTCTTTTATCTTTTTAAAGCCTTTGGTTTAAAGCAAACTCATGCCCATATGTTTGCTCCTGGTTTTGACGAGATTGAGGATACCTTGCAAAGTGCTGGATGGATTTATGGGAGGCAAGGAGATTCGTATAGTAAGCTAGCCAAGAAATAATGTAGTTCTTTTTTTTAATACAAGCTCCTTCTTGTTTTCAAATTGCAGTTGGACTTTTTTCTTACAACGAGGCAACCTTTCGGACCCCTGGGGAGTGGGAAGAATATCGAGATTTGGTCGCTCCTGGCATTCAAAACGTGTGGATTTGCGAAGTGGGCAGCAAAGCAATGAACAACTCCTTTGAGGACTTCAAAGCTAGATTAAAAGCATCAACTGTAATAATACCCATGATGCCAAATATTGGCAAATAGATCGAGGCTTTTCAACCTTGTGCCTTTGTTTCAGATTGAGGCTACATTCAGCTACGACGACAGCCTCATTGAATGTTTAGTGGACAACGGTTGTTTGTCAAGTATCACGGATTTCTTGAACTGCACAGCCACGATCTGTGATCCCTTTACGTAAGATGATTTATCTATGAGCAAATCATTTCAAGACTTAAAATTATGGCTCAGATAAAGTTGCTGAGTTTTTTGGCGTAAAGTTGCACTTTTTTAGCTCTGAATTTGCAATATTTTTTGGTAACAGTTGCACTCAATTCGACGAAACTTGCTAAAAAGTTCTTTTTTTTGGCTTAAAAATGTCACTTTTTTGAACAGAAACGTCAAATTTTTTAAACTTTGGCTTCCTTAAGAACAGTGTTTTGTTTTGCACAAATTTTTCTAGAATTTAAAAAAAGCGTTAATGCTTAGAAAATGTCCTGAAAAAGTACGTATAAAAGTGTATTTCGAGCATAATCCCGCTGAACTTCAGTGATCAAGGCAAAAAATGCCAAAAGTTGCTGTTTGTTGCGAAAAAAAAATCGAAAAGTTTTTTTTGTTTAAAATGGCCTAAAGTTGCAATTTTTGGTTCAAGTTGCAATTAGCAACTACTCATAATACACGGTTGTCCGATTCTGAACTGATGTAACTCTGGCTTTTGGAACATATTTTAACTCAAAGTAATAGACAAGATAAGAACTTAAATAAATATTTACTTTTAAATTTTGACTAATTTGCAAAGAAGATAAGAAGTCACTCACACTTGCCTCCGACGCCATTACATTTGGCTAGTCTAATTTTGAATCAAAAACTTTTTTGACAGGCTCCGGCGTCATAATGAGGTTACAAGCCTCAGTCATCCTCTCTTTCAAGCACTTGACATTTGGTGACCTCACCTTGTTGGCCTCAGTTCTCGACCACTGACCACCCTAGGAAGTCTGAAGGGTTCAGATCTGGCGAGGATGGAACTAAGCTACATGAACGTGTCTTTGAGAAACTTCTGGGTGACATTTAGTGATGGACCGAAAGGGCTCATAACCGAAACCGAAAGTTTCGGCCGAAAGAGGGCTTAACCGAAGCCGAAACCGAAACCGAAACCGAAAGCAGCTGACTACAAAATCGTGTAAATGCAAAATCCACCTTAAAAATTAAATTGCTCATGTGTTCGATGTTGGGTAGGCGCAAATTTTGAAAAATCGGGAAACTTAAATTTTAGAGGTTTTTGGACGAGAAATTTTTCGATTTTGTTGTCAAACTCCATCCTTAATAGTGCCTGTCTACTTTCGGTTTCGGTAGGCATAACCGAAACCGAAACCGAAATTTCGGCCAAAAGCGCTTTCGGTCCATCACTAGTGACATTACAGATGTGAATTATGGCACAAACTTGTTGATAGACATACTTTAGCCATAAGGGATTGATTGGTTCGTTCATGGCAAACTGCGAATAACAAAAGTCAAGGTTAATTCATGGAGGCCGAGTGTTAAATCGTAATCGTGCAGCTATATCTGAGCACTTATTTTCAACGTTGTTAAATCACCCATAGTAGGTCTTTCAAAATCAGAATTGGATGCAATTTAATCCAGCACACAGATATCTTTGGTAAAAGGCGAAAGGTATGTTTGAATGAGCCGAACCAGAACATTAAAAGTTAATGTTGACAGAGAAACCCCAATGGTTCGAAACCTTTTTTCTTTTGGTGATTTATTAACAGATCAGGCCCTTGGTTTTCTCAAAGGATTATCACGTTCTGAAAGTTTGCTATTAGGCCATAAATAAAAATATTGGTAGAATCAATCTTTGTCGTCCTGTTCAATTTGATTGAACTTAAGGCTATTCAAATTCATAAAGAAGAAATCAAATCTGAATTTCAAATTCAACACAACCATTGCTGACGGTTGAACGTTGGACTCTTGTCAGCTGACTATCAGGACCAACCAAGAACCACTGTACCTCGTCATCCTTGGACCTACTAACCTACCAAATCTCAATGGTCGTCTTTTGGTCGTCCTGATTACAAATGTACCATGAGTATGGAATTTTTCTCAACACTCATGCTATTAGACTATAGAATGTATTAGGCTTATGAAAGATAGTGAGGTTGGAAAAATAATACATAAGCAAGTAGGCATATTCAACAATAAGCATTATGCTCTTATTAAACTGTGGATGCATTATTATAAATTTTATGACGCAAAAAAGTAGTTGATTAAGAGAGCTTGGTCCAAATATTTGCATTAATCTTTAATTTCTAGCTCTTTGAAGAGAAATTCCGTAAAATGATCAGAATAAAACCTTAGAATCACATGGAAAATTTTGCATTTATCTTCTGCCAAGCGATGACTAGTAATTCAATCCTGTGAAATCTTAGCATAACAATAGGACTGTTTTCTTTTTTGCTACATTTTAACTGCCACTTTTCATATATTGAACAGCCTGAGCTTGGGGTTTCAAAACACCATCAGGTTCACAAACCATAGTTTGAGCCCCGAACCGGGCAAATATGGTAAAAAGATTTTTGGTAACATAAACCCATTTTTCCGCACTTTTGCACTTTTCACCTTTATTTGCACTTTTTATTTACGTTTTTGGCCAAAATTGACAAATTGTTAAGAAAATGTAGTGGCTTTTGAAAGAATTTTTAGTTTCAAGATCAAATTTTGAACTAGTCGAAAAAGCTTGCATTTGCAATCAACCATTCTTAGCACCTTGAAGAAATATGTGCATTTCAGACGCAAACCTCACACTTTATTCACCATCTTGCTTTAACTATAACATCCTGTTTACTAAACTAAAGATTAGACAAAAGAATCTCATTGCATGCAACCAACAAATAGCAAACCTAAAGAAACTCATGTTTTGGTAATGGAAGGATCTACTAACAATATAGATTGCAGAATTAGGTTTGCTGCCTACAAAGATCGCTATTTCTAAAAAGGGCCGTCCGTTATAAACTTAAAATCATCAAGCTAAGGATACATCAATGTAGCAGTACATATTGTTTAATTGACTCGAAGATATTACTCGAATACCGAATGACTCGAAGAGATTTCCAAAAGTATTTGAGAACAGTTTTGATGTGATGAGACAATGAATGCCACATTTGAAATTGAGTTCTGGTAATTAGGCCATGGGTCAAATATTGAAGTAATGCCATTAAAAACATGCTTAAAACACATTTATGACTATTTTCTTTTATCTAATTGTTAGGTACACGTGGGTATTTTTCTGTTCAATTTTGAATGTCTATTTTTGAAGGACAAAATTGGAGTGATGTAAAGCCATATAAAACAATTGCTAAATATATTTCGACAATATTTTAGGTACATACATCCACGAGACTACCTTAGGAATGAAAAAATTCAGAAGAATGTTGACTAGAGTATTTTTCATGACTCTACATCCTTTTTGCTAGTGACCTTGTTAATAGAAATCTATTACTTGTGGAGCATTGTCTCGTCACCTCAAACTGGTCTCAAATGTCTTTAGAACTTGTAAATGACTTCTCTTGCTCAATTGGGAGCCGTGGGTACTCCATGAATGACGTTTTATGTCCAAATGCAAGTTATTTGCTCTTTTTAACATTTATTTGCACTTTTTTGACATTTATTTGCTCTTTATTGACATTTATTTGCTCTTCTTTCGACATCTATTTGCTCTTTTTTGACATTTATTTGCACTTTCAACATTTTTCTGCACTTTGTTTTGCACTTTTGGGCACATTTTTTTGCAACTTTTGGTAACTAAAAGGGTAAGATTATTTGCACTTTCTGCCCGTCCCTACTCATTACATACATACATACAAAATACATATTACAGGAAAACGGACCAAGGTTGCATGACATCTTTGCACTCATATCCTTCCACTCTGGAAAATGTGCAAATCCAAGAGCTCATGGGCTATGATTTGGCCACTCTTGCCACGCACCTGGAAATGATCCAATGTCGTCATGATCGACGGGCCAATATTGAAGTAACTTACACTCGAGGCGATGGACGAGTGATGGAGCTCGGATGGAATTCTTCGTTATCAGTGGATGGATGGAATATACCGACAGAGCCATTCCCTCGCTATGACAATGATTTTGCCCAAGTACAATGGGCAGATAAAGCAATGCACATTGAAGATGGCGAATTTGAAATCGATCTAGATTTTGACCAATGGACTCTGTCTTACGATTAAATCAACTCTACACGATCATGCTCTTGTCGAATTCAAGATTAAAACAACGTGAAATATATTTTTCAAGACCTACAACGCACATCGCAAATTGTTCAAATATTTTCAACCTAAAAGGTAATGAAACCAAATAATTTGGACATAAAAAGCACGAAAAAGTCATCTAAAGTTGATAAGAAAATAACCTGCACACATCAAAAAGGCCAGTTTATGGTGGTATTTGGGGCAAAAAAAATGGACCAAAAACAATCAGGGGATTGATTAGTCAATGTTCTTGTGTTAGGTTTTCAATTGCAATCAGTGTTTATTGGATCGAAGTCTCGTGAATAATGATACACAAGTACAATCTTGTCTGAGTTCTGTCGACTATTTAATTGGATGAGTGTAACCAAACAAATTCAGCTAGGTTTTCTGGGGCCAAAATGGCTAGGGATGCGTCAGCGTCGCGACTAACCCTCCCAAAAACTTATTCAAAATTCTCAAACCCAATTTGCATTCGTCGTTTGGACAACCAATCGAAACAAGAACTTTTTCCTCACGTTGCAAACTTAAACTATAAAATGCCCGAGCCACATTCTGACCCATCCCTAGCCAGTTTGGCCCCTAAATCCCCAGCTGAATTCGCTCGACTGCACTCAGCAATCGACGCTCACACTTGCTTTTATGACGATTACGCTTCACTTTTACATCTAGTTTATTTTGTATTTTGACCCTTTTCTGCAATGCAATTTTCAAGACAATTTACTGGCAATGTATATTTAGTCACTAATCTTTAAAGAAGATAAGCGCTTAAAAAATGTACTGCGGAAAAAACTGAGAAAGCCGTCTATGAAAGATGCTACTGTAATCCTGGCGATCAGCTGTTCAAGAGATATGTTATTGACCTTGCATGCTCACTGCAAAAGGGGCCCCGATCGATCGGCCAGCCTACGAGGACATGGTTCTCTGGAACGGCAAGTCATGAATTGATCAAACCGTCGCGCTCTCTCGCTCTCTCTCTCTCTTTCGATCGTCCTCATCCTCCACGGAAATCGAAAAAAGCCTTTTGACTCGACTGAAAGTGGAAAGCCAGCTTTGTCCCATGAACTTCCTGCTCGTCTTCTACCTCGTCTTTTCCAGACGTTTGAAGATCATACGGGCCCTCAAGTCTGAACTCTGAAATGCACGCCTGTTTCAATGCTTCGGTTTGCCTCAGCTTTCTTCAAAGAGGATAGCCAAGAAAGGACACATCATGGAGGACACTATCGAGAGGTGCCAAGCTGAGAAAAGCGGGCCGGTTTCACATTGTTAAGATTAGTTCTTGGAGGTAGATAGGTGATTCTACAAACAAAATCCTCTTTGTGTCCAGTGGCCTTCTTCCGAAGACCTAGTTGGGCCATCAGCCTCAGCAGTCCATTTCATCAAACTGATTCCGATCCGATCCGATCCTCCAAGAACGCTCTTGTCCAGAGTTAGCCAAGGAAGATCGTCTTTGAAGGTGTCAGTTTACCAGAGGTGGTGATTGCTTAGAAAGCTCTCTCCAAAGAACTCCTCGATATGTCTTCCGTGCATCCTAGTTTAAAACTTTGTTGTATTTTCATGGGAATTGTGCTTAGTTTGGTCGCATTTCTATGGAACCTTCTCATTCTCTACGTTTTGAGTCAAACCAACCCCCATGATTCAGATCTGGTTTTGGCCCGATATCTGGATATCTTCTTGGGCGTGGTGGGCTTCACCTCAGCTTTGGCCTTTACTTATGGATCTTGTGTGGAGCGAAAACTCTGGCTTGGAATTTGGATCCTGGGATCTTTCATTGTGGTCATCAGTTATTGGATCCGATACGTGTGGTTGCGCTATGGAACTGATCCTGGTCCCGAATCGATGGATCAGTACAAGTCTTGCCTTATCATTCTAAGTTTGGTGCATGGTGCGTGCACTATCCCCGTTGTGATATACTTCAAGCAATTGGAACCAACGAGATCCATGTTCGACCATGTTTGCATTCATTGGCAACCGTGGACTTCGTTTTGGATCGAATGTTCGAGCAGAGATTTGTCAGAGAAACCGAAATCCACGTCGAGTCAAACCGTGACCCGATCATCCAGCCGATTTAGGACTCCTCGTCAAGAGTCAGGACGATGTAAGTTTCAAATTACACTGAAGTTGAAGAACTCAAGTTGATGTGGCTGTTTTGTTCTTTTGATCGTTTCAGGCGAGGACTTGTACCATCCCGTGTGAAAAGCTTTCTGATGCTCAACGTCAACTGCACTGGATATTCGACACACAAATCAAGGCGCTGTTATCATGTCTATGGAAATACCTGCATTTACTTACTTTTAATACAACCAAGCCCCTTTTCAAACATGCCTCTAAAAGGGTCGAATCAATCAGATGTATATTTGTACAGTATGTATGTATTTCACTCTACGTGCTTCGTGGTACACCTTTCATTCAAATTGGCAGGGATCTGATCAAATCATCTACTCCCTTATTGAAGTGCTTGGTTTGGAGGCCGTCCTTACTTCAGATGGCAGCTTGTTCCAGGCGCGAATTGCTTTCGATATGAAGCTCTTCTTTGGGTTGGCACTTAGGTGAGGGATGGTCAAATACTTGCTTCCATTTGATCGGGTTGTTGCTCCCGATGAGTTTTGAAAATTAAGGGGTTCCGAAATCGAAGGTGTTTCATCACGTAGTGCAGAGTGACATTCTTGGAGGATTTCTCGCCTGCAAGGTGATTGACAGATGGAAGTCTTTTCGATTAGATCTTCGATTGAGATCTTATCTTGGACTTTCTTCCCGAGTACATATCTCATGATGTGGTTTAAACAAACTTGAAGTCTCGCCATTTGGTCAGATTTGGGATCAACCTCCTCAAAACGAACGTCCCCGTAGAGCGTGAGACCGTACCTAATCCGAGCAAGAACCAAGCCATAAATAACTGGAAGAAGACAAAGTTTTGGTACATGAGCACTTATACGTCCAAGTATTCCAACGGTTTGGTTGACCGAGGCAAGAAGCACTGAATTTCTGGAGTGAGAGGCCAATGGTGAGAATTATGATTTCCAGAAGGATTAATTCAATTGTGTTCTTCTGCAAACAAGACCTTGCTTGTTTTCATTAGACGATGTATTTCAATTTTCAGCTCAATCAAATACCAGAGTAAAAAGTTATGTCTTCTCAAACTTATGTACTGAAGAGAGCATAGATTGAATGAGTTCGCCCTTTCGTGGTAAAACAATTACCACAAAAGTGCGCATTCGTTCTTTCTCGGTAGGATTTGCACTGAACTTGAAGAGAGCATAACTTTTGACTCAGACGTTCAATTGAACTGAAAATTGAAATTCGCATTCAAATCAACATAGGCAAGGTCTCATTTGCAGAAGAACGTAG
>CM021323.1:650505-683146 GCA_010645155.1 Tigriopus japonicus
AGTTATGTCTTCTCAAACTTATGTACTGAAGAGAGCATAGATTGAATGAGTTCGCCCTTTCGTGGTAAAACAATTACCACAAAAGTGCGCATTCGTTCTTTCTCGGTAGGATTTGCACTGAACTTGGAGAGAGCATAACTTTTGACTCAGACGTTCAATTGAGCTGAAAATTGAAATTCGCATTCAAATCAACATAGGCAAGGTCTCATTTGCAGAAGAACGTAGTTGATTTTTTCCTCCTGGAAATCATGATTCTTTTCGTTAGCCGTTAAGTCCAGTGAAATTTAGAGGTTCTTGACCGAGCGAGGTAATCACTCTCTCGAAATGTTCCCTTCCACTTGCGTCGTCACTCACTGGGTTAACTGCTTGCAACTTCCTTCTTTCAATCCGCATAAATTCTGTTTTGGTGAGGTTGGCTACTAGCCAGTTCGAGGCCATGAAGCGCAAAACTTGGTCAAGCTCGGATTGGAGATCCCCCAGGAGATTGGACAGACAATTGCTTGGAAAGCAATAGTAATGTCATATGATTTGATTCATTATCAAATTCGATTGATTTGTTATCTTCGTTACCGACAATAAATTTGCCTGAACAGCTGGGATTCGACAGCTTACCACTAGAACTGACATAAAATGAACTCAAAGCCCTCCAAATAAATTTACCTGCCGATAGGGTGTTTAATCCTTACCAAACCCAACTTAAACCTAACCTAATGTTGTATTCCCTATTGCTCTTACTCTCATACTCGTTGCTCAACCATGTCATTTACATTTACGTACGTTCGTATGTATATATACTCTCGCCAACACTGCAATAAATCATCTAGTCAATCACCACCACTCCATGATCATACACCTAACCTAACCTAACTTAAACCTAACCTAACCTAACGTAAACCTAACGCGATAAAAATTAAAATCCATTTAATTTTCAGAAGCCAAAGTTAGAAAATTTAAAAAAATTCTGAAGGCACGAGCAAGCCTTGAGCATACCATCTGGGTATGATACGCCTGTCTCGCTTGCACCGTGCTACGACGTATTCACAGTGAAAACTATGACGTTTTTACTATTTAACCAAAAAAACGCAGCTGACAGTTGTCGAATCCCAGCTGTCCAGGCAAATTTATTGTGATCATGAAAACATAAATTAGGAGTTTTATTTTCCGCATTCCGGTGGATTGTTGAATTCACAATAAATAAACTTAACCAACAAGGCATTGATTGATGTATGAATGTAGTATGTATTCAACAACGTTAGCAACGAGTTCACAGTTATAAATAACCATCATATATAATATTTGTAGCTATGTTTTCAGAGACTGGCCGTAAAAGACGACAATGCAGCTCAGAGTGAGTATGTTTCTATGGTATGCTCACTAAGTAATCATGGATAAGAACGTAGATAAAGAGGAACTGAAATGCAAGCCTGTGATGTCGGTTAGTTTCATGGAACGCATCCCACTGGAACATGCAATAGAGGTGGAGAACAAGGATGTCCATTGTATGTATCTTTTTGTCGCTTCTAATCTTTGGTTTGTTTAGCGCTTAGGAATGGGTGGAGGCGCTCGACCGGCAGAGGCTGGAGGGCGCCCCGGAAGTACGGGTGGAACACGCGGAGGTGGGGCTGGGGGCGGGGCACCTCCCCTTTTGGGGGCCAATTTAAATGGCGACCCGGGGGTGGAACCTGACGGGGTGCTTTTCCCACTTTCACTGGAACTCTGACGTGGAGGAAGTTTGGGCAACTGTCTCACAACCGGCAAATCTTTGGGTTTGTCTTGACCCGGAATTGTTTGCTCCTGTCCATTGGACCAAGCTTTGCCGGATTCAACCACGGGATCATAACCCTCGGGATATTCCAAGCTAGTGGTGGAGGACGAGCTTTTCGTGGTAGTGCCCGAAGATGGCTCCATGGTTAAGGCTACGATGCTTCCTGAAGACGATGAAATGGGAAGATCGGCGGTCACGGGCGAGGTCACGGTGAAGATATCCGAGAAGCCGGCTTTTTCAGAAGGAGTTTGACTAATTTCTCTCTCGAAATTGGGTGGTCTTGAAGGGGGCTCTTCCATTTGGCTATCTGGATCCTCTGTCTTGGGTTGAATCATTGGTGGAGGGGGCTTTCTGGGAGGTTGCGGCGATGCTGAAGCCGATTTGGGAGCTTCTGGTCGACCAGGAGGTTTTGGTCTTTCTGGAGGCGGAGCCGGTCTAGCTGGTGGACCTGACGGCCTTGAAGGTGGTTGGGCGGGACGACCTGGGGGAGGAGCGGGTCGAGGAGGCGGAGGGCGGGGCCTGGCAGGAGGCACAGTGGCAGGCGTTTCCACACTGGGATCTTGATTTGACACCGTCATTGTGATATCTAGAGGGAAAGTTTCATGTCTGAAGATCAATTTTATTCCCTAAAGATGAGCGGTTGGTAAGTGGGGGATCTAAATTACCTTCCAATTCCTCGAAGGAGAGCTGTGAGAGCTGTGAGAGCATCCGAGCCGATTCCTTTCTCATGTTAAGCTCTTTCGTTCCACACAACGGAATCGTATTGTTCGAGCAGAGTTCCAACTCTTGTTCAAGGAGCTCTCGCCAATTTGGGTGCTTCAAGCGAATGGTAATCTCGTGGCCACAGACCTTTGAGACCGGATATTTTGTATCACTTTTCTTGTTTAAACGTGTCAGTAGTTTTATCACAGCAAAACTTACGGTGATTTGATGGAGCTTTTCGGCATCCAAAGCGTGTGAATGATCCATGAACGCCACCCAAATCATTTCATTGATGTATTTCGTGAACCGAATGGGTCCCACTTTGCCCAACTCTTCATGAAGCTCGTCCATAAAATGGTCATCAATGACGTTTTGGAGGTCGAAAGAAACCACGTTCTCGAATTGAAGTAACACGGACCCATCTGGAGGTCCCACATCCTTGAGCGCTTCTTCGAAAATGGACTCGCGTTTCTGCACATTCACCTTTAACGCTTCCACATCCAGAATGGCCAAGACAGGTCGATGATCGGATTGCTTGAGATTAGCTCGTCCATACCAATGGCATTGTCCGGGACTCCAACCCTCTGGAGGGACACGAGAGAGTTGTCGTCGTCGCCACAGAACTCGATCTGTCCATGCTGGAACTCGACACTTCTCGGAAGTATCGTAATCATCCGAGAACAGATCGTACTTGTAAGTAGGGGGAAAATTCACTGGACCTTCTATAAAACCTTGGAACACGTTGCCTGCCTCATGCTCAATCTAAAAAGAGTAAGAATAAGAATAAATTGAGATTATCCTCGCTTTTTCTTTTTTTAGTAAAGTTTGAAAGTTGAAGTATCACCTTGAGTTGATCGGCGCTGAGAAGCGTCTCCCAATCTTCATTGGCCACTAAAGCTTTGACATCTTCTCTGGCCATATTGATTCTATAGTTAAAGTCGCCGCACCAAAAGACGTAATCATGGCTCATCAAAGTTCGACCCTGACGAGAATTTTTTGTGTTTTTTTAAGTTATTGAAGAGAAAAATTCTACCCAATTAGCTCTTCTCCTACCTTGGGAAAGATGATGCGTTTGACTGCTTCGTTGAAATCGTTATTTCTATCCGTAATATTGCCTTGTCCGGCAGCAAAATGTGAACAAACAAAACAGAGTGACGTCGAATGATAGCGCAATCGAATGGCTACCGCCCCTTTGTTGCCCGTGGCACCGCCCATGCCCGTTTTCACGCAATCCACGGCCACATCTTGAATGTACGGGGCCAATTCCGGACGAACAAACACGTACAAACAAACGCCCACCAATTGTTGGTAAGTGATCAAGGAGAACTTTTCATCGCGATTCAGCGTTTTTGTTAGCTCACTGGCCCAAGCTTTGGCATTTTCAGAGCTGTCATGGGATCATTAGATGAAAATTTGTAATTCATAATGTGGAGGATTGGAGATGAATCTAACCTGGCGTTCATGATGTTTTTCGCGTCCAAATCGACCATCTCCTCAAAGCCAATGGCATAAATGTCAATGGGTTTCTTTTCGTCCGTGGAAGACTCGCTCAAGTCTATCAGAGCTATAATGAAACACACAAAGACATTGCTAAACATAGTCTTGGCGTTGGTCCAATATTAAAGGTTGTTAAAATAGAAATACGGAACACTTACAGGATATCGATCAACCGAATTAGTTGAGGTGCAATATATAGGCAGCATTGTGAAGAGGAAGTGCATAAGCAATTTATAAGATACCGTAAGAGAACAGTTACCCAATTAAGTGATGCTAAATAGTTGGTGTTACCATTGACATGATTGACGTGGACATTATCCCCCCCAAGAACAAAGGCATTATTAACGCTCTCTGACTTACCGCTTTCCTTCACCGTCTTATGGGCGTCCAAGAGCCAATCGGACAACGACACGTCTTTGTAGACGATGCTCCTAAAATGTTTCCCACCATTAATATTGTAAGTGCCGACAGCTACTCGCAATGGAACTGGCTCCGAGTAGCTCAAATATCGATGGACCAAGCTCTCCAAAACCGGTCGAGGAGCTGGAAAACGAGTGCAATCCCGGGTAACAAAAGGTACGTGGGATGCTAATTCATCATTCCCTACCATTGATGTAATGACTAGGAAGAAGCACTCGAGCCCGATCTGCAAGGTCGCTATTGAAGGAACTACCAAATAAAAGAACATCAATGGCCTCTTGTTTGGATTGGTCCAAGAGGTTATTTTGAATTGTTCTGGCCGCCGATCTCGCACCATCAATGATCTGCAAAGAGGAATGTTTAATCAAGGTCCATTCATTCAATCAATGTGGAGCCTCGTTATTGCAAGCTCTTACCTTGGAAGTTCCGCCGCCCAAAGCTCCTGTTCCAGCATACATTTTACTGAGTTCATTGCCATTGTTTTGCCACATTTGTTTGAACATTTCTTCGAATCGGGACACGATGTTGGATTTGTCGTCCAATTGGAGGTCTTGGAGTTGATAAGCTAGAATTTGGTTCCCAAGAAACGCTTGCACCGCATTGGTTCGATCCAGGCAATCCGTACAATTCGTTCGAACGGTGCCATATTGCTCTCTATTATCAAGCATCGAATAAGGTATATCATGTGGTCAGAAGAGATATCAAGTCTTACCTAGAAACGGTAGGCCCGATCTTGGTAAAGAACCCAAATTTGTCCACACATTGCTTGACCTTTTCCTGGAGTCGGTTGAGGTTTTTGATACTCCCGCCTTTGACTTCGGCGTGATAATCAAAAAGAATGTGCGGCACGTCCAAATGCTGCTCACAAAGCTTTTGATGGGTTTGAAAAGCCGTGGAAAGCGTGGCTTCACCCTCTTTGCTCCCGACCAGAGATGATCCCAACAAATTCACGATCGCCTGATTCCCGTAGTTTTGTTTCAACGTTGTGAGATGTAAATCAAACGCCGTAGTGGATAATTCGGGACCTCTGGACATTCGGATCTTATGCGAGCCCACCTGAAGAAAGAAACAACGTGGATTATCATCAGTAAACGAATGCTTGTTTGAAGCTCTCGTCTTCATACATTGATTCCAGGCTGATCCCAGAAGAGTGGAACGGATCCTCGGATTTGCAGGAACGAGGACATATCTTCGCCCACCACGATCATTTGCTCAGTCTCTGCGAAATTCGCCACATGACCTTGGTCATCCACTCCTCGGACTTGAAACCTGAACCAAATTCGATTGCAATGATCCCACTCATTTAAAGGACTGGGTTTCAATCAAACCTGGTGCCGGCTCGTTCGGAACTGAGCCGGGAAATTACGGCCGCTTTAGCTTGTCTGGATCCTACGTAGACCGTTCTGATTTCTACACTTCCGCACATGACCTTCAAGAGCCAATCCTCGCAATTGATTCCATGACGAATGAATGGTATGTGACACATTCGATTCCTGGAAAAGCATCAATTCCATGTTCATATACAAATGACTTAAGGAAGAACGTTTCTCGTTTTCCTACCAGAAGAATCGATTGTCCGTTTTAGCAAATTTGACGGCCTTTTGCGTGGAAAGCGTCAAGTCGATGGGTGTGTCCTGCGTGTTCCAGGCAAAATAGAACGCTCCGCAACATAGTAGCTTCTTAATTTCGGTCACTTTATCCTCATCTTGCGGCAAGTTCCGCATGGAGATCATAACCACATTGGTCACTCGATAAACCTCGGAGGTGCCGATTTTACCCGCCGAAACGCAGCCCGTGACCAGGACCAAAAAATACAACACGTGCTCACCTAAACCAAATAAGATCAATCAAACGTATTAATTTTTAAACAAGTCTCAACGTCCTTTGCTATAAATATCACGAGTCAATCCCAATCTTACCCATTCCGGGCGAGCCTGAATAACATAGTCGAAGGTCAATCATTCGTATTCAATCCAAATAACTCGAAAACTACTTACCATCACTGACCCGCAGGATGCCCAAGCTTCCAAATGCGTCCGTGTGTTTGACGTAATCTTTCTTCAAGGCTTCGAACTCGCGCACGCCTACAACGGAAAGTAACGCCCATGAACCGCGTTTCCGTACCTAATGATTGATCGCCCAGCCACGTCTCAATTACATACCCAAGGCCACGATGGCGTAGTTTTCCACCAAGAGGATCTCATCGCGGTTTTTCTGTTCCATGACCAATGAATAGGCGGCGGTATGATTGGCCATTTGGGGCAGGTTATGATAGACCCGCAAGGGGCGTCCCATGGCCATGATGAACCCACGAGAACGAGAGGCGGTTCAACCTTCAATTCCTCCGATGCACTGGTCAATGCCGAGTGTCAGTCAGCCTTCGCGTGCCAGGACCAGGCCAACCTTCTTTGGCATTAGCCTTTTCCGCGAGAAAAGACCGACCAGGCTCGACTCTGAAAGGCTCTCTAGACTCGAAACGCAAGACGGAAGAGCGAAAAGGCCAGATGCGCACGCCTCAAATAAGAATGAAAAAGGCAGAGAGAGAGAGAGAGAGAGCAAGGATGCAAGGTCAATGGGCGAGAGGGAGCCTTCTCTTCTTGGCTGTGTAAAGTGTGAATGGTTGTAGGAACGGACCGAAATCACGAGACTCGGATGGAAGGACGGACGGAGGGCGTCTAATCGTTAATCACCGATGTCAAAGATGCGTGACGTCACACCTCTCAGGTTAAATTTAGGTTAAGTTAGGTTTGAATGAAGTTAAAGTAGGTTTAAATTAGGTTAGGTTAGGTTTCAATTTGGTCAAATGTGACGTCACTTATCTTTGACATCGGTGATTACCGGTTACACGGAGGGCGGGGGGTCACGAGCTCGGCTGGAAGTGGATGATGGGCGGAGCAGCGTGCCGGTCCACCCATGAGACGATAATGATGATGGTGGGAATCGAGAGGCGAGACGCATCCGAGTCTCGGCCTCCCTTTTGGGGTTCAATCCCGGGTAATGATGCCAATGCCAATCTGCCCAGAGGGGGGTGGAACTTGAGGATGAGCGAGGATGGATATCAGCTGATGATCGGGCGATCACGTTCGAGAGACGCAACCGGGATCCGGGTTTCCGTTCCCTCTTTCATCCTAAGTGTTCCGGAAGATGTTCAAGTCGACGTGCGTTGCGTTCAATTGTGTTTGTTGATCTCTCGATGAGTTCAATCAACGATAGAGCGCGGAAAAAAATGCCAACGAGAAATTAAGGAACTTTATATAATGTTTAAGGGATCAGGCGCATTTAGTTTGGCTTGTATGATGATGGCATGCATTCGCGTTTTCATTCAGCTATAATTCTTACGACCAAAACTTTGATTCTCTTTTCGTTTGCCGCTTCACCAAACTTTTAGGCCTTTTTTCAGTTGCGTCAGTAAAACCAGTTAAATTGGAATTGGAAAAAGGCGTTCTTCATTCTTATTACAAAACATTGAGATCTCGACACATATTTAGCTCTTCCTGAAAGCATCTTACTTCCAAATCTGCGGATATCAGTTGCAGGTGAAGCGCCAATTTTTCTTCTACCGCCACCTACGCTTCATAAACATATTTTTTAAGTTTTATTTAACTTTAAAGTACAGGCTACCTTTAACATTTTTCTTCTTCTCTATTGTCAAATTTAAGAATCTTAAATTAAACTAATCAAGAAATAATGAAATGGTGGATGTCATCCAAAGTACGTAAAATTGATACCAAAGTCAAGTATATACTTTCATTTTTGTCCGCTTGAAACCTAATGTCTTCAAGGATCCATAAGCACTGATGGTTAACACGTTTCTGGTTTCTTAGAAACTGCGTGTTTCAATGATAAGAGGTTGCGCATTTTTTTTAGTTTGACGTTGGTGGTAAAAGTAGTCTATCTGCTTTGGTTCTTATATTCAACTTGGTCACTTAAATACGATGACCGCATGACTTCAATGACTTCAACTTGTGGCTTGTCATAACTTTGTGATGAGCCATGATCAAGTTTGCCAAGCTTTTTTTCTATCCAAACAACCACACCCTTTGAACACTATGATCAAAAGTTGCGACTATTTATTCCGACCTCTAAATATCAAATGACTTCCGAGGATGAGTTTCCATATTACGTAAAGCGTTTGATTGGGTAAAGGCGCATGCTTGGTTTACTCCGAAGCAGAGTTCTGATTAAGTCTGCATCTGGTTAGGCAATTTCGTTATTCAGAGGCAAACATGTCGCCCGCTCATCCGTGATTGCGGTTCTGCGTCTTAATCATTTTGGCAGGCAAGATATTTCCAGTTAGCCCTTCCTAATCTTTCTCAATTTCCTACGGCACTAGCGAGGAAAATTGCCGGATCTTCTCCTACAAACCTCTAATATCCCCTGAGCAAGAGACAAAGATGATTGAGCTAGGCATTTTTCCGTGATTTTCGTCGCAAATCCCGTGTTCATGGAAAGCCGGGAAGGTAATTCATTTGAAATTTTAAATGACCCTTTCTTGATAAAATCCTTGCTGCAACCTCCTCAGGTTTCGGACTAGCGTTGAAAAAAATCACGCAATCTGTCAGTAAATTGACCAAGTAAAGACAGTCCAAACTTTGTCCGCCAGACGTTTCTCAGCGGGAAAAACCAGGAACCTCTGGAAAAACCAACACTCAACACGTACGAAAATTGATTGATTGCGACATCCACTTCCCCATCAACCTTGATCCACCCTAAGGCGGTGCGGTGCGTCAGATCGGGTCAAAATGGCTAGTAAGAAACGCGGCTTAAGTTTGGAGGAGAAGCGCTCGCGGATGATGGACTTGTTCTACGCCAAGCAGGACTTCTTCCTCCTCAAAGAACTCGAGAAAATCGCGCCCAAAGAGAAAGGTCCGCGTCCGCAATAGTTCATCTCTATCTAGGACAATCCCTGATGCATTCCTTTCCTTATTTAGGCATCGTGGCTCAATCCGTCAAGGACGTGGTCCAATCGTTGGTCGATGATAATCTGGTGGACACGGACAAAATCGGCACGTCCGTTTACTTTTGGGCCTTTCCTTCCAAGGCCACGGCACATCGACAAGCCAAACTGGCCCGAGTCAAGGCCAAGAATGAAGAACTGGCCCAAGCCATTCAACGACAAACCCAATTGCTGGAGAGTGACGGTCAAGGCCGAGAAGACACGCCTGAAAGACAGCGAGTACGGAACGGGTTAGGGATTGGGCGTGGAAAGAATCGGGGGAGTAGGATGAGTTCGGATTGAATGGCGAATTGGGGACGGCAACGCTGTCATCGTTAGATTAGTTTGTTTTAAGAAGGGTTTCCAGACGCGTGAAATTGTCTCTTTGTTGAAAATTTTACTTTTAGAAAAATACTAGAATAATCGGACATCGCACGCACAGACTACAAAAATCCACTTCATGGATGCATGTTTATGACATTTTGTCATCTTATAAGGTTCTGATGGTGTCCAAAACTTCTTTAATGGAAGATCGTCTGGAAAAAAATGGTAATAATTGTAAATTCACTTAGGAGACTCTGATATGAAGCAAAGCTTTCAATCCAATCAATTTACTTTATATTAACCTCGTTCATCTTGAATCTTTAATCTGAACACTAAAAATGAGGGACAAATCTTGCAAAAGGGGAGGGGCTTGAAATGTGATCCGGGGTAAGTAAGGCTTTTAAATTGACCCCAGATTGCAGTCTTTGCCCATATAAGTTCAATGAGAATCCCATGAATTTATCCATTTTACACTTCGTAAACCCTAAACCTTCATTCTAACCAACTTAGCTCTCCAAGATCCTTGGAAAACGCTTATCCTTTTTTTTTTCTTCAAAGGCTAGCGATTATTCATAAATTGTTCAAATGCCTTCACACTCAAGGGAAACATCCCCAAATGATCAAATGCACATTTTTCCGCACTCTTGGATTTTCAGCTCCTGGAAACTTGGCAAAGTTTAAAAACTCGACGAGCCGAGCTCGAGCAAGCTATTGCAAAGTATCGAGATTGTGACCCGGAGACCCTGAACCAAATGTCGGCCGAGATCAAGTTGTCTCAAGAGGCCACCAATCGTTGGACTGACAACATCTACTCGTTGCAATCGTGGATCGGTCGGAAATTTCCGTCGATTTCCGTGCGTGATCTGAACAAACAATTCGGTGTGCCCGAAGAGCTAGATTATGTGGCCAACTGATGAATGAAAATCCGCCCAAAGTCAAAATTGTCGTTCCCGTGATTGAGGTATAATAGTAATAAATTCATTTATTCGTTTCTAGTCGAGGGGAAAATGCAATTTTCATGGTCATGGTTGAGCATCTCAAAAAACCAGTTATAGGATATGATCGATAGTTGGTAATTCGTAGGATTGAACGAGTGTTGAGAAAGATTTAGAAAGGGGGGCGAAGTAGTGTATATCATAAAAGCGAATGATAAGTTTGATCAAGTTGACAATCAGAACGAGAGAAACGAACCTTTCAAGGAAGGGATAGATAAAGAGGAAAGAGCAGGCAATTTGGTCGCAATGTCGGTAGTGTGCATGATCATTGACATATTACTTGAGGAGAATAGATTTCATTCTTGCCCAATTTGCAGCAATTGGGCGGGGTGGTTGAAAAGTTGGCCAGACGGAGGAAAGACACACACTGAAATTGTTTCCTAAACTCTGTAAATAGTACTGAAAAGAGAGAGAGAGAGAGCGCATCCGGGTTAGACGAGTAAGATCGATAATCGAGCATGAATAACATTGGAGTTGGGATATCAGAACCGGAAAACTTGGGGGGGCGGGAACGGGCAAGGCTAGATGGTGGGAGGAGTTGGGTGAGATCTTGGATCCACTTTCCCATCCCTCGATGCTTATGTACACAATTTAGTTTATTCGAAGGGTGAAGAACGCTTGAAAACGGAATGGGGGGTAGATTGGATAATGGTTGTAGCAATATGAAACGGTTGCCCGCGCATCAGTTAGGGCAACATCGGCGGGGCAGGAGGGCTTAGGCGGCGGGTAATATCACACTATGTTAGGGGTGGTTGTTGTAGTCGAGGGTTGATCAAGAATGTAATCGTGGAGGTAGGCAATCAGGGTGTTGGTTGGAGGCCTTTTTGCGGAGAAGGGCCAAACCATCCATCATCCCACGCTGCTTGACCTGGTCCATTGTCAATGATGCGCATACAAAGTGGGAAAAAGGGGCACGCCAACCATGGGTCAAACGAGGGAAGAGAGGACGATAGACGAATGGAACAACATGGACGACGACGACGACCATGACGATTACATGACCGTTTGGGATTGGTTGTGATACTCGAGGGCAGACTGGTTCACCTGGCCCATGTGGGCACTCGTAGATCGCATGATGTCGTCCGTTGAAGTGCAATGAGGCCGTGGTCCGGGCTCCGGGGTATAAGTGAAGGTGAGGCCCGTGGCATAAATGATTCCATCGGTGCGAACCAGCGATACGGGCACCTGTGCGGGCTGGCGGACCCATTGCCATCCACGGCGGAACTGAGAAATGTCCGGCACCACACAGAGCATGGATTCCTGACAGCGATACATGGTCTCGGCCTCCACGTCGCCAAACCAGACCTTCAGATTGGGGGTGAAGTTCTCACCCGTTAATTCCAGCATGGCCACATCGCCACCGCCGTTCAACTGAAAATGACCAAGAACAGAGGACGTCAGATGAAATGGGTCGTTTGTGGAGGGAATAACACTGTTCAAAGAGTCATGGACTGTTTGTTTGTCGTCCCAATGGAAGTGATCAAGGCAGGTTGTTGGTATTTAAAGTATTTGGTAAATGACTGGTGCGTTTGAAGTTCCACCATACGACAAACTTGCATGACAGATCACACTTGAGATGGTTTTGTTTCATGGTCAAGCACCAAACTTGTTGCTCACCCACTCGGGTAGTTATTCATAAATTTGAAGGCAGAAACAATAACCAACATCAAAGGGAAAGAATTCAAGCATTGGCTTTTTCCAAGGAAGTTATGTTTGCGGCCAGTTCTTTCTTTTTTGTTTCGAGATGCATCGAATCAATTATCAGCATTTGACCATATGTTCTTCCAACGAGCACAACGAACCAAGTCAGAATAAAGCAGAAAAGCCAAGACGCATTTGTCCAACGTCAACCACACCAAGAAGTGATTCGATTTAATATTGATCATTACCTCAAATTGATCATACCAGTCTTGCATTCTTCCCCGGAGGTTTGTCTCAAAATGAAAGTTCTGACCAGACTTAAATCCCCCTCCCTCTTTTTCCACCTACCTAGTAGTAGCCCTAAATACTTGTGCAGTTTAAACAAAATTAGGACGACTACTTTGCACTTTTTTTTTGTTGGTCGTACTTTTGGCTATTTTGGTTGGGCTGCCAAGGAGTTATGAAAAAGGGGGCTAAAGAATCCAATTTCTATTCAAGCTTGAGTGATTTTTCTCAGACGTCAAGATCCATTAGGTGGGAACAAAAATGATCAAATGACAGTGGACAACTGAAGAGTGAATTGTAGTCTAGAATTGAGACCGAACCATTATTGATTACGAGTGTTGGCCCGTTACAACCATCAGCCATGATTGAGATGATGTTACACTCCGAGTGATGGCGAGTAGTGGGTCTTTTAGCACTATTACTAATAGCATGGCAGCAGAAAAAAAGAAGCCGAGGTACAGTAGTAATGATGAGCTTTCGCTTCCAAGGAAATCAATCATCGGGCAAATTTTACACAAAATAGAAACATCCGCGGGAAAACCGACGGGGCTATGATGCAACGAAGAAGAAGAAGGAGAAGAGACAACGTTTGGCAAATGATGAAGATTCCCGACGGTACTTACATGTAGAGACTGGACCACAGGAACTGGGGTAACGGGATTGCGTACTGGACCCATGCCCTCGTAGAACTGATATTCCACTTTGTCCGTGGAGATGATCGTCCAATTGGCTCCATCGTTCAACATCTCCTTATTGGGCTCTTTGGGACACGGAGTGGCCTATAGAAAAGCACGGAAATAAGAGCTCGATTCTTAGGCAATAAGCTTATGAAATGTTTCAGAAACTCACCTGGAATTGAATGATCCTCTCTTGAGAGAGACACAGGTACATTCGATCCGTGTCCTTCATGTAGAATGCGCATTTGTGGAGTTGAGACACGGGATCGTCGGCATCGAGAATGGCCATTTGCTTGTCCACCTTGCGGATGATAAGCCGTGGTAAGGCCATGCCCGTGATTGAGCAAACCAACTTGACTGAGGCTCCGTAGTGGATGTAACCGTCCCTGACCGTGAATTCCTCACTTTCTGACTCATTGTCATCAACTGAAAGACATAGATGCTTTGAAAGACTTGCCGAGACCCTTCTTATAATGGACATAAATGAGTTGTGAAGACACGAGGTGTTTGGTAACGTGCGCCAAAAGTTAAGAGGATAAATGAGGGCCTTTTTACTTAAGCGAAAAAAACCTCGGATGTCGATATATCGTTAAGGAGAGTGAGGGGAGTGAACTGAGTTCATTTTTTTGCCGTAATTTTCATTGCTGAAAATCGTGGGAAGTTCGAAAGATTCATCTTCCCCACAAGACAAAAGAGATCCATGCAACAAGAAAGGTTGATGCCTTACGTAGATGAATGGTAAAAGCTCCCCATTGTACGGATGAGGCGTGGAAATTTCCATTATCCACGTGCAGATATCGCGTGCTGACTGTTTGAGATCTTAGCCTATTGAACAAGGCCACTTTGGTTCCACTGGCAACACAAACTGGAAGACAAAATTCATTGCCATTAGTTTCTGTCCGCATTAGCATTTCCTACTTGTTTGAATATGCACTCGCCACGACTACAAAAGTACTAGATACACCGCAATTGCGAACGCATGTAGTGCACGTAAATTGCCAATGTCTTCTTAAAAAGGGGTGAAAACATGCTCGATTGTTCGTGACACGGGCCAATTAAGGGGTTTCCAGAACCATTTCATAATTGACATTGAATGTCCTTTTTCCCTCCGAGGATGGTTATGGCTTGTTTTTTTTCGCCATTTGTATTTATCATAATTTATGATATTGCCAAATGGCACAAGAATCCGTCATTGACTATTTAGTGTCTTCCCTCCAATGCAAAAAGCCCATTCATCACTGTTTGGCAATTGAAAAACAATTCATAAATATGATGCCACCCCGGCCAACAAAGCGATGGCATTTGCTTTTGTTCCTTCATAAATCACGGACTGTACCGGTATATCTTCTACACCGATATGAATTGTCTGGAATACAGTACAGTGTCTACCCTACATATACGTATGTATTTTAGAGTGGCACTTACGATCCGCGTTCTTGAGACTCTGTTTCTTTTTGGATGGCTTTGAGATCACTTTGATGCGTTTTGAGTGAAAGACCCCGATGTCGGCTCCATTGCCGTAGAACATTTTCAGGGAGAGCATAAAATGCTTCCGTTTGTCCGAATCGGAGATAAAAAGCGTCTTAGCTGCGCAATAATGCTAAAAGCGAAAGCACACGATTGTTTAAGATATCAGTTCCATTCCTTTGCCGAGAGCTCATTCATAGTTTCATTACCTTTCCATTCAAATCGAGCTGCTGCATGTCTTGGTCAGAGTTGCCAATGCCGATGAATGCACATAATTGCGATCCCTGTTCCGACTCTCCTGCCCGATGCATCTCTTCTCGTTTTCGTCGCCAGCCTTCGCCGTACAAATAGATACAAGGGGGTGGACAGAAGAACCTTTTCTCGTTGCCATACGATTTCTGGGCCACCTTGGCGTGGAGCATCACAATGACCATATCGCCCCGGTCTCGGAGGTATTTGCGCATGGCTTCCTGACTTAATCTTTGGTCTTTGGTTGGGCGGAACAGGCTTGTTCTGAAAATGTGAAAAGGACTTATTAAAAAATCGATTACATACTCACAAGAATTGATCTATCATCATCCTCCGATTCTCCTTCTTACCCCATATCGCCCGTCATTGTTAATTAACTGGCTCACTTTGACTTCTGGTTAAGATTTATGACACCTTTTTCTACATGCAGCCAACTGCTAAACACGTAAAAAGAGCACCTTGGCACAACATGCCACAGTTTTGACCTCTCACAAAGATTGACGAGAGAAAAACAAAACTCTCTCCCACCAGCTCTCCTTTGGCTCTCACCCTGCTCAGGGGTTTAGGTGGGGTTCATACAGCAGTCGGCAGAACGATGTTCCTGCCAGTGTCCTTTTGGGGTTGAGGGTCCTCCTCAAGGGCAAATTCTCTCGCCTGCCTCGCACACCCTTCTAGTTTTACCCCCAAGTGCCCACACCATCACCCACAGCCCTTGTGGGCGCATCCCTCTCCCTCCCTTCATCGTTTTTCATCCCTCAGTCCTTGGTCGGACTGGGCAATCATTCCGGATGGAGATCTGGTGTGGGCTTGGTCGATCGACAACAGTTTTCATGGCAATGGGATTTGGAAATGGATAGAAGAGGAACATCTGCCACTCTCAAAGGAATGATATCCTCATACAAGCGGCGATTCACTTATTGATTCATAGTGTTCTACACGCGATTTATCGTGAGATGGGAGCACGGCTACTTGTACCACATACGTGAATGGAATGTGCAAATATGAACACATTGGAAGACGCATTCTGGGATATCTGAGGAGCCTCGTGATGGCCAATTTGGAAGGGATCCAAACAATTTATGAAACCCGTAATTTCCTTGCCTTTTCCTACTTAGAAGTACAGCATCCGCGTTTGGCAGAGGGACGGGCAGCATGCATCACAATTTAGTGTCTAAAGCCCACGTCGCAAAACCATCACAAAAGAGTTATGTACATGCTTAATCTCGCCAACACGTTCGAGGGTCATAATTTCAACAGTTTTAACAGCCATTAAGTGTCTACTTCACAACAACGATTGCCTCTCCATGATCACGTACAAGTTGTGTTCGTATTGGAAGACCACTCCAGCAACACTTACACATCATGTTGGCTACCTACCGAAGAACTAGCAGTAGTAGCGTACATATCTTGCTAGTTTACACTACCTTTCTCTCAAGAGGGTTTCCGAGTTAAACCTGAGGAAGGCAGAAGAGAAGCATTTCTCAATTGTGTGAAGAAAAGGGCCCTCTAGAGTACACGAGCGACGATCTTGAATGAGACATAGGAATGCTCGTTCTCTGGAAACTATTTTCCCAGGACTCTTTGGTAGAGGTGCCGTCTTAATCGCCACTTTTAGGGCAATTAAGCGTTTTCAAACGATGCCAAAAACGGCCGAATTTGGTCACTGCCGTTTGCTGGAGGATTTCTGACCGAAAGTACAACCAATTGTAGTAGCTCATGTCACGAAGCAAATAAGCTTCGATGACTTTCTCAAAACATGCTTTGAAAACCTGCACTAACTTGTTATTAGTTTCTAGCTCTCTAAGGGGTCATGAAGCCCAAAGCAAGAAGAATCAAGAATCTAAGACACGATTAGCCCCACGATAATTACCGAGTGCGAAATAGATAATGACAGGACCATCGCATTTGGACGTGGCGCAAGAGTGACACCGAGTTCATACGATTCTACACCAAATAATAATTTTCAATCCTCGACTATTTGCATATCTAATCCGAATGAAGAGCTCCCCTCTTCCTTATCTTGAAGCAATCCCAACCCAACAGGCGATTTGACCACCGATGGGCCGCGATCACAATCGGAACGAATTGGGTTCGACGATCACATATCACTTCAGTTATCGACATTCCCACCAGTGAATGTAAGTAACACAAAAGCGTATCCAATCTGAATGTGTCATTGTGATACACTTTCCCTTGGCCCAATGCGGGGCTTTCGAAGGGTCTCAATTTCTTTCTTTCCTACAACTCATTTCCTATTCAATTGATTACCCCTTAATCAAAGAATTAAGATACGTGACCGCAAGCACGATAATCGCACACATTTTTCCTAGTTGCGTTAAGTCTTTTCCTCTTCAATATTGCAGAGAATAGGAAGGAGCCTCCCAATCAAAATTGAATCCCTACTTCGCCCAGCGATATTTGGTAATGTCGATTCATCTCGCAAGAGCCGATAAAAGGCTTTTTCATTAGTACAGACCCCGCCCTCTGAGCATCCATCCTTTTCTCTCCTCGTGCCTCGTCTCCTTCTTTGTCATCCAGTTTGACTTTCCGACTTTCTTGCGAGTTCTCGAGAAAAACGAGAAGGATCCGCGATCGCCGACAACTCAAGAGGAGCGAACGAATGGCGGGAAGAAGCGGACCCAACTAGGAGAGCAATGGAAAAGCTGAAAAGCGTCGTCGTTCTCCTTTTCACTGGCCAAACTGGACAACTCCCTCCTCATGGAAAGCCAATTTCCTAGAACTCCCACTGAAAAGTGATTTATTCTCCCGTTTCTCATGCCATCATGCATCTTATTCGGCCCAAGTTTGTGGACACTTCAATTTAGGTTCCTTTCAGTTTCCAGTCGGCGAGTTCCACGCAGGGGGAGTGAAAAACAAGAGCAAAGTTGTTTCGACGGACGACAAGAAGCCAAGTCGTTCGTATGCTTTTAAGAGTGCGTAGGTGTGTGGGTAGTTGCTTTTACAAGGAATGTAAAGTCTGAATCCATCGTCCTCCCATCTGAAAACATGTTCCCTCGTGGTTCAGGAAGCTGCAAAAACATTTCGCCAAGTTGCCCACTATTTTTCTTTTGCTCTTTCCAACTCGTCCCCGGCAAAAGAAGTATCATTTGAGATTGTTGGCACACCTGGACTGGTTCTCAGGGACTTTGGCAGCCTCGCTCAAGTCCTCGTTCGCTTTTGCCATGAGCTCACGAAGACTTATGAAAACACAGAGCAAGAAAGACCGAGACTGATGGAGACACACGAATAGCCAGGAGCCGGAATAGGAAGAAGAAAAAGAAGAAGCCCAATTGAAGGAGGGAGGCCTCACTTAGATCAAGGAAAAGTCAACCATGGAATTCAAAAACTTTAAAACACACACTTCCAAGCACATGTAGGACACGAAACAATGCCAACGAGCAATTGAGCTGGACCCGAGCATGGGAACTATGCCCTCTTTTTCATTGGCTTTGTGTCCATCCCCCCACTCCATTTTTGGCGGCGGACAGAGCATCATCACTCCGATTAAAGAGGCCGTCGCATTTTGGGGACAAATTTCGAAACGACTGCTTGTCAGGAGCATGCAACACAGTATTCTAGCTATCTCGGCAGAGCTTAAAGCAGAAGGGGAGCCAACAAAAGAGCCGTGGCGTTGTCCTGTTTCGTTCTTCTCAACAACCTTGGGCGCCCAATGGATTTGGATAGATGCTACGAAGCAAGATAATGATGGCCAACAAAGCCACCCTAGTTTTCCAGGCATCAGATTCAATCACCTGATTTAGTTTCAGAACGAGGGAGGGATCCAAGTCCTTTTTTTGCCGACCAAATTCATCCATAGCTAAGCTAGGAAGCTGTCCCAGCGGCACTACGTTCTGCCACTATTGGTGGGTGCATTGACGCATGGGCTCCGAGTTCACACGCTTGTCGTATTGTTTGGCAAATTGATTCGAAGTGAAAAATGAAACTCACCCAAATCTCTCTATGTGTCCAGCTGCGGCGGCCGCGGCCACCTGAGACACATTGGAGGACGATGGGGGAGGACTCTGTTGTTGTTGCTGCTGCATGTGTCCGGCGGATGCGGCCATGGCAGTCGATGGAGGCAACGGGCTGGCACAGGGATAGAGGTGATGGTGGTCGTCCGGACTGATCTTGGGACCGTCGGGAGGAGTTATTGAACCACCGGTTGACGACGTGGTTGTTGTGGCGGGACCGTTACCGAACATGCCACCCGAACCATCTTGAAATCAAGAGCGAGAACAACATGGTTCAATAATATATCAGTGCCACTTGTTTTGCCCTTTAGTAGCATACATTGGCATTAAGAGCTGCTAGATATCGAACAGATACTTTTCACTCGAGGTTCTGCTGTCGTTTTTTTACATTTACTCAATACTGCTAATGAACCTCCGACATGGTTGGACCACTAAAAAATAGAGTCGAAAGGTTACAGCAAGTTCGGCAACGAATTAATTACGACAAAGGAAAAGGAAGGTCCATTTGGATTGTTTAGTCACATTTTATACTCACATCGGGGGTAAACATATTTTGCGTCTGTTTGCCAATCTGAAAGAAAAATAGACACATATTGCATTAATAACCCAATATTTGGCGGACACGACAATTGGAACACGTATTTGTGTCCCCTCTTTCGTCAAATACTCTTGGTTCCAGATTTATATCATCAAATGGACAACTCAGAGACATGATATGATTGCTTTACACTAGGCTTTTTTTCTTCTCCAGTATGCCAAAATAATTGCACCCAGCACGTACAACTCAGTTAAGAAGAACTCAAGTGTCCCAGTCATGATTTTCTCACACCAAATTTAACGATTTATTACGGCAAATCAAAAATCTAACCGAAGCTAAACACTCTATTATTTTCATGATTCGAAAAGAAGCCAATTCTGGATTTCATCATCTTAGAAACTTCCAAGTCCGAAGGTGACGACCATGACAAAACATGTTTATTCTGGTGTGTGGGGGCCAAGAATTCATAGATCACCGACCGCTACCACCTCAATCTCAATTCCCCCCTCCCATCCTCTATTGTACTTTTGCATGTTCAAGTTCCGCTCCTACTGATAGTAGTCCTCTTTCTCTTGAAACCAAGTCCAATGAAGAGATACCAGAGGAAGAAGAAGAAGATGACGACGACGAAGACGACTTAAGTCATACGGCCACCTCTGCAGGCTAGAGAAGCAATCAAAATTATGATTGGTTTTGGACTCCTCGACCGTCCAGTCCCAAGAAAATCCATGCATGGCGTCAACCAAAAGACGATCATCGAGGAAGCAGAGACTTGGCTTCTGCACCTCGCTTGTCTGCATTATCTATCCATTTAGTGATATCGTACTTGGAAGAAGGATGGACGGACGGACGGACGGACATCACAAGGACAGAGCTCGACCGCAAGATCGGAATATTGCCAAAAACAGAACACACTTGCGGTCGACGAGTATGAAGAAAAATATCATGAAAATTTTAAACGAGACAGCTCTTGCTCGTTGCTAGACACTTCATTTCGCGTTTCAGGGCCATTTCAACGATCTTGAAAAAGTCATCACATTGAGACTTGTGTGAACAATAACGTAAGAATGAACAACTTCGACCAATTGCGCTACTCACTCATCTGTCAAAGTGGTGAATAATAAATGCAAATTTAGACAAAGTAGCTTGATCCAGTAGGGAAAGACACCGAAAAATATAGCGAGCACCCTCGAGTAAAAAGCCAGTTAGAGATTTGTAGGAAGTAGGTGACATAGAACGGGGAATGGTCAGTATAAAAATTTGATCGCGCCCAAAAACCACAAACACGAAGAACAAGCAATGCCTGATGGTGTCTTACTAGCGGTTGCATTACTTTGGTCTTGGATCATCTCTCTGTTTGTATGTGAGTATACTTTGCCGTGTATCAATGCAGAAGGTGTCCATGGGTGATTGTTGGTGTCTTGCCAAGCTTGTTGCCTTTATCGTGCCTCGTGTGAGTACTATCTTACTTCTCGACTCATGAATATTTATTGGCTTTTCTAATCAAAGAAGAATAAAACGACACTACAAGTCACGCAATGGCTTCAATGTCTCAAGAGAAGAGAACAGCCACCTTGAAAGGGTTTGTTCCTCAATTCTCTAGAAAAGGAAGCATTTGTTGATATTCCAATGACATCTCATTTTACTAATCCAAAGTCAAAAAATAATATTCCAATCCAAATCAAGTCAAAAGGTCTGACGAACTTTCAGACAACCTGAAATCATGAGCAAACCAGCCTCGTTCTATCGAACGTGCAGACAAATGAGCCCCGCCCTCTTTCTTGGAAGCCTACGTAATGTGAGTACGTTGAACGACCAATGGCGACTTTTGGCGCCCACTCTCCAACAAAGACGAAGAAGACCAAGACATGAAGTAGTAGGCAAGAGGGACGAACTACGTACTCCAAGAAGAGCCAGTCTTCTGCTGGACAAACTCATTACATGGGCATGTAGGACGGGGATCGAACTCATCCAAGAGAACGGGGGGGGGGCAGGTCCCCTTTTCCACCAGGGGGAGTGAGTGAGTGCATAAAAACCTAGTGATTGCCATCTTTAGGGCCCTTCACTTTGAGCTTCAGGTTCTTTCAAATTGAATTCACGAAGCCCAAGTTAGCATGCGGAGAGTCACGACTCAACTTGTACTGTACGGTCATGGTGGATTGAGTGGAGTGGATTCGAGATTTTAAGTATACAACCACCAACCAACAAAGACGAAGCAGTCAAAGAAGGATGAAGACTGATCTCTGTATGAGCCCATCAGACTCGCTCACTTGAGTACGAGAAGTGGTGGTGGCAAAAACAATTCTCACGAATGACTTCGTGTGTCTGCGGACAATCCAAACTTTGGGGCTCTTAAGATCTAGTGGGGATGACTAATTTGATTGCTTCCACTTATATTACGGTTCTATTAAGGCAGAAGCTCAACTACCACATGATATGTTCGTAGGATTGAAAGTCAATTTTAAAAGGGTTCGGATCAGTGATGACCCCCGAGGACCCCCATTAACGGAGTGGTGCCAAGTGTCTGATAGGAGATCAGGTTTCAACTCCGACCAACCCAAACGAACCGAATTTAAGAGGCAAAGAGGAACCGAAGGAAGAAAAAGAACCAGTGCAACTCGTCTTCTTCTTTATCTTCTTCTATCAAGCATGGGAGACAGGAAGCAACTTTCGTTAGAAATTCTCAAGACCTCAAAGCTTTTCAAAGAAGCTAAGCAAAGAGAGAGAGATAGAGAGAGAGAGGAGGCCAACCAAAGGACCTTCTTTACTGTCTTCGAAGTCGTCATACTTGTTCTCTCCAAAGCTTTTTCCCATGCTTATATGCTTTTGATTTGCCGGCTAAATGTCACGATTGCATGACCGACACAATCCACTTGATGTGGGAGCAGAAAAAGATGGCTTTGAATTTCATCGGGACCAATTGCAAATTTGATCGTGCCCTATTCAAGACGATGCTTCACTTTGCGAAAACGAACTTATCAAAGTAAATGGTCCTTCATTGTTCATCCCACGCTTCTGGCCAAACGTAACGGTTCCCTAAACAAGACATTAGTCAAGGCACTTCATCAAATCCATCCTTCAGCCTAGTATTTGACGGAGGGAAACGAGAGAACCTTGTGAGAAAGATAGGAATGAAATCACGAGTGATCAACGCATAGATCACATTCATCTCGGCGGATATTTCTCACACCTAAGCAATAAAATGATTAAATAGGGATGAATTTGGCAGAGCTGGAAACGCCTCTCTCGGGGCAAATAGCGGGTGAGAGAATTGGCAAATGGAACGATTTTTCCCGGGAAAATGGCCCTGGACAGTGGACCTTCGGAAGAAGAAAAAGATGAAGAGGAGGAGGAGGAGAAAGAGGATCATCATCATTATCACCACCAACTCAAGATCATTCAAGAGCACGCTGGATGAAGTCATCTCGAGGCCCTCCTGAGATTTCACATACACGAACGATCAACAACTTGAAACTGATTTGACAGTGCCATAATTTGGACCTCTGCGACTCTGGTTTGGTCATGGGCCAGGGGAGAGATCCAAGCTCTCCTTATACTTCTCCTCGATGTTGCCCTTCTTCACTTAAGAAAGAATCAATCACTTTGTAATGATGGGTTTGAACGTGTGAAAAACCGGCCCTCCCTTGCTTGGAAGTGGGTTCTTTTTTTTAAATTGTCGTTGTGATTGTTGTTGTTATCGGCCACACAGCTGCAGATTCGATTTGATCAACGAAAGAATTACTTGGCTCGTTCTCTACAGTCAAGCACGGGTTGGTGTGCTAATTTTGAAAAGATAAGAATTACTCTCTTCGCCGTGTGAAAGGACAACAAATGAACTGGAGAAAAGGGGTTCCAATCAATCCTAGGACCACAGGAGCGAGGCAATTAATTACCGCTCCTTTTCCAAGGTATCACACTCACGAACTCATTCACTCACTCACTCGCTCGCTCAGTCAGTCAGTCAGTAACTGCCTCATTCACTCACTAACTCCCTCACTTTGCTCGTTCGTTCGTTTATTCAATCCAATCAAGCAAACTGAGCTAACATTATGGTGTAAGGCACGAAACATAGACTTGACAAGGCAGATGACCTATTTTAACTTGAAGATAATCCTTATGCAAATCGACTTACCGCCAGTGGAAGCCAAAGGATTCGAGGTATACGCAGGGTGAGAAAAATGAAACAGAGATGGGTCTGTGTACGCAGACGCGGGGAAATCGTCGAATCCCAATTCAGTCGGATTGACATGGCCCCCATGGAGAACAGTTGCCGGGTTCATCATTTTGAAAACAACGTGTTGCAAAATGCTATCGTCTGGAACCCAGGCTTTCACTAACTCCTCATTAAGATTCACCTATAACAATCTCGTAATCTCGTTTTCGAGTCACGGGTCTAATGGAACACAAGTTTTCAACTATAACGAGGTTCCACGAAAAAGGACTTCTTGGTTTAGTTGTTCAAGAGAATAATTAGCCATCTTTTGATTATCACATGGCTGAGTCAATCCAATTTATCTCATGAGCACGATAAAGGCCTCTCCGGTCTTGAACACCAAGTGATTTATTTCTTAAAGGCCCCGGTGTCCTAACACCACGTTTGCACAAGACAAACCTCGAACTGGCAAAACCGATATGTAAACAGGACTGTTTTTCTACTAATGACTTAGAGAGCAGCTTCAACTTCCAAACCGCTCTGGTCACTGGCTCACAAACCTCTGAATGGAAGAGCAACCATTCAAAACCATCTCCTTCGCCTCTCTTTTTCCCCTGTTCTTCTTCTTCCTCCTCCTCTTTCTGTTTTGTGCACGCGCCAAAAGCGATTCGAGTGGCGGAGCGGCGACACTGACGAACAAGAAGAAGAAGATACATCGCTGCCCCGACTCATGACCAAACCAGAGGCAACCACTCCAACACTGCTTCCTTACTAACTCCCTCACGGACACGGACGAGTCGTAGACAGAGCTGGAGAGGGTAAAATAGTTCGGCCCACGGGGCCGTCAAGTTCGTTCGTCTTTTCGTTGTCGCAGACAAGAGCCTTCGGACATCCAAGAAAATACAAGTGGTTATGCCTCCTTCTTTGGCGGAAAGCGACGACAACCAACAGCGGGAGATGATGATGATGGTGCACTAGCCATGCTTGGACTGGGGCCGTACCATCAGTTCAACCACCATCATCGGACCAGTTTCCAAGATGAGGATGCTGGATATGGTGAAGAAGGGGGAAAGGAGAAGAAGAAGCATTTGGTGCAAAACATGCCATGCTCGTGCAAAGTACAGGCAAGGTTGGGAACAACCACCACAAGTGGCTGGTAACCCCCTTTTTTCTGCCTTTTGAAATGCGCAGTCAAGTATTATTGTGGCTTGGTCAGTGGGCAGTACATGAAGAAATTAGAACTCGATCTATTTCTAGATTAGTCACCACGTAATTATTTCTCATTGCTTTTTAAAAACTATTATTTGCCACTTTTTTAAGAAAGACTAATTTCTGTCATGAAATTTCGCTTTTGACCGATGGTGCAGCATTCAACATATTTCTTTGCCTTTTCGTTCGAGGTCAAACGTAATGACAAAATAAATTTCAAGCAATAAACTTTGCTCTTGGTCTTTTTTATGGTTGCAAACCCACTGATAATGAGGTATAATCGCTATTTTGTTGATTATTCATGCCAGGCCACTATCAACTAGTCACTTGATCCTCCTTCTCCTCCTCCTCCTTCTACTTCTCTAGGTTTGAAGTCCCCTTCCTTTTTTTCCTTCCTTCCTTCTTCCTCACATAATAATGTGTTCCAGTATGATCCTCTTGTTTCTTTTTGCTGGTGTGCGTCGATCATATTTATACTAATAATTTATGGAGGTCGACCTCTCGGACCGAGGCCGAAAAAGCTTGTTGCTTGACACACTAGCCGCCAACCCTGACATGTTCTACTATTACAGGCACCATCAATATCGCAGACCCAACGCCGCTACTAGAATGACACGAAAAAAAAAGTCTTCTCTCAAGATATGAAGGAAGCAAAAAAAGCCCAACTGGTGAAAGAAAAAAGGGGCTTTCCGCACATGCACTGCCAGAGTGCATTGGGGGACATTACGGTACGCATGATCTCATGATTATCTTATTCGACCATTTTTATGAAAACATAATTGAATCCTGATCCAAACTGGACCCATATCTAATTACGCACCAAAATATTTGTAAAAGATCAAACGCATATTGAATATTCAAACCAATTCGCGTAACAGCTCCCACGAAAGAAGTTCGATTGAAAACTTTTGGCAGATAAAATTCAGTAAAGTGCATTGGGACACACTCAACATACAATCACATTGTGAACAACAGAGACAAGGCAAGAACTTGAAAGTGCGAGAGAGAAGACACAGTGACAGTTTAGAACATACGTATAAAAGTAGACTTTCAAACAATCGACTGACACAACTTGAGTCCAATCCCATCAACACGAACTTTTATGGTTTAAAACCATTTAACTTGGATGATCGAGAGTGGTGGCGAAGTACATTCCAATTGAGCCAATCTAAGTTCAGCTAAAGGTCCAATTGACTAGTAAAATGATGACCATTTCTTGCTTGGTTTTCATCAATCCTCTCATTTTGTTGTCACATGTTGACACTAAAGGCAAAGTAAGATGGCAGACGCATCACCAGTCAGGCTAGGGGTCCTTTTGTGCCCTGTACAACACATTCAGCGTCGAATATGTAAACAATGTGTGTAATGCAAGTTGAATATACCAATGCAGTGGAACTGGTTGGACCGAAACATAAAACCACAGAAAATATTGATCAACTATCCTACCAAAGAGCCTCACAGTACAATCGCTTCCCCTTCCAGCATTCAATCTAGCTCTCGATTCTGATGGAGCCCGATGAAATCCCTCTGAACAAGGGCTACGGAAAACTGATAGGATACAGATCATCAGTTCAAACAAATCAATGTGCCACACAAAAACAGGACCCCCTATCGCCAAATTCCTTTCCTGGCGTGCAAACTACAAACGACATGGATAAATCTCCTCAAAACAATCAGTTTTGGTCATTTGTACATGGGATGAAATCGAGGAAATGGAACCGTCAATGGTTGAATCAAGTTGTGAGTTGTAACTCATTTCGGAAAGCAACATGAGCCTACACAGCTTACGAAAATATATCTCAAAGGGAAGCATATGTGGAGCGAGAAATTGAAATGTGATGATGACAACTCCCATTGCTAGAAAAGCCAACTCAATAATTGCTCCATAGATAATGCATGTGTGTGAGCTCCAAACTTTAACCTCAAAATCTGATGCCAGCAATCGTTTTGTTCTTGTAAGAGCTCAACCACATCGTTCAAGCGATTCCTTTGATCATAGTTCATTAATATTGCTCTCGATATTAATCAAAACCAATGTCAAATCTCCCATCAAAAATCCATATGTTGATAACAAATCTCTCTTCGCTTTGTTGTCGCCCCTCAATGACATTAGGTCCACATACGGAACTGTTACGCTTTGGACCATGTGGTGTAGCAGTTCAAAGTGGGATGATTTTTCTACTGGAACTAATTTTCGAGCGTTCCGCAGTTCCACAAAAGGAATTGATGACAGCCCACCAATCTACCATATAGGTTCGACAAGCTCCACTCAATAGAATAATATTACTTCGTTAATACCACCCTGAAGGTGGGTCGGTCCTGATGGGACCAGCACTAATTTCTTATTTACAGAAACAACAAAGATTACAGTACTCGAGAGGACCAATGCAAAACCAGCAGGCTAACTATGTACAATTCAGGCTACTGGGCCACATGGCCATGACTCGTCATTTGCTACGAAAAAAATATGGAAATTTTTTTAATTGCGAACGATTGCAAAAGTTGAGGGAAGATGAAATTAACTGACACATCGTGAAGTGTCAAGCCCTATGGAAATTTGGACTCTCTGGTCCACAATTGAGCCACTTGAGCGCCACTCTCTCGACACTCAATTGACACTTCAGTTTCAACAACAACAGCGATAAATCTACAGATTGCCGTTGGCTGTCGGGGATTTCTATTCATTCTACCATTGCCCCATTTCAATGGGTTAAGGCGGTATCACATGACGTATGTTAATCTTGTGAGCAAATTTAAAAATGCACCTGACGCTTAAATGGGATTAAAATTGAGATGCTAGAATACCAACCAGGAACTATAGTCGTGCCATCGTGATAATAATATTGGTGATGATGATGATGCTGTTGCTGCTGCTGATGGTGATGATGGGCGGCCGCAACGTAAAAATAATCGTAGTAAGAGGATAACTGTTGGCAATCAGTAGGCCAAGAAGAGGCCGTTTGGGTGTAGGCCGAGGCCAGAACTTGATGGGGTAACATTGGACCACAAAAGTTGATCCAAGACGAATCAAAGATCAAACTGAACTAATGTCCGAAGCTCACACGAAGCAGAATCTAAAAGTTCCCCTTGGTCCCACACAAATCGAAGTTTTTATCTTTATTTCTTTAAATTCCCCACGGCTGAATATTTCATGAAATGAACGCCTCTTTTTTACTAAAGAAGGCTTCTTGGTCCAAGTTCCGTCTAAGCACAGCCTCCGTTTACTCCCTCCCCTAACTGGCAAGTGTCTCTATGGTCTGTCCCTTTTTCGTTCGGAGAGTCAAATTTAGATATTGAACACAGCAATCAAATGACATTTAAAATCTCCAATATAATGATTGGTTACCGGTCTCGAACTCGCACGACCCCCAACCTGGCATTTTGTCTCGAAAAGGGGGCACGAGGGATTTTACGATCTACCGAGGATACGAACGCATAGGTACACATATGCTTATTAAGAGACCACAGTGCTCTTTTTTGACATAATCAGCATGTTTACTTACTGTTTTCGTGGGGAAGAAGCCCGTTTCGGTTGTCGTGGCCACCAGGGTGAAGCGGTCGAGAATTTGAAAGATCGACGGGATTCTCTGGGCCGTTTGGACCAGGGGTAGAAGGATTGTACAATGTGTTCGAATTGTTTAATACTGTTAAGCCGTCCTGAAAACAAACATTAACAGGTTAAATTTTGTTCAAAGTTCCCATTGAAAACATGGACATAGATGTTTAAAGAGATAGGCTAAGACTCGCCTGTTTCTTATTCCGCTTGACAAATTCGTCATAAAGCGACGACACCATATAAAGATAAGTGAGAATTTGCCTGGAAGTGGTCGAGGAATCAGCAAGGTGATCACGACTCTCCATTTTGAATTCACATTGCCAACTGATTTTATCAAAAATTTGGCACCCAATTTCCTCAGGTCTAAGTCTGACCAGATTGCGATTGGCCAATATTTTCTGCCAAGTCATCGTGTTTGAAATCGGATATCGGCAAAGATTGAGCTTTTCTTGTGTCTTTATATTTCAAGAAGGGGGCGAGCAATACCGTTCAGGATCTCTCGAACTTTTTAGACGACCTCAATTCGAGTAAACCCTCTCCTCTGAGCTGACCGAGATCCAAGTAAAATCGAGAACTTCGCCGCAGATTAGCTCGAAAACATTCGACATTGGTGCATTGCTATTATGGAAAGTGATTATGAGATTCAGATTAATGAAGCCTCGCTTTGCTCTACGAAAATGCAACCCTATTCAGACGCTACAAATCTTCACGAACATGATTCATGGATCTCATAAGTGTGCATTGCGTTACATGCGCCTCAGTTTGGTTTAGTAGAACCTGGAAGTGGCGTACTTTCAGTTCCATTTTCAGTTGTAGAAATTTTGAAATGAGTTTGACTTACCTGAACATTATAATAAGCGTTGTTATTGGAGTGATAGGCACTTGATTGTGTGGAGGGATTGGAGTATGAAAGGGGTCCTCCGTTGGTCCAGTGTTGCTGATCACTTGAGTTACTGGTATCGTAGTTATATTGACCCTACAAAATTAAAAAAGAAATTCACGAGGAGTTGGTTACAAAGTGGATGGGATGGTATTCCAAATTGTTGTCTCATATCGCAGTAAAACAATACTTTGGTAAGTGAAAACCACTTTCAACGTATTACTTGACAGAACTGATATGGTAACGCACTTGTTTTTCGTAATTCTGTAAGAAAACAGTATCGGGTGGGCAGCCAATTTCTCATCTGATATACCATTGGCGGAAGCATTCCAGATATGGAAAGAAAAGCCTTTGGCTCAAATCCATTACATGGAACTTCAGGAAATGGCTCCCAAACATGATTTAATTGCGGACGAGTCAAAACAAACACAGACGGTGTTGTTACAACTGCCCTCAAATGGCAGAGCATCATCAGCAAGTTTTCGGCAAAGTCACACCATACTACAACTTCTACTACTGCTGCTACTGCTAATGCTAGTTCGTCCTAGATCCTGGTGTAGGATCCATTGGATAGAGCACTCTATACTCGACTATTATATGCTAGCTTTCAGCCCGCAGAGAGATGTTTGAAGAGGGCATCATCACACCCTCATTCATGACCAAAATTCGACGGAAGAGACGAACGCAACGAACCCCCTCCCTTGGCTATCAACACCATTTACTCGCTCGAATTTCGAGGGTATATTCCTTCGACGGGATGAGAGATGGAACCGTGTGGAACAACCGAGCGAGACAAGGGAAGCGGAACAACAGGACTGAGCACTGAGGAATGAGGCAAGAGAGTGGAACAACACTGGAAATGACGAAGCAAAAGCCGCTCGTCTGATATACGAGCTAGAGGCGAACAAGCTGAAGGAACATTGGGGTGGAAAAGGCTTTTGCAACTCTCGACCCACGACTGGTGCGAGAGCCAAGGAGGGAACGAAAGAGCGAACCAACTAAGGATGATGACACCAGGTGCTAAAATTCCCAAGAATCCACAACAGCCATGGCAATCAATGGAACAAGGAGAAGAAATACTGTTGGTGGTGGTAGTGGTGGTGACGGCGGTGGTTCTACTTGTAGTTCTAGCTAGTAAAGAAGAAAAAGAAGCACTCGCGTTGTCAGACAAGGAACCAAGCGAAAAGAGGGAGAAAGAGAGCAGAACTGACGACAAGAAGAAGAGACTAAGGAGATAAGTAAAGGCAAAGAATTGCAGCGAGTGCTTGCTTCTTCGACTCCTTTTGTAGCCTTAAGCCGGTCCTGGCTTTTCAGGCTCTATTCAATCTCCTTTTGCTCTTGACTCTGGGGAGGGATGTGCATTTTATTTTGGTTGCTTCCATTACAGGAAAAGCGTTTACACGAAATCATTTGCCAATTCAATGAATGATACAATGTTCGATATGTTGAAAAGCCTTATGAAATAGCAACATTTTTCAATAAGATGGCCCAGTAGTTTTTTAATCTAAGGAGATGTTGATATGCTCAGAACAAATTTGGTGAGCATGAAAGTGTCTTCTACCGTAAGTAAGTAAGAAGTAACCACCACACCGCTATCTATCTGTCTCCTGGATGATGAACAGCATGAATGATAACACCAAAACAATAATTAAGTAGCACTATCCAGGCTTTTCAGTGTAGGCTCCATTGAGTGAAGTAGGGTGGGGGGCAGTGTTCTTCCTTTCCTGTGGGTGATCACGAGGATCAAATTGGCCTGACGAGAGCACATGCACTCATGTACTGACACACTCATTTGGCCCGAGGTCATCAAAATGAAAGAAAAAGAGACTCTCGAGTAGGTAACCTACTATTGGGCTTGTATCCTGGTAATTCAGTGAACTCTGCCATCTACGAATGGGATTATGTTGCAGTAGATATAAGTAAGTGAAACAAAGACTGAGTTTGAACTGGATCATTCTCAATGCCGGTGAAACGATTAGTACTTGATTAATAACATCAAGACGGAAGTACATAAAGGGGAAAGGCACTCACAGTGTGAGAGATAGTGATAGCTAACACACGAAGATTTTGGGATCTGAGAGCAAAAGCGAAATAAAGTGGATTCGTTCGAGAAGAATTGATTGCAATGACTTCAAATTTAGATGATCGACGGTGTGTGTGTGTGCATGGAATTGGTAGGAGTTACAGTAGAACGAATAGCATTTGGCTGGTCATGGACCAGTAAGTTTCCGTTCTTGGAGGTGGAAGAAGCCATGGGAAGGAAAGAAACTTTGCGCTTTTCAAGTTCTTTCATGTGCTTACTCAAGAAAACAGAAGCTCTGACTGAAATGAAGACCAGAACGTAGACCGCCAATTAGACAACGGAAGTCGTCTTGAAAAATTCCGTGGGAACAAGTGAGAAACAACGGAGACCATTCAGAACTTGACTGGAACGGCGACGGAGACGACGACAATGATGATCATGATGATGGTAGCATACATGTGGACTACAGCCAAGAACTCTCCTAGGCACCGCAAGGTAAGATGACTTTGAATTAGATAGGTCCTCTGGGACATCGAGAAACGAGAGCGAAGCTCGGAAATAAAAGCACTATAGACTCGTCACGAGAGACCGTATTTCATTCCGGCTTGAAGACGCTGAATCACAAGCAGGTGAAATGCTCAAACCCCCAAAATACGGACGGACGGGGCAGAACAAAATGGTCTTGATTGCCATAAACATTTGGGGGAAGAAAAATCTCTGACTTGGAAGAGGGGAAGGGGAACCGGGGTACGAGGGCATTTGTGAAGAATTTGGACTTGATCTATTGAAGGGGGAATGAAATAATGCTAAATGTCACTAACGGTTTTCAAAGTTAATGAGAGGGGACGGTGTGTTCTTATTTAACCACTAGAAAACTAAAAGAAGTCAAAGAAATGATTAAGGGGTCTTCAAGAGGTTTATGACATCCTTTGAGAGGGTGGGAATAACCACTCATAAAGAGTACTATCTATTGTATGTACATTAGTCTCCTCCGTCTTGTGTCATGAAGTGTTTCTGGGAAAGCAGAAATGGTTCAGTGGGACAAAAAATGATGGAATGCAGACGATTGTGGCTGGAGACGAAGAATATACATGGGTTTAAAAAAGAACTAATGCGTCAACGTGTGAACTATCAGTGCTCGTGTTGCACCTCTGAAAAATGCGTCATAAAAGCTGCGGGAATCAAGTGTGGGGAAATTCTCTCAGCTTGTTCTTCCGAGTACTCTGAGGTTCATCTGCGCTTCTGCCTCTGGGAGTTCATTCCAATAGATTCTCATTCCAAATTCACACCAACCACCGGAGACACACATACACACACAATACACTCACCAATGTCACACAACAGTCTTAAAAG
>CM021323.1:683249-696282 GCA_010645155.1 Tigriopus japonicus
TTCTGCCTCTGGGAGTTCATTCCAATAGATTCTCATTCCAAATTCACACCAACCACCCGGAGACACACATACACACACAATACACTCACCAATGTCACACAACAGTCTTAAAAGAAGATACAAACAACCTTGAAAGATGCATCATTGATCGGCGATTATGATATCTGCAGAAGATTTTTTTACTCATCATCACCATCATCACATTCTTGACAAGGGTGGGTAAGTCCAATTATACATTCAAGGATGAGAATTGGCGCACCAGTGCGCGAGAACTGTCCATTTGGCGGACTCTTACGCATTCCATTTGGTACCTTATTGTTCTCACGCCTATTACCATGAATGTAAGGCACCATTTGGACACACAAGTTGATGCCAAAATGAGACTTTCACTTTTCAGCTTTGGGCGAGAAGGATGTTCTCCGTGACATCCAAATGGAAGAGATCGACGAGAAAACCTAGTCAAAGAGCAGCTCTTTAAATTCCAGGAGGTCACTGTCGTGGGAAAGTCATCATAGCCATTTCATCTTGGCTTTTCTTAGACGATGCTGTCGCTCTCAAGGGTGACAAAGCCAACAAGTCAAATGAAGGGGGAAAACAGCCACCCATAGAAGATTTTTCAGTACACATGAAACAGACCCAGGGATGAAATTTCAAGGCGACGAGAGTATGTCTCTCCCAAAGCCAAAACATTGGGAACAAGCTCTAGTCAGTCAGAAGGCAGTCCACGACTAACCGAAGGGGGAACGATTGAAAAGCTAGTGCTTGGGTGGGTGGGAAATGAAGGGTAGTCAGTAAGAGCAGTAAGAGGACGAGGGTAAGTCCGATGGTACTTATTGAAGAATAGCGTCATTTTCAGCTGCTTCAGGCCATATGTGAACATCACATCTCAGCAGCTAATTTAAAGAGAAGTTTTTGTCCATGTGAGAAGGCTTTCAATTATTTTTGAATGAAATTAAAAACGAAAGCCAATAGCGTCAGGGGGAGTAGTGGGTTTACACAGCGACCACGAGCTAAAAGGAACATTTACATGCTCCTTTGGGCATGACGGTTTGCAAGTTTCACGGCCACATGCACAAGATGCCGAAGCTGACTGCACAAGCAAATCCAATAATCTCAATCGACATGAGGTGATTCCGATAACTTCGGCATGCAATGTTTCGATCGTAATGGAAGATGTTTTTGTTCAACCTATGCACCAACAGATGTTAACTTGCTACACAATTAGGGAAGTGGCACCACAGCTAGAAACAAACTATCCCAAATGCCGTTCCAAAAAATAAATTCAAATTGCCTTGAAACGAACTCAATAAATTAACGATTCTAAGAAAGTGAGGGGCGAATAGGAAGTTTATCGAGACTCGAGTCAATTTGGGAAGATCCTTCTTTCACCCCACTACGACGAATCGCCAGTAATCCGAGAAAAAGACAGTCTAAAACTCCTCAAAGAAGTCAGTTGAAAGCAACAACAATAGTCTCCTGATCAAGAAGCTCCGCTTCATTGAACTGAACATAAATCCAAGAAAAGAGCACCGTCTTTCTTATTGCTCACCGACAACTTGACGGTGATCGTCTAAAAGAGGATTAAAGGCACACTTTAATCCCCAAGACTTTTAAGGTCTTACTTTGCTGAGAATGTTGGGTAGGTTGATATAACGCCGAAGTTAGAGATAACCTAGATCGATTTTCAGCGCATCAAAATTTAGAAAGCAACCGTGTTTGCCTACCCATTGACAATTGTTCGATAAATGTTGAGGCTCCAAATGTCCTTGTGAAGGAGCTGGTTGTTGAGGTGGTGGAATGTGCTGCTGATGTTGAGGCTGGGGTTCAGAAGAAGCGACACTGCTGGGAGATGGTGTGCAAAAGTCTTCGGCCTTGATTTCAGACTTGATTTCGGGCAAATCGGTCATGGACTCCATCTTTATGGGCATGATACTATTGCACACTCACAAAGGTAAGAAAACGGAATCACTGAACTCTCATTTCAGCACTTGGACTTTGAATCACAAGTTGTATGGGACAAAACTTCCGAGCAGTAATGTTTAGGTGGACGACTGGTTCAGATCTGACAACAAGAGAAGAGCACTGTCTCACTTTTTCCCACGATGCTAGTTCGGTTCCGAAAACCCCACGCACCAAACATTCAAGCCGATAAGAGCAAGTCAGTCAGTCTCTCAAGCAGTGGACTGTCGCCGTGCCTCCATCCCTCAGGCGACGGTGAGCTTCAACAGCACCTTCAACAGCGGCGGTAAACTTCGACGCTTCAAGAAGAGGCGATCCTTGAAGGGCTGCGACGGTCTATCGCCACCAAAGACCTATAAACCGGCATCAACGCGGTGGGGCACGGTCTGCCTGAATCGAAGGTTTGTTCAGGGAATTTTAGTCCTACCATTGCAGCCGGATCGAATCTCGAGAGAGGTTCGCAGGTGCGTGGGGATGGGAAGAGGGACAAGCAGTGGAGGAGGATTTTGGACTTCAAAATGGTAACATCTCTCCTGTTGCCCTTGCCTCCGATGCTACTCTAGATGAGCTCATTGTCCGAGGGGAGGTCACTCCCATCTGCTCTTTATGGACATAACACATAGGGCGTTTATCCCGAAATTTCGGTGGATTATTATTGCATGATCGACCATTCAATAACATTTAGGATGATCAAGCTTCAGTTACATTGCAATGCCCTTTCAATGGGTTGAATCGTAACTATTATACAAGATATTTCTGAAGGTGTATATTTTTCATGAAAATAAGGGATCAATCAGCTAACCAAGATTTGGAAAATCCATTCATCCGGAAGCTCTCATGACTGGACCTTAGCTTCCCAGTTTGAGGAGCTAAGTATATCACGAATCCTGGACCTCTCTTTCCCCACGCCGCAAATGCGTTTCAAGGGCTTAGGGAGAAAGCGTTGGTGTGTCCGAGAGATGAAGCTCCATGTGTCCTAAGAGCAGAGGAATGTCGAGAATGATGCTCAACTGGAGCATCCCACACCATGAAGTCTACCATGGTGATCACATCATCTGCCTGTCTCCCTCCTTGCTTCCCTCGAGCTTTAAGCGTGGGTTGTCAATTCCCTTGTCGTCCTCCAAATACGCCCCCGACTTTCAAATTTGGGGCAGATGGACTTGACATCACACATGGGCTATAGCTCTCCGTACCAACAATATTGCTTGAACTCGAGGAATTGTGCAAGTATTGGCCTGGATGGCGCACTGCACGAAACAGTGGACATGAAGGTCCCAAGTTGGTGGCTAGTTATTGTCCGTCCACCGACTGGGGAGAATGACGATGCTCTCGATGAGAGCCAGGACAATGGCTCATACAGGTCCAGTTTAAAGCCGATTTTCCTATGATCCTCATTTTTTGCCACAGACGCACGGAAGAGAGCTTTGACTATTTATGTACGTACGGATGGATGGATGGATCCAGACGGAGCTGAGCTGAGGTGCTACTGTACATTCACTCTCGTAGTGCCAATCCAGAGCGTGGGATACTTTCCCGTGGTGCGTATTCGTTCACTATTTTCAATGCAATAATCCCAGACTCGATGAAAATCAACCCAGACTTGCTAGTAGCATGACTTTGACAATTCAAGTGATTGGTTTTGGTCTTAGTATCTGTTTCCAAGAGGCTTACGTTGAAATTAATTGCTACTGAGACCCTAAACTGGCTTTCAAAGCAATGAACAATGAATGGCCGTAGTTCTGGTTAGTTTCCTATCGCGGTGCAAGACTGTTCATGTCCGTACAATCAAAGGCTTCATCAAAGCTCTCGACGCTCTTCTCTCAAGGACCCCAACCGTTCGATTTGAGACAGCCCATTAGTCTTGATATGAAGACAAAAGCACACACACATCCACTCTTTGAAGTGTGGACTAATTTACCACCATGGGATTGGCTCCACACGTTCGGTATTCTTCATCTTCTTGGCAGCGAGCACGTTACGAGATACCCGTTATAATGAAGACAGGGAGGATGTTGTGTCCAAAAGACACTTCAGGCACATCCGATTATCTCCATCCGTACTCTCCGAAGCAAACTCAGCTCCCAGTCTCCAACCAACGAAGATCGATATACTCACTTCTCAAGTCGTCCGTCTCCTTTACCAAGTTATCATCAAAGCAACTTCTCCATATTTCCTCAGGTACCTTCACCACCCTCTTCAACACCATCATCATCATCATCTCATGAATCAAAGCCGCAAATCCAATCAGAGCCATGAAGAACCATTTTGGCTGGGCGAATCCGAGACGGACAACTTCCCTTCTTGTACAGAACGGTTGTATGGAACGAGATATGCCCACAGGTGATCACACGAGAAGTGAGCGTACGAAGCTTCAAATTACAGCACTATGAATGGTTCTAACATGCCAACAATATCGATCGTTACATCATCGGCACAACTCAGAATAACAAACACACATTAAAAGCATATTACTCTAGGAATTGATTATCCTATGATAACTCGAATTCATACAGACAAGCGTAAACTGCCATCTCCATTTTAATAGCCGTTAGGAGATGTCATAAATTGGCATGAAAAGCAAAAACAAGCTATGTAAGAATTCAATTCAATGATCATTTCAGGCATAGAACGTGAGCTTTTGAATTGCCTTATTCCTAGAATTTAAGTATGATGCAAATAGGTTTTCGACATTTAAAATTTGGTACTGTAGCCTTTCAATACGCTATGTGCAAAATATTTGCACCACCCTTCATCAATCTGAGGCCATTTTTAAATGCAATGTCAAGATCCTGCTCCATCTTTCAAAGGACTCGTTTAGGTAATTTATGATGATACACAACTCTTTGATGGCATCCTTTTAGAGAGTCTTGCACTCAATACGACGTTAGCCACATTCGGTAAAGAACAAGAACTTTTGACCTCATTATCTGAAGAGGTGTTTGAAACCCCTTCTGGCTTTGTGATCTCTGTTGAATGTCTATGAAATCGTTTGTCAAAGTGGATAATAGAAGATTAATGCCTCCTGCCGGCGAATACTTCCTCGATACGACAAGGGAACGGACCAATTGACGTCGTCTATGGACATTAAACATGAAAATTTTCTCTTTGTTTGACTCTTCAAACTTTCATATTTACATTGGGGTCTAACGCTTGGTGTGGTAACCAACCAATTTTCGCTGAGAGATGTGTTGTCATGTGGAATATTCCGCTTGATTGTTTGACCCTCGAACGCTGACCTTTGCTACCCTGAGATCGAAAATTCAGTTTCTCTGTCGAAGAAGTCTTTTCACAATATTTCGATGTTGAAAAGAATGAGTTTATATTTCGTTTCTTTGCGAATTTAATTGTTTCTCCCAAGTAAATCCAACCCCCCAAAACATTATTAAACCTCAATAAAGCGGACATTCAATTCTCAATTAGCACCATCAATGCTCAACTCATACATACCGTATTCCCGTAAATAAAGAAGTCAAACTAGTTCAGTCCATGACTTAACAAAGTCAAATCCAGATGGTCTTCCGAGAGTCAAAATACAGTCTTGTATTCGTAACCTCATCAAGCTAATCGTATCGGACTTCAACAGCACGCAATCCTCAAAACAGGTCGCATCGACCAAAATCCATCTATCTTCTTAGCCTTGTATCATTCAAGCTCACAGGTAGTGTTTCAGGGAGCACTTCCACTGTACTCCGTAGCCCCTCTTAATGGTCATGGTTGGTTCATAATTTCATGAGTCCTTCCACCAATCTATCTTGAGGTCTTCAAGTGATCACTACTACGGGCGCTGTGCTTGCTTGGCTCTTAGGCTTGGTGTATGGATGGCGTTAGCGTTGGTTTGGTAGCAATTTTGATTCGAGCCCTCTGGTCAGGAAGCGAGGGATTGAAAAGGTGCAGAACTCGACCCCCTTATCATCTATTAGGCACGGTAAGTCAACTCTTCAAAGTCTGGACGTACATGGTGGTTACGTGTCCAGCAACAGATTACAAGCTTTGAAAAATGGAATTTCCATCAAGAAAGTTAAAAGCCTTTAAAGGGAAGGAAGAGAACGAAGCCATTGCGTGGTTGGCCGAACACAACGGGACTTTTTAAATAGAGCAAAAATTGTGACACGACAACCAGCCTAAGGTTCGAATGAGATCTGCGAAAAAGGAAGCCAAATGAACACTATCAAGATGAAGCAAAGGCTTCAAGTGGCAAAGAGAAAACATTCTTCAGATTGTTCAAACACTATCACTTGGGAAAATCTGACTAGTTCTTGAGCAGGCCTGGCCCATCTCTGGTGGATCTCTTCGCCCTCTGCTTTCGACAGTAATGTTGCGAACCCACCACTACCATCACGCGCAAGTCGAGGAGTTTGGTCTTATTTGACAAGCAACATGCTAGTAAGAATCGCGCTAGATTTATCATCTCAGACTTGTTTCCTTTTCAAAATACCTTGATGAATCATTTGAATTGAGATCTTGGGCTTTGATGACCAAAGCATGATGAGGATCTGGCGCAAGAAATGGTTTCCCTCCCAGGTTTTAAACTCGCTCACCCGCTCATTCCATCTCAACTCGTTCCTTCCTTTCTCAGGCTGAAACTGATTTTCCAAGCGTGAGAACGATAACGTCAAGACATTTCTCCACCAGAGCAGACACGAAGTCCACATCCATAACGACTGAAACAACTTCAAGTCAGCGAGACACAGAACAAGGGCCTCTTCTCTGGTGCCATAATTGTAAGGAGAGCACCCTAATTCTTGAGTCACCCCTCGTGGTGGGTACGGCACCAGGTAAAGTGGTTTGCTCTCCCCCAAAGTTTTGTTGTGTGTCTCTCTCTCACTCTCTTTCTCTCTCTACGAGAAATTGCCAACAACTCTGTCGAGAGGAAGTGTTGATAAACAAATCATCTTCGCTATGGGTCGTTAGGTTTGGTTTCCAAACACGATTCCAATCGTTTTAGCGTTAGTTACACCAGCCCATTGCAGAATCTAATCTTTGACGCTCTCTAAAAGTCGAAGCATTCTGTCCATTCAAAGCCATCCCTTGAGAACAAAGACAAAGAGCAGGAGTTCCATCCAACGTTCCATTCTGAATCGTCCACTCTTTAAAACAAAGGGATCACAAAATAGAAGCGAACTGCGAAAGCGAGAAATGCGGATAGTCTAATGAAATGGAGACCGGCAAAAAAATATTAACTCGATGAATGTCTAGTCAAAGGCAGGTTTTGAATGGCACACGGGGCAGCGGTCAGGAGTTTGCATCAAGCTATGGTTGCAATAGATATACTTGTTTTCAACGAGAGCTAGCCGTTCAATATGCGGACAGTGGCGACATTACGGCATCAGACCCTGTATAACGTGGGAAGCCCTTGTCAGAGTGAAGCTCAAACAAAGCTAGATCAGCGCCCATTATAATTCAATTCCATCTTTTTTACTCTCGTCAACCAATCATTAGTTTGGGGAGTCTAAAATGGAAAGGGAGGCTCTCTTGAAGAAACGGTAAGCGCAACAAATACCAAACATCTTCAATTCGTCCACAATGATCCTCATTTTGTGACACGTTGGAATAGTTCAAGCGAAACCTACAGATAATGTCGATATCGTTGAAATCTCCAAAAATTACATCTCCATTATCTGACTTGTTTAAGGCCCTAAAGGAAAACAGAATCAAAAACAAAGCTCTTACCCAACATGTACCAATGCCTCTTTAGTCAAAATAAAGAAGAAAAAGGTATAACTTAAGGAAGGAAGATTCTGCGTTATGATATCAACACGGTCATTTACGACTGCTGCGAGGCAATCGTACTCTCCCAAATGTTACAGTTTGGAAAAAGCAACGTCTAAGTTCCCATTGCATGAGAGTTCAGGATTGGTGTGTGATACGCTCAAGAAACCTCAGTTTGATGTTCACACACTGCGTACAATCATCCACCAATGCAAGATTCGAGGCTTATTTATTGGCTTCTCTTTTATTTGATGGTTTGTAATTTTGACTCCATAAATGAAAATGACAGTAAGTTACTCATTACAACATGCGTGAAATGAAATTGCCGCATTTGCTAAAACTTGTCAACTTTTTTCGATTTCTAAGATGACGAGAGCTTCTTCCTTCATTCACATGAAACAGATCAGAATACATGCAGGTTCCCAGGAAATCAAGAATACGTCGGCTTGTAAAGTCAAAGTAAAGGGTCGAACGAACAACCGACTCCGTGGTAAGGGTTAGTGCCTTGCGCTCTCCACTACTATGGCACAAACCTAATTGATTACACTCGGGTAATTTCTTTCAAATTGGAAAAGAACGAATTGTCATGTGAGGTTCTCATTAAGCCGTTGCTGCACTGGAGGTCTTTTCAATTCCGACTCTTGAGGTTTATGACCACCCATTTCACCCCAAAAGAAGCCTAATGAATGGGAAAGATGGGACTTTAAATAGCTCTCTGATCTCATTTCGTAATCCCATCAATGCTTTAAAGTGTGTGAAAGTTATTTTCGTTGGGAAAGGAGCGGGCTTTTAATGTGAGAGCTTTAAATATGGCCCAACCCAATCCAAGTGTGTGGGTCGATTATTCCTTGAGGAGGATGAAATCAAAAATATTTTCATTCAATTGTTTCCCAATCTTTTTCGATAAACACGTATCGACTTCAAAGTGAAAAAAATAACAATCAGAACTTTTATACGTTACGATAATCCTCTACCAAATTGTTACAAACAGCCACCAAATGTCACTTGCACAAGAATGCCCTACTACATTGCCCGAAGTCATCCCATACCACTAACATTTGCACTGCCATACTTATCTTGCAACCTCTCTACTTGCAAGCAATCAACAACGTAAATTAACTGAAACCAATTCATTGATCAGAGGGGGACAAGGAGGAGACATTCATGGGCAAGTTTCATGGTAGAATTGTTCAAAGTGAAGACCAATCACAAAAGTTCGATCGAAAGATCAGAGCAACATGTGAGTTAGATCAGAATATAAACAATACTCGTTAAAGAACCCACCAAAATAAGTTCCACAAGTCTAAGCGACGGCGCAATTGTGTGAAAATAGTCTTTAAATAGAGTATGAAGATTCAAAAGGCACTGACTGACCAAAATGGTTTGACTAAAAGACATTTCCATTGGACATCGTGTTTACAAGCAAAAAAAAAAGGTTCCAATTGTTGGGATTGCGAGGTAGAATTGGTAAATTGCTCTGCAATAAAACTGAACGACAAGAACATGCACTATTGCAAAAGGAGCAATGGCGTAGAAGGAGAAGTTCACGTGACAAGTCCTTGCAAACAATAAATTACAATTTACTTTGGTGTTCCATTACTTCCTTTGTCAAGGGGACACCCGTCGAATTGAGTAATAGGTCAAGAAGACCAGATATATCTCAATGCGAGTGTGGACAAACTTGGAGGAAGGTTCAAGAGATGAATTGCTTCGGATCTCTGACGCTGGTTTGAAAACTTCTAATACAGACACTAAGGATACACACTAAGAATGAACAGAAAGCATGGCAACCACTTCATAACGTGACGATGAATCGGATTGACATTGAAGTTGTGACAAACTAAGCTTCTCTTTAACTCTTTAGCAACAGATTTTAGAGAACAGAGATGGGAAAGCTTTCTTTGTCCTGTCTCTGATTGACAGTGCTCGTCTTTGTTCAGGATAATGTACTCGGTGGGTTATGTTTTTTGTCCCATCTCCAAATTTGTACTTGTTGCATCCCCCAAAAGAGAGAAATTATTTCCATAACAAAGGCGTATTTTATTCCAGATCCTTTTCCCCTCTTGTCCATGACGGGACCTGAGGCTGAGATTGGTGTTCCAACCAGATGTCATTCAAGCCCAAAATTTGATTCAGACATGCACTTCTCTCTGCCAACGTCACACAGTGACCAACCTGCTTCGGTTCGGCGTTGGTTCAAAATAAAGCGATTGTTGTCGGCGGCCACCCATATTGAGACGGGAAAAATCTAAGCTCTTTGTCCAAGCACGTGGAATGAGAGCTTCTAGTACGTTTGAGGAGGGGAGAAGGGAGGAGCATCGACCGAATATTCAGGGCTTTTTAAAGGGAAGAAGAACAAGGTCCTTTGTGATGAGCCGATAATCAAGAGCGAAGGAATTTTCTTCCATTGATTCCGTGCTCTCCAACATTCGAACCATGATTGCCTGGAGCTACATAGACTCGAAAGAAAAAGGCGATTTAAAGAAGTACCAAAATCTGTCAAAACTTTTAGAGCGGAAGAAAACCGCCTCAAGGGGAGGAAAAGAAACTCCGGTCCTGCTTACGTACTCTTCCCTGAATAGGGTACACTTCCTCCACTTGCAACACAACGTACCTACGAATGTACATGGATCCCTAGCTTCAAGAGAAGTTAGGGGAGGCATATTCTAAGACTAGGGTGCCATCACTCACCACCCTTGAGCCTGTCTACACATTAGATGAGGAAACTCATCATCTTCTGGTCTTCCTCGCGCTCACCGAGTCATGCAATCCACACATTTTGACCAAAAGAAAACCTGAGCATTCGTTCGAGCAAGTGGCGTGTCCAAATTTCTTGATCTCGTGCCTTATGGGAAAGTTTGAAAGAAATTGCAGCCCAAGAAGATCATTTAAACAGCAGCTCGTCGTCTCTCCAGTTTCAAGGCAAGCCGCAAGTCAGCATGAACTCGGCAGTCTCCGTTGCTCTTATGACAGTGATCACGGGGTTGAGGGGAGAGGCTGATATTCTTCTTCTACAGTACTCACTCGATACGAACGAGTACAAATCTAGTACGGAGGAGAGCAATTCCAAAGACTTTTGGATTTCTTCCCACGATGTTGGTTCTTCCATCATCCCCTCGCCTTCTTCAGCCTCTCGCCTGTTTTGGCAAGGAGCTCTTACATTTTGAAGAGCAATGAGCCAAATGATCATGCTGCCAGTGGCAGCAACCAAATGTGCCTCGAGGCCTCTTCCAGATGAAGTCGGCTAAGTCATCATCACAGCCCAACCAAGAACAGTACTGCTGGCACCTTTCGAGCGGCTTCCACCATCACGTACTTCTTCCTTAAGAGAGGTAGTAGCACTTTGCTTGGCACGATGGCTACTACTGCAACTGCTATTGCTACTTCTTCTACCACTACGACGACCACCTGTGCCCGCTGTCTTAGATTGTGGGAACCAAATGGTCGAGCTTCCGCTCCTTGAACGAACTCCTTGGTTTTGGAAGTCGTGAAGAATGGAGGTGAGCTTGTTGCTTTGCTCCTCTGAGGAGCTCCACATAGTCCAAAAGTATTATGCTTTTGTCAGGCAACCTACTCTCTGCATGACCATGGAAGATGACAGCAAGCCAGCCATTGCAACAGGTGGTGGTAGGCAGAGACTGCTACCAACTCACAGCAGTTAATATTTGCTGTCATTCTACTATTGTTGTTACCTCACTATGCTCAATGGAACCCACACATTGTGGCACAGCAAGTGTATGATGACTTTTAAAGAATGGTGATTTGGCGACTATGAATGGCATCAACGTTAGCGTCAACGACACTGGACAATGGAAGTTTAAAAGTCTCAGTAAGGAAAAGCATTAATAAATGTCCATGGAAAAGTTATCCAATATTTGTTACTTGTAGGTTCTAGTTTGACCTCCAACTTCAACGGCTTATTGCGAAAACATGAGCTCATGCTCAACTATGAGGGAGCTCTGTTTGTGGTTTTGTTTTTGAAAGCCTTCCCCACATTTGACTTTTCTTTAGGCGACATCAAATTTTGGCTTGAGGGTCACGACCTTTCGTTCCTCTTACTCTGTCTGCACTTGACTTTGGTTGAAGTTCATTTTCCCATAACTTCACTCAAGGTCATTTGGCTAAGAATATGAAAGTTCGTTATGATTCTCAGGGATGACAATTTCCTTCTGTGATGAACTCTTTCGTTTCCATGCAATCCCTTACCTGAAAATTACAATGTGTCATATGTTAATTATTCATATCGATTGATCGAACACAAGAAAAGCGAGGTCACAAGACATGGACAATCACGACTTCAGTGTCACAGTGAGTCAACTTTGAAGAATATCATCTATTTATACATCTTATTATATCGTTCTTGACGACGACTGATAAGAAACCAATCAATATTTTCAATTTCAACAATCTGAAGCTTCCCCGAACTCCATTGAATGGATCAACATCCATCGAATGGCTTATTTTTGGGGGCAAAACTACAACCTCAGAGAAGATGAGAGCTAACGAATTGGAAGTGATCCATCCCTCTTACCTATTTTAGGCACAACCGCAATGGATGGACGTTGCTCTCGCTTCAATGCATCCGGTCCAACGTGTCATCAAATTGGACCTTTTTAGCTTGTGATTCGTGAAAACCGTGATTTTTTTTGTCCATAGCTAGTTAGTTACTTCCGCCAAAAATTCAGAAAGCGTGACTAATTCCCCCTGCCTTGTGCTTGTAAAGGTAATTCAGAATGCCTTGCTCTGATGGGCTATTTGGTGCATTGGAAGTATTTGACATCCTCGAAGAAATTGCTTATCCTGGGAACGCTAAATCGGGAACAGTTCCACCTTTGGTCATGCCAAACACAGATTATGGATGATTGGACCAAAGCTCCAATGAGCGCAGTAAATGAGTTCGGTTAAAAGGTTCACTCTGTAATTATTGGAGATTCCAAGGAGCTATTGATTGATTCCTGGCATGATGCTATTCATCGCCAGTGCCTCAACAAAATGTACAAATGTACATGCCAAAAACAATACCAGACAAAGTTGGGCAATCTTCAATACGCAGCATTACAAGCATTGTTTCAAAATGAAGCAAGAAAATTTTCATAATTAATAACACAAAATGCGGCCCTTCAGCGGAATTCAGGCAAAAAATCCGGTACCAAGATCGCACACTTAGTACATGTTTCTTCACTTTCTCGGGTAATACTGATACACATCCCTACTCGACCGAAACAGCATTCGGAGCCTCCATCTTGTGTCGATCAGAATTGATCAAGTACTATAGAAAGCACTACAGCACTGTATATGACACTTCTCGAAGAAATTGCCAAAGTCCATTTTCCCATACCAGTAGATCAATTCAACTCACAAATCA
>CM021323.1:696398-717866 GCA_010645155.1 Tigriopus japonicus
CAAAAAATCCGGTACCAAGATCGCACACTTAGTACATGTTTCTTCACTTTCTCGGGTGAGACTGATACACATCCCTACTCGACCGAAACAGCATTCGGAGCCTCCATCTTGTGTCGATCAGAATTGATCAAGTACTATAGAAAGCACTACAGCACTGTAGATGACACTTCTCGAAGAAATTGCCAAAGTCCATTTTCCCATACCAGTAGATCAATTCAACTCACAAATCATTTTCGTTTCAATGACTAAAGACGGATTAGTTTCTTGAGCCTAACCAAGTGTGACATTAAGTCAAAATATTCCCATGAAAAAGTATTTTCTGACGTCGATACAAAAAAATAGATTTCAATCAACAAGACCTACTTTGCCCTAATTTACGATAAGCATTAGGACACCGATATGTTGTCTGACCATCACAACTACAGTAATGCAGTGCCAAAAAATGGAAGTGTGGAATCCAGCTAGAAGTGCCAAGAAAGGGACATTCATTCATTCATGTTTAAACGGATTCATTAACGAGCATGAGAGAACCTTTCCTCTCAATGAGCCAGCGGTGCCTTTTGGAGAGCGTTCATACAGTGACAACTTGTCCTTTTTCAGGTGTGAAACCCAGTTCCATTCTTGCCAACTCATGGGCTTTTAATCTATCCTTGAAACAAAAGGCGGAAATGAGCATTCCTATTTTTCCATCATCATCTTCCGAATGAGACCATTCGAGTGCATTTGGTCCACATGCAATCCCTTACTTCCACCACGTGAAAACCCACTCGAATATAAAACGGTTGAAAGAAACTCTTCGTCGGGTGAACTGTTGAACATTGGTCATCACAATTTTCATGTTATAGAAATTTACAAGATTGAGTATTCAACCCAGAAAAATACAGTTTTTGTTATATCATAGGCATGACCTAAACATTTTTGCTCCTGTTTGAAATTGAACGACACTAGTTACACTCATTGCATGTATTTACGCTTAGCGGAAAGGAGCCAATCCTTCTTTGGTAGCGAGGGCCAATCACAGAACGAGGTGAGGATGACGTAACAATGTTGATCTTGTACGATGCCGCCACAAATAAAGGTCGAGTGAGTACAATTTCAGAAATGTTGTGTCCACCAATTGCGTTCAATCCAAGCTTAATGATGAGCGCATAAGAAGGGACAGAAGTAACAACGAGAAAGTGCCAGATCTTCAAAAATCATAACATTTCTTCGTGTTTTAGCTTTTATCAATCCTAAAGCGATCATACGTACTTCGTTCGAGTGCTACGGACTGGGGACTGGGCTCTGATCCATCAATTTGGATTATAAATAGAAAGAGCTTCAAGATTGTGTGAAATATCTGAACACGCTATACCGTTATTTTAACGCTTCATATTTGTAAATTTGTCCCTCAGTTGTGTCATCTTTCGGAAATGTTGACGAATAAGCACAATGATGAATGACTGTATTTGAGAAGAATTTACTCAACGTCGAGGGAAAAATGTATTATTATGCCATAATCAAGAAGGTGCCAAGAATTTGGAGATTCGAAGGATACTCTCGGGCTATAAATTGTAGAGAATTATCGGAAAATAACTTGTCAACGGAAGGCCAAGCATGAGAAAACCGAAAATCAAATGGCATTATTACATTTGACTAATAGCCAGGCTTATTTGCGGCAAATTGAGGGGTGATGCTCGCATTTTTTTCTCAGGCAAAGTTTCAAAAAAAGAGATAACGATGAGTTATGAAAAATTACACAATTTTTGTTAACAACATGAAAGCAAACTTTCGACGGCGAAATTTGACTTTTGTCTCATTCCAGTTAGTGTGCTACTTGTGAACTCTCATCTAGCCAGTGACGACGAGTAGAGTGGAATTCAACTCGGATCAAATCATACATTTTGGCTGAGAATTCGGGGTTACAATTACAGAACAAAAGCAGCGATTCAAACTTAGGGGGACCCATAAGTCATCAACAAAGAATATAAAAAAGACGCTTCCAATTGGTGTGTCAAATAAAAAAAGTCCGTTAGAGGAAAGGCACCTTCAATCCTCCCACCACTGTCTCCGTCTTATTGGGCATACATTCTCAAAGTCGGATATGGTTCACAATCTCCGACCAGACCCGTTGGTGAACACAAGAAGGGACGACACCTTCAACTTCCAAAACCAGCCAACCAACCATTCAGTCAGTCAGTGAGTCGGTAAGCTGTAAGCATGGGTACATGACATAAAACAACAGATTACCTTGACGCTCAAGCTCATATCCTGTTTTCTGAGGACTGACGGCCGCAGTCCCCACTATTCCATCTTCAATGCAAGCCCAGCAATTGCAACAGCAACAACAATATTGAATCATGTGCCATCCTGACGACTGGGGTCACTAACGAAATGTCTCACGACCAGAGGAACCTCAAGTTTGGGGCTGGTTTGAAGGTGGCGAGGCAAGGTGCCTTACGTGCTCATGCTTACTGGGCTTAATCACCCCGGTGGAGATACATCCGTTCACAGAATCATGGTAATAAGCATGGAAGAGCCTTTCAAACTGCTCATCTGATCGAACCTCCGCCAAGCTCACAATAGGTGTGATTCGGACCAGGTTTGAAATCATATATTTGATTGAGACGTCAAAAACACTAGCATGGAATACTAAATGCAGGAACAATGCAAACCGTCAAAAGTTATGACAAAAAGCATTGCTCATTCCCTTACACATCTGTACCATAAATAATTAAAACTAAAAATTGACGTAAGGCCAGATATTCTCCAAGTTATTCAAGTTATTTTCCAAGTGCCCCATTCGGTCAAAAAGTTTGCCAAGTGGGCCAGAATTGCATTGGTCCATAAAATTTCATAAACAGAATATCAAACGCTCGAGTTGTTGGGTTTTCGACAACTTCTTCCACCTTTACATTTTATTTTTGAAAAAGCACGAGTGGTAAACGTGTTCAATAATGAGATTATCTGCATCAAAAATGACCAAAAATACACTACTGGAAATGTGTTTGCGGCAGGTGGGATGTTTAACCGCTCATGAAAGTAAGGTTTCTACGGACGATATGACTGTCAACCGTTTTGCCATTGGAACGTTAAGGTCGAACTAAGCACGCATACACAAACACTCGTTCGTGTATCCTCATTCTAGTCGAAATGAGAGACGAGGGCCAAGGAAGGGGAAGGAAGAGAACTAACGAGATGAAGTTGCATTGATCCTGGAGAGCAGATGCATCCAACTTGGCATGCTCCCCTCTCCTTTGCCGAGGCAAGCAGGATACTTGAGGAATATAGTTGGAACTGGTGTGAAGCTGATTCGTTGTAACTTAGTTCCCTCTGTTCGTCCTAGTCATTACTGAGAATTTTGAATGCACAAATGGGAATCGAGTGGCCAAAAGTCTCACGCAACCTGGGAATGTATGAAAGTCGACCTGTTATTGAAAGTCCGTCTCACCCAAAACGAGAACATGGCACGTGCCTTTCACCGGAGATTCTAGTCATCGTTCGTGTCGCAAATACCTTATAACAGACGTATTTTGTTGAGATGAAACGGGTACCAACCAGGGCCGATATGATATTGGTCGAACAAAAATGTCCGTAAAGAAGAATAGAAAAACATACCGTGGTGCAAATAGTGGCGTTAGTGGAATCTAAGGACCCAATTCATGGGGTAACACTAGACTTGAATTTGGGTTACTGCAATGTATTCCATTACGCTGCCTCTTACCTCTTGCATTGACATTTTAGTTGCTTCAATGAGTAGATCGCAAACATCTTTGAATTATTTTTTCAAAAAAGGTCAATTTTCTAGTGTCTGCCTCTCCTTGGGTAGTCATTTATCTCTAGGTTTCAATTGCTTCCAAAAAATGCAATTTCGAGTTGAAAGGCATAAGCACAGGCGTCTTAAAAAGGCTTTGGCAAATTCACATGTTTCATTTGAATTAGAAGTGTCCGTCTCACAAGAAGTTAACCTTTTTTCCTGATGTAAAAACAAAGTCCCGTCGGCAGGATCAAAATGAACTACCCTAACCAAGGATGTTGAACTACCCACATCTCATCCATCAGTCACCCCATCTCTCTTTATGCCTCATCCTTTGCGCTTCAATTTCACCCTAAAGCGAATTGCCTCAACAACTTCAAGAAAATCCAATGAACAAATCAGCAATCGCGTCATCTCTAATAACCCTCGGGGCCCCCTAATGTCCCGTGTTTATCAAAATCAGGTGAGAAAATGTCGCCGATCGTGAGAATCTTTTCCTCTTTTTCTTTTTTTCAACGGCCTAACCCCGCTCATTTTGGCCTTTTCTTGGGGGGCCAAAACCTTTTCGTTCTGAGGATGCTTTTGAGTGCGCCAGTTTGAAGAGAGAGAAAGAAAGAGAGAGAGAGAGAGAGAGAGAGAGCAATAGCAACAACCGCATCCGTCTCGTTTTCTCTTCCTTCTTCTTTTTCTTCTCGTGTGTGTTTCCCTTGGGCGAATTTTGAAAGCAAGAGGGAAACAACGGAGCCAATCCAAAACATCACACCACAATTACGCGTGAAACGAGGCGGAGAGACTCAAGTCTTACCTGAGGGCGGATCCTGAAATTCTGGGACGGACACGGGTTCACTTAAGAGGAATATCGGAGAGCGAAGAAGGCGGTTTTCTGAGTTCTGGCACTGTTTTTACGTTTAGCTCTCATAGAGCAACAACGGCATTGCTGTTGTTCAACTTCATTCGAAGGTGACGGAGTGCGATAGCAAACTCGACTGGCCACTAATTGATATGAATTGTATTTCAAGCTAGGTCTTCGTTTTGCGATGAGGCTTTATTTCTGTTTCAATGGTTTTAAAAGATATTTTGAGGTGTTTTATTGATGTTTTGTGAGCATTCAACTGACATTTATCCTCTATTGATTAGAGATGTTCGTCACCCTGAGCGGTGTTGGTGAGGGGTTGGGGGCGCTCTTGTTGCTGAAAAGGCGGCCTCAACGGTGCTCAGGAGTAGCCACCCGAGCCAAGTCAGCCTGAATGTTGTTGTTTTGTTGAACGGAATAAATATCATAATAAAGATACAGAATTTTAAGTGAATTGACGCCGGAACAGAGTTTGAAGGTAATGCCGGAGAGCTCAGTTAAAATGACACAAGCGGATATGATAAGTTCGAACTGTGTTACGTGGAAATGAAGACGGAAAATTCTCCCTATGAAAGGATGCGTCAGATTGCTTAAGAAGGTTGCGTGGCATGTTTAGGAGGAAATGCTAAGTAGTTCCGACGAATATCCTAGAACTGTGAACATTTGCCTGGCAAAAGTTTACTTTATCTCCAACTCAAATATTTAGATTCCTTTCTATGAGACCTTGGACTTGACTTTCTCATTGAAGTGAAGGTGGGGAACGAGCCTCCCCCAACCTTATCTTTTTCGTTTCTCTCACAATCATTTGGTAGCGTTCAATATGGACGAAAAGATTCAGAGTCTTGAGTGGAAAGTGGACGGGATTCATTCATCTCCACAAAAGTTTCAATCACCGGTGTATTCCCTCGAATTGACGGCCATTCTCCGCGTGCGATGCCGTTTGGCTCTTGATTTTCAATCGCCTATATGGGTTCTTCGTCTTGAGATCGTCGGAAAATTCACAGGGCAAATAATACTATGCGCTTCATTACAATGTAATGATTTTCGACAAACCCGAACTAGAAAAGCGTTTCAATTTGGATCGGAAACCACGCAATGTACGCTGATGCAGGTCCAACTTAAACAATTCTTTGAACAAGACATGCACAATCCGGCCATCTTCATTAAACTGAATGTGTTTCGAGATCCTTATCCTCCGCCCACTTTTCGTCAGGTCGATGATCATATTGAAGGACCCAGTTTGGCTTTTGACATGTTACAAGCTTTTCAAAAAGGCACGGGTGCAAATTTAACTCTTATTTGTTTTGACGAAGAAGATGAAATGGTAAAGATTCCCGTTCAACGAGGCATTTTGGAAGCAGCGAGTCCTGTGTTTCAAGCCATGTTTCGACATGAAGGCTTTATAGAAAAAGAAAGCGGATCCGTTCAAATTCGAGATATCTATCCGGATGTGCTCCGAAGTGTTTTGCGCTATTTGTATACGGGTGAACTTTCAAATGAAAACTATTCGCCCATTAAGAATGTCTTGATTGCGGCAGATCGATTTCAAATCCAACATTTAAAAATTGTTTGCGAGGAAAAACTTTGCTCATGTCTGAATCACGAAGAAGTTTTGGAACTGGCTTTTTTGGCACAAGATTACAATGCTAAACATGCCCTTGAATATGCCGTTCAAGGGATCATTCTCAATTTTCCCAATGTTATTCAAGAAAAGAAGTGGAAAGTTCTGACCGAGAAGTATCCTGAGTTATTGTGGAAAATTCATCAAGGGCTGGCTGAAAAATTATTGGAACTAGTAGACGCCTGAGTTCATCAGGGTTGAGTGCATGCCGCCTTGCTTTGTGATTGTGCTATGAGTGATCATTTTGGTGTGGTTCCATTGATAACCTATAATCTTTCAGATCAAGATCCCCTATGAAGAATGGATTTGCTTTTCTATTTTATACTGGGTCTGCGATTCTTTAATGCAGTGCAATCCAAAGTGATTGACCTCAAGACTCAAAATGTTCATTGGGTCACTTCCCCCGACTTTTTATCGGTAAGATAAATGACCTTCCCTGTTATCAACTAAGAAGTGATTTTTCATCAATTAATCCCTCTAGGTTGCAATGGGAACTCATCTGATTGCGGAAAAATGGAGACACTTTAGATTCAAGTCTAAAAAGTTAATCAATTTAGCTCAAGGATTGTCGCCTTGTTATTTTCGATTGGGTGGAACCGCCGCTGATCTGGCTCTTTTTCAAGAGGAGCCTTTATCTTATGTGCGCCCAACCTTCTTTGCCCCGCCGAAAAACTGCTACAGTACTTCGAATTTGGGAGCAGATTTCTGTGAAGATGTATCCCAATTATACAATAAGGGCAATTTCACCTTTGGAAAATCAGACTGGATCCACTTGAACGAGTTCGTTCTAGCTGTGGGTTGGAAGTTTCTGTTCGATGTCAATGTTCTTTTGCGAAAAGGAGATCATTGGAGTAGAGAGAATGCCCGATCTCTGCTCAGTTTCAGTCACCGACAAGGCTATCGTAACATTACATGGGAACTTGGGAATGAACCCAACTCGTATTTCCATAAGTTCAAATTCAGATTGACTGGGAAACAATTGGGCCAAGATTTCCGAGCTTTAAGACACCTATTGAACGAGTTTCCTGGTTATAGAAATTCATCCATTGTTGGTCCAGATGTGAATGGAGTTCGAAAGTGTGATATCTTCAAACCGGACGAATGCAAGGCCATCTTGTACCTCAAAGACGTCTTGCAAAACAACGGAGGGGTCATCGACAAAGTGACATGGCATCACTACTACTTGGACGGGCACACGGCAACATTGAAAGATTTTCTTTCCCCTGAAGTATTAAATTCATTGCAATCTCAAATGGATTTGATCAGAAGAGGCTTGGAGATTTCGAATCATTCTCATCTTCCAATTTGGTTGGGCGAAACCAGCTCAGCCTACGGAGGAGGGGTTCATGGGGTGTCTGACCGATATGTAGCTGGATTCCTCTGGCTGGACAAGCTGGGCGTGGCGGCATTGAACAAATACTCTGTTGTCATCCGGCAGACATTTTACCATGGATCATACGCTTTGATTGATGAACAACTCAATCCTAATCCAGATTATTGGCTCTCGATCATATACAAGCGTTTGGTTGGAAACCGCGTCCTGGAATTGGAGCAAGACTACAACAATGGAACGCTTCGATGTTATGCCCATTGCAGTAGAGATGTGTTGGATGGAGTGACTATTTTTTGTCTCAATATTGGTCAGCACTCGGAAGTTATAACCCTCGGCCATCAACTCGAAAACTCGGTTGTGTTGCATTACATCTTATCTTCACCCGAAAATGATCTCACTTCTAAAGAGATCTTGTTGAACGGACGAATTTTAAAGCTGGACAAATTGAAAACACTTCCACCTCTCATTCCCATTCGAACCAGGAACACAACTCATTTGTTCATGAAGGCCCACGAGATGGCATTTTGGGTGTTCCCAGAGCTCAATCTAAGCATTTGTTCTCAGTAATTTGATTTCAGACTTCTTATTGTCAAGTAGTTTCCAAAAAAGGTTATATTGATTCGAATATAAAATGTGAATAACGGAATTCCACTATATATAATCCGGATTCACTTGAAAGGATCCGAGGAACAATTAACAATCATCACTTGCTTTTGCTGTGAACATCCATATGAGCTTGAATCAACGACAGTTTGAGTCGTGATCACTCAAATTTTCTCAGCTTAATTAACAAGCCGGAAGCGGTAGAAAATGGGCGGCATTGAACCTGGTCAACCGAGTCAATGTTGCACTAATATCACGTAGTTAAACTCCACAATCCCACAAGCGCTCTAAAAGAGTCAAACCATGCTAGATTTACTCGAGTCCAAAGCGGTGACCGCCGTGTTGAATGGAGCCATTGTTGAGACTTTCAGGTTCTTGGGAGACATGGTGATGTCGGGTTGAGTGACTTTGAGCTCGACCCCGTGGGGTTTGGTCGAGCTCATTTGGAAATAGGGGCCGGCAGATTGGCGGCTTGGAGCATCTTCAATGGGGGAGTCTGCCACAGGACCTCCATATGAAACATATGGAGTGGTTTTGAACGGGTCACTTTTCAGTGGGACTTCTGACACAGGCAAAGTGACCAGCCTTTTGGGCTTGGTCACCACCGGGTGGGGGATATACCCTGATGAGGGCGCCACCGTACTCAGGTTGGCATTGGGATCGATTCCCACTTTTGAGTAAGCCATGGGAGCTTCCATGTCTTCAGAGTTCATGCTCAAAGGTTCATGAGGCCTCCTCTGACTCTTGGCCACCTGGTTAAATGCTATGTACCCGCTGTTTGGCTTCGGGGCCTTCAGATCTTGTATGGCGACGTAGCTACAATTTAAAAAGGACTTGTCCAGGAACATCTTTAGCTTCAGTTTTAACATGTTAATACATACCTTCCCCCTGGGGGTGGAGGCGGAGATGATGCTTGCTGAAGAGGATTTTGATTGGGCTCAACTCCTACTTTACTATAGCCCAAACCACTTGGAACATCATCTGGTACAGGCCAGCCTACTTGAGGTTGATAATTAGGAGAATCATTTTGGGCTTGGAAATTTGCCCGAGATTCCGGACTTTCTTCCTCTGTTGTTTCAATGCTTGCCGTATCACCAGTTCCCGCCTTCTCAATTTCATCCATTTCCGATGATCGAGCACTCTCACATCCCGATGTACTGGTACTCTCCCCACTCAAATTCCGTTTGGGATGAATTAACAACGTCTACAATGAATCAAAAACTTAAAATATTGAACCCTTTTAACTAAATTCTAGGATACTTACTTGGGCAGATTCCTTGGACTCGGTCCTTTGGTACTTCTTTTGTTGATCTGGCCTTGGAGCCAAAGCAGAGCTGATGACGCAAGTGTCATCTCCACCAAAATCTCCGGAAATGGGCGCATCCTTGACCGACTTGAAAAAGTCAGAGTTCCAGTTTGACCGAGATAATAGCCATTTCACTGCAAAACTGCCAAGTACTAACACGACGATGCCCACAACGATCCAAGTGATGGTCAGGACAGGTAAATCTGTAAAAAGATCGATATGGGTTCATCTTCTAATTTATCATATGAGGAGTACATGTTTCACCTCCAACGACAATTTGGGGGCTCATATGGCCACATTGATCGGGACTTTCATCTAATGCTATTGAGCTGAAGGTCATGCAATTGATGATACCGTCGCAAGTCAAAGATCGCGAAATACAATGGCAATGAGACTCTTGGCAACATCGAAAAAGATTGGTTTCGTTTAAATCACACTTAGGCCAGATTGGAGCAACGAACAATTGGAATTTCGCTATTGAGCCACGGTAAAGCTCAATATCAATCCAATTAGAGCCTGTTTCATTGAACATTTGCCAATTTTGCACTTGAGAGCGGTTTAGATAAACTGCTGACGCATTGCTGGACTCAATCTGACCGTAAATGGGGTCCGAAAAAACTTTGGTTGGACCGTGATATCCAGGTATCTGGGTGGAGAACTTGACGTAGTGAGCACCATTGGAACTTGGAAGATCCATCATTTTCAGGAAAAGAGCCAACCCCAAGTCTTTTTCAGTTTGAATGCGTAAAGTGCAAGAAAAAAGACTCGATTTCTTCCTCGAATCGAAGTATATCATAACAGAACTTTTTCCGATGAAAATTTCCCTTTGATCTTTATCACAATGAAAAGCCACACTTTTGTAGTGAAACAACTCGAGGGCTTGGCACGACATGGTGGTCAAGACCATTCCAACAAAAAGCACCGAAAATGAAGGCCACATGATTTGAACTTTGCAAAGTGTGGCCTTCAATCACGTAGTTCGGTAGTGTCTGCTTCGAATTTGCATTCGTTTTAAAAGAAGTCAGTGAAATGTATCATTTCTTCTACCTGCTGCTCTCCCTTAGCTGTTATCTTAATTCTACGACAAAATGGAAATTCCACGAAACCAACGAAATTTTTCACTGCCTAATTGCGTCAGTTAAGGCTGAAAATGATATGCTTACCCGAAAAACATTGAACAGAGACGGTTTTCACTGGACTCCATTCTCCGGGAAAGGTTCTGTTCGTGTCAGGATCGATCGAAATAGCCATGATGGACACATTGTAAACCGTGACAAGCGAATAATTGCTTTTACAATCAGGGAGCAAATGTTCTGGTAGCGAAATTCGGACTTGATCTTGCGCATTGGTTTCTTTCACGAATGACTCGTTGCGAATCGTATTGGTAATCTGAATTTTATAACTCAATTTATCGCTCCCCGGGAAGAACTGATTCCGATACCAATAGATTTCCATGTTCTCCGCAGTCGGGGTTTTTACTTCAGGGGCAGGCATTCGAGATGACGCTAAAAGACAAAGGATTGCCCGTTATGGCCCCACTCTTTTCAGTTTAAATGGCCAAATTTCGATGTCAACTTACGTCCAACCAAGGTGGTTACTTGGGTCTTGGTGCTACTTCCGCAAAGCATCCTATGCTCTAGAGAGTTGCACGCACTGACTTGAATAAAGTATTCTACGTTGTGCATCAAACCATTAATCTCGGCAAGCTCGCATGACGGAAGAACCGCCGAGGTCGAGACGATCTGCTCGTAGCCTTCCAAGTTCATGAACCCATACTTAATACGATAGCCATCGATTTCGCCATTAGGAATCTCAGGTTTCCCACAGGAAAGAGAAATGCTATTGTCGCTCTGAACCTCCGTGCTGATGACAATTTTTCCCTCCGGTTTCGCCGGTTTGGTTCGCACTACCTCAGGATCGGACGCCTCGGATTCTCCCGCTCTGGTGATGGCCGACACGCACAACTAGAAAGAAAAAAAAAGTTCAGTCATTCCTTGCATATAAGTCATATTTCGTCATATGCCAATGACAAAACGCTTCTACTTGACCTTCACAAATCATTCTGGCTTGACCCAAACAATAAATTTTGACATTCTCTAGAAATCTACAAAATTAAAGTCCTTTTCCCAACGTTTTTCACTTTTTTTTTTTGCAATTTAGATCTTACCAGTCGCCAGAGTTTTAAAGGACAAGCAAAGAGCGCTAAATTTTCAACCATTACTTCAAAAAAGAAAAATGCGATCTTTCCCAAATAGTGACGCGCTTTAATGCCCATTTTATGTTTCAAGAAAACTTTTTGTTAGATATTTCGAGCCAAAAAAAAACTTTTTTGAAAATATGGTTAGCTTAAAAACTTCATTATTCGCAATTTTTCCATAACATTCACTCTTCTATCTTACCTTGTAATAGGTGTACGGCTTCAGATCTGCTAAAACGGCGTTTTTGCTCGTGGCCGTGGTATTAACAAATTTATTTTCTCCCGAACACGGCTCATCAGGATCGGGAGAGCCCATCACACAATAAGAGACCTTATAAGCCAACACATGACGGTCTGAGCAGTCCACCATCCATTCCACTTCCACGTGGGTTTGTCTCACGTGCGTCACTTTGACATTCTTGAGCTTGCTCACCACTTTGTTGGACAGAATCGTGCATGTAGCCCAAATCATACCCGAAGAAATCCCGTGATCTGCATTGGCTGCCACGGCAAATTGATACAGATCCGTAGTGGGTAAAGTGATGTTCTTGATCAGGGTGGAGCTGTTGACCGTGACCCAATCCAAGGGCCCATCGCATTGATAAGGCCTATCACGTCCACTTTCGGGTTTACAAAAGAAGATGGTATAATTCCTGACTTCACTCGCTCGATCCGGGGGTAACCATGACATTTCAAAGAGTTGAAACGAATGATGGTCGTAAGCAATCTTAGTAACAGACTTAGGTCGAAGTCCTTTGACTGTAAAAACGAGCCAGAAACGAAGAGGTTAGCAGACAGATATTGATGGATGAGAAGCTCGTTCCATAACTCGTTCTGGTACTCACTCTGCGTATGATAGGGAATGACAACTTTCGAGCTCTCTGGTGCAGTTCCATTTTCGTTCTCAGAAGTCACGAAGATCGAGTACTGATTCAAAGATATGTTTTGGAAGTTGGCGTAGGAGTTCCTCATTTTATTTGGTGTTAAACCACTGGAAGAGAAACGTATATTAAACTCGTACTCACAGGTATCCAACAAAATTTAAGTGAACTTACATTGGCTTATCTTTTTCCAAGACCTCGGTGATACGAGGCCGAAAGTTCACTCCATTGTGATATTGCCTGCCCGGATATTTCCAATACACCCACACATGTCGATTATTCAAATGAACTAGACTTTCAAAGCTCCCTTGAGTTGTTTCAGGAGCAAACTCGGGTCGCTCGGACAAAGTGCGGATTCCAACTTCTCTCTTCTCTGACCAAAGACGGGAGTCTTCCGGATCAGCCTAAAAACACCAAGAATATTACCGTCTTAATGGATCGGTGACTACCACTCAATGTCACCACATGGTTCGATACTTACACGTGCTGAAAGTAGTTCCACAGTGATGTTATAGAAAATTCCAGGAAAGAGATCGTCCAAGGTGAAGGTAAAGTTGGAATCGTTCACTTCAAAGTCTGTGGTATCGAATTGCCGTTGAGTGGGATCCAATTCCGACCACCAAAATATTCTCGAGATCAAACCCGGCGGAAAAAACTCCAATTCGGTGGGAATATTGTAAGTGATTGTCAACGATCTCGGTTCGTTTTCCACCACTTTCAGGTCTACTGGGGGATCAGGTCGAACTGGAATAGTTTGAAAAAAGTTAATATGAGCGCAGATTGATACATCATGAAAAGATCCATTTTCTTTGATTTTTTTCTTTGTGTTAGTCGAATAGAAATTGTTACACCCAAAGACTAAAACTGAGATTGGCCCAATGAGCAAAGAATTGAATTTGCCGATACTTGCTAGGTATGCAGTATTCCTTTACATCATGACTTTGAAATGGAAGCATCCACACTTCGCCTAAAATGAAGAGTCTTCTGCCACCAGGTGTCACTTACCTACTGCGTAGATTTCACGCGTAAACGAAAAAACAACTCCTTCCGGAGCCAAAAAGTTGGTCTGATTGATGGTTATCACGTATTTCTTTGCAGGTTTGCGAAACATTGGATCGGTTCGGCTGCCCAAATAGAAGGTATTTTGGGGTATTTTTTCACCATTCGGCTGATTGTGATGTGGAGAAGGTCTGAAAATCAGTACAAATGGCATGCAGTTTTCCCGTATAGTGAGTATGTAATGCCAGCCCATATGATAAGGATATCATGATGAGATGGTCAGTCACAGTCAAATTTTGAAGAGGTTATTAATGGAAAGGAAAGGATTCGGATCACTTTGCTCTTTCCCCCCGGTCATGATATGAAATACAATGAATTGACTTTAACAGGATGGACTATTTTAAGACTTCTCTTCTTCTGTTCTCTTCTCTGGGGGAATCTATAATTGGGTTTCAAGAAAGTATGCCAACGTGTTTTCCCTAAGTGGTTGTTAGTGTGATACTAAGTTGTAGAGCCCATTTAATTGAAACAAGGCATCCCACGAGCATGCAATAAACCAACACAAGTCTTACAAAATATTTCCTCATTGAGTCCACGTGTTCAAAACTCGATTTGAAACGTTGATTTTGTCCTCACATAAAGGAGTCATAACTTGTTCTAACATTACAAAAAACACGTTTCACTTCTGTATTTTTTTGAACTGGGGTCAAAGAAACGACTAATGTTTCTTATCAAAATTCTCTTAAAATTCAGTGATAATGAGGGCCAATAACCAAGTATAAGTCCATCAGATTTTCCCTTGCAGGTTTTTAAACTCGGATATGTCTAGGACAGTTTGGTAAGTTCTTCAAATATATCATGCGTTCCCAGTATGAAACCCCTCCAAAAATAAAATCGCCCTCTGGAAATCACACCTATCGTGTAAAGCGGTATGGAGAAATTCCACGAATTTGGTGTGCCATCTGACAGGCTATTTTCTCGACAAATCTCCACTCGGATACTCCTTTCGTCTTTGGGGTAACTGGAGAGACTCTCAGTGTGGGCGTAATGAGTGGTTTGAATAGTCTCGTTACCCCCAGAATCAAGGCTAAGGCACTGAACTTCCAATTGATGACAACAACCAGATCTAAAAACAATGCTAGGTTTCTCAAAATGGAGACGTCAATGAATTTTTGGTACTCTTGGTTCGTTTCTTTCCTTTCACCTTTCTACAATCATTGATCGCGGAAGTGTTTTACTCCTGTTAAAAGAACTTATACGGCAACCATGTACAACACTCACTTCATGTATCGTCCATCTTCTGAATAGAAAACCGTCTGATTTGTGGCTATGGCATTGGGCAGTGTTTTCCATGTGCAGTTGAGAGATACCCAGTTGGCAGAAATACATTGGAACTCCTGGGGTTCGTCAGGCGGATCTACATGAAAAGGTATTCCAAATTGAAGTTAAGGATAAAGAATAAGTCATTGAATGATCTTAGCTCACGTCCAACATATATGTGGCGAGTGCACAAGCCTTTGAGTGATTCCTTGACTTTGACAACACATTCAACAATGTATAGGCCGGGTGAAGTGGGAGAAAACTCGTACACGACAGAGGTTTCATTTTGATTTTGTTTTTGGAAATGAAACAAAGTCGATTCCGTTTTGATCCTTATGACCACATCGTCGATGGTGGCACCTTGTTTAGCAAAAGAACCATCGGGGTTGAAATTGCACGTTAATTTCACACTAGGTCCTTCAGTCCTCAAATATAAATCGCGTCTCGGAATAATCGCTGAAAAATGACAGGAATTATTCAACTAAAAACTGACGTTCCGAGCTTGAAAGAAATTCTTCAACGGTTTTCTTCAATTTTATTTCTTAAACATTCAATCAAATCATTCACATAAAAGGCTTCTAACAACCGTTATTAAACCTATAGAGAAACAATTTCAATTGGCATTTACTTTTTGTCCTTATTACCGCATAACGCTTTAGGTTAAACGCTTGAATTTACATTAAGTAAGTTACATTAATAATTTACATGACTTTTAAAGTAGTACCGTTCAGACAAATCAAAACAGAAACGTGTAGTTCAATAACTCACCTCCTTCTTCATTACTGATGCCCTCGTTGCACAAATAGGGGTTCTCGGATCCAATGACGATTCCACTGAAGAAGATGGCAAGGATGAAAACGACGAATCCCGCCGTCATTTTGATTTGTGTCTCTTGCAGATATTCAATTGGGCATGGTCACCCAAAAACAACCACTTTGATGATCCCAAAATAACCACTAAGTATTCCAATCAAATGTTTAGGGCAAAAGCTGGAAAAGGCGAAACAAAGCCTTAATGTAATAGTTTGCGTCAATGTACCACGAGAATGTTTTCAAACTATTTCAAAGTACTTGATGCAAAAGCTTATCTCACTCAAGACTTGCGATCACTTCGTTATCTCGCTCGTGTTGGGTGCCAATCTACAAACTGTAGCAAGACCTGCCATTATCCTTATATACAAAACCGAGCGTTGTTAAGAAGAAGGACGGTTTCCAAGTTCAAAGCGTAGTTGGGGATGGCGTTATCTCGCACATGCGTCTAGCGAGGATGCTCTGCACCATATGTGAAATTTTGAGTTCTTAGGCCGGTGGCAGAAAATATGTACTTATTTTCTACAACTTCCCAGGGGGATTCTTATTAGCTTGCATCCCAACCACGACAAACGAATAAACCCCATTGAGCACTGACTTTGATTGTTGGAGCGTTACCTAGGCACTTGTTCTGTTATGCTCATGGTTTTTGGGTTAAATCAAAAATTAGATTTTTGAGAACTAATAAAGCAAAACCTGTCATACAGAGGGTCTCCGTTACATTCGGTGACCAAAACTAATGATCGTTATAGCCTCTGTGCATAGAAGAACTGGGAACTAAAGTAGAGCGCATGTTCCACAGAACTTCAAAGCCGGAGTTCAAGCAAATCAGATAGATAAGCTTTCATACCAAAGAAGCAGTTCCCCAGAAGCGAGTTTTCTTACTCGTGGTTAAGAATTATGTTGACTAACAAAAAATATTAATTTCAAAGCGTAAGGTTTGCTTCCTCGTACTGACAAGCTTATGGAAGAACTTGACATTTGAGGAATTTTCTCTTATGTAATTTCAGCAACAGAAAAGATTAGCCCACCATGCGAATTCTTCGTCGAGTGTTGGAACAAGAAACGAGAGAAAAGAAGGCTTTTTCTTTAAGTACTTTCTGCTCCCTTACCAAACTTTTCTGTCGCAATTTTTGAATCAGGTGGCCTTGTTACATCGTTCCGTGAACGCCATTTCTCCTCCTTGTGGGTAAAACTTGGTTCTTAACAAAGTTCAACACCACAATAAGCTTTCTCTAGCTCGAGGCTCTCATCAATTACACCTAATCATCATCAGGCATCAATTGGTCAATTTTCGAGTCCCAAGAACGCATACGTTAGAATCTTCGTAAGAAAGTAAGCACCCGAGGCTTTTGGCAACGCTCTGAGATCATCAGCCTTTCTTTCACTGTGGCCATAATCATCGTCCAAGTCCTCGTCAGACATCGCCTCTGGCCCCTGGCCTTCAAGCCTTCTGGCCTCCTTACGTTAGACGAAGTCGGGGGAAAATGGGAAAGCACGGATTTCCTTTGAACAAGTAGGAGCAGACTTCCTTTTCAGAGCGTGATTTATTCCCACAACGCCAAACGTTTCTAGTTATATCGAGATGGAGGATATCCCGGTAAAGAGGCAAGGAGAGTCGATGATGACATGCGGGACATGTTTTTCTCTCGACTACATTCCCTCAAGAATGACGCGATAGCGTAATTGACAGGACGAAGGAAGTACGAAGTCGGAGGATTGTAGAAGAGACCACATATCCAACCTTTCTCAGGCAATGTAGTGTATATAGAAAGGTAGACGATATCGATCTTGAGGTCATTTAATGGGGGCTTTTCTCAAAAAGAGCTACGCACCAATGCAATCGTGTAGCACGAATAAAAAGGCCAAGTTAATACGTCTGCTTGCTTAGTTGAAGAAGTCCTGACGCCAAGGGTTATTTTGATTCAGTGTATTCTAATTAACTCGGCGCGATAGTCATCACGACCCACTCGTAATTAGATAACAGAAAATTCATTTCGTTTCAAGGGCTCTACTTCATGGGTCGCCAAACCTTTACTCTAAGCTCAGCTTATGCGACAAATCGAAATAGAGATCCCAGAATGTGTCCTGGTGGTTGGCATATTAAAAGCCACAACTTTTGCAAAGCGAGCATGAAAGCAAGGTCGGCGCGTTTGCAGTAATTGATCCACATTGGACCCCAAGTTCAGGAATTGGTCGGAAAGCCTGGCTTAAAAGGCGCCATTACTTCATTCTGTTGTGTTCAAAACGTTGTTAGTCGTTTCAGTCTCCACTATTATGACAACCCCTATCAACAACCACCTTGGTCGAATTTCCAGCGAACCATCTCAATTGAACTCCATGGCTAGACCAATCTAGGACAAATCCACTGTCACTATCTACCTCTAGCTCTTACCGTATCAATAGTATCTTGGGTAGCTCACAGGTTTAGGTTTAGGGACCACTCGGTAGGTAAGAAGCAGGTACAATGCCAAGAAAAAATGCTCAACTTCACGGATCTGGACTTTGGACTGTAGTCAATGTGACAAGAATATCTAATGTTCGAGACACGAGCACACCACTCTCGTTGAGTCAACAAGCAACCAATAAGACCACAAAAATGTCCATCTAAGAGTAATAAAATGTTCCTAGAGACCTGACAAGAATTTATTGCATCCAAATTATAGAAGAACTCAACAAACAAGTAGAGTTAAGAGAAGAAATTGAAACGCAATATTAAATTTTACTTCACGATTTCATCCATAATGGATGGCTTCCCAAAGACATAAGACACGGTCAGTTGATAATCTTCCTCCCTTGGGATTGTCGAAGAAAACCGGACTTTTACAGCCTTGTTAAAATCCATACATCATGTTAATGCTCGGCAAATCATCTGGTATTTCGGTCAAAACTGGAATTCAAGCAACGAGGCTTGAATTTTGTACGAGAGTCGCTCTGTAGAGTCTTCATAGAGAGCATCGCGGCTTTATTATCGATATCATTTATCAAAGAGACGCTAGGGTGAACTCTGGCGCTTGAAGGAAAAACACTTACTTGCTTGTGCCAATGTTCAACTACGTTTTAAGGAGGTCATCATAACAGTTACATGTGGCTGTTTGATATACCCGTATCTTGGATAAACATACACTTCACTTGGCTGTAAAGATTACGTTGTACAAGTCTGTAAAGTCGAGTTGAGTACTTTCCTCTAATCAGCCTTGTATTTGCTCAGTTGCGCTAGGGAGTCACTACCAAATCAATTGTCCATTGAAAAAGTGATATATAGGCACGCACATGAATGTAAACAAATGACGTCAAGCTGTGGATATTCATTTTTTGAGGATAAGGCCAAGTTCAAGTTAATGGATTCAAGCATACCTTTTTGGGACTTCAAGTGTATATTTTAATATTTCCACGTTTCAAAGCGATCCAATTTCACGAGGATTGCACTGCTCACACACAATTTTTGACAAAAGCACGAGCTCGGTTAGTCAACCATTATCAAACTGAGCAATCACTGAGATCTGAGGACACACACACACACCAGTAAAAGATTCTTCCTACTTAGTATTCCTTGACAGAAACAACACAACTTCTTCTGTAGCGCTAGTACTGCTCCTATCTCGATCCTGGTGAGCACGCTCAACTGACCCTTAAGACCGATCGGCGAAAAATTCTACGTCGTGCTTGACTTCTCTACGGAAAGGAGATCGAAACGAGGAATACAAGGGGCCATTTTCTGGATTTTGCCTGCGCACCAATGTCGCCTTCGTCGTCATTATCACCGCCATCTTCCATTCGGTTCCCTTCACTCACTCACTCAATAACAAACTCAAGCGAGCTAACTTTGAGCGTCGGCTTCTCGATTCCTGCTCTCGGTTATGGATATTTTGGGGGGTTGATTGGAGAGGGAGAGCACACTTCTTTCACCAGGCTCTTATTATGTCTGGAGCCTTTCTTGTTCCTACTAGAGACGCTTTAGTTTCAACATACAATCAGCTGGAAACTTTACCTTGCACACCATTTGGTTTCTAGGGATTTAAGCCTCACCCGTGTTGACGACATAGTAGCTACCTGTTTTTCATTTCATTGAATGTATCGTTCTGCGGAAGTAAAATATCAATTTAAAAGAAAGGCATCCGTCGGAAATTGTTGAGCAAGAGTTTACACATGTTCGAACCGGGTCTGAATATCAAGAGACCAAGAGCAGGTTTATTGTTGGGATGAATTTTGAGAAATAAGGGCCACATGTCTAATTAAATATTCTGAACGTGGAAAACATGGACTTGCATGCTAAAAATGATGATTGAATAGTTCTCGATTCTACCAACTGTTTCTTTTCTTTAATATATTTAACAACACCCAAAAAGTATGCATGCTTATTCATTATGAAAAGTCACATAGCTGAACGTCTAATTGTTGCAAACAAGCCAATGTTTTATTGGACACAGATATACAGATATATCTCGGGCATTGAATCTCTTTTCAACAGTTGTTTCAAAATACAATCCGGATTTTAGTTTGAAATCCGTATAAAAATATTATAATTTAAGTAGTAAAGAATATTTAAGCACGCTGACTTTTGGTATCATACCCTCTTGAGCTGAATCCTCAACACCATGGATAACTTTTCAAAAAATCCATTACGTGAGATTGTATTTTTGCAATCATCATAAAATGAAAATATCTTCCAACAACGCTGAAGCTACCACAAGCACCGGTGTAAAACCACGAAATACGAGGTGGCCCCCCAAAAAGCATATTGTAACTATACGCAGGGATCAGCAACCGGTGAGTCCGGGTCCACAAGGGGGCCCAAGGGTGATCGTTGGAGGGCCTAAGAGCTTTGTCGAAAGTCCGAGATAGTGGGCACGAGAGCCATTCGCCGTACATACTCGTGGGCCAGAGCTCTTTGATAATCTAGAGGGTTGAAAACAGCTTTTTCTCTCTCTTTACACGCAATGAGCTGACCATACATACACTTGTGAAAGTCTGGAAACTCTGCTCGCCAAAAAAACCCTTTTTTCTAGCCCTACATGATGATATCAGTTACTGTAGCATGGTCGAGTGCTGTGAATGACTAGATACAACATCTCCCTCAACGGGGAAGAGGGCATAAACGTTAAAAACATGGCCATAAAATATATCACATGGGATTTACATTGTTTATCACAGATTTAGACTTGAAATAATTCGAGAGGGTTGACAAGAATATAACAACTTCAGCATCACAGCGGCCATGACTGCCGGATGCACGGCATCGTTCGTCGGCGCCAACTACTGGCTGTGCAATCTACATGGTCGAGTTTTGTGAATGACTAGATACAACACTTACGCACCCCAGTTTTGATGGTCATTCGATCAACTTTTCACGTTAACCAAAGTCAAAATATAAACTAAGGATAGTTAAATAGTAGGATTTTGGAGACCTCTGACCGAACCCATAAGCTGTTGGATAGCACGATCGCACGTTTGTTAACATCTCTTCTACTTCTTTCGTCTTCGGAGGCCTCCATGTAATTCCTCATACACAACTATCACAATCAGTCAGCCCAAAAACATGGATCTAATCTAAAGGACGTGGAACACGAACCATGAACAAGGTTAATCAAGTTACTTCAAGCAACAGACATTAGAACATCGCACCCTAGCATTAATATCTGATCCAGACACAGAAGAACATACAGTCAGGAGCAAAAGTATTTGTAACGTGACGAGAAAACCAGAAAATCCTTTATATCCAATTAAATACTGTGCTAAGAAGTTTGTAAGAATGTAATATTTTTTTCCGATTAAGAATAATACCAGTTTCCCGCAATTGTTTTATAAAA
>CM021323.1:723585-742672 GCA_010645155.1 Tigriopus japonicus
AATCATTTTTGTTTCGAAATCTAGAAGGGTTTTCTTGCTTTTCTTTCCTGTTGTGAATGATAAAAGCAGCTTATCGTAAGATATCTAATTTAAAACAAACAAGGTGCATTTTCGTTTAAATTAATTGGGTTTTCTATCAAGATGCGGTCAAAGCGACTACAAACTCTTGTTTTTATTTCAAACCAAAGCTGTTACTCCAAGTGCTTCATATCGGTTAATTTCTCACCCCTTCTTCTTAACATGAAAAACAAAGAATGACCATTGAAAATATGTTCCAAAAATGTTCCATCGTACATAAAAAGCATTATTTGCTCAAATTCGCGAAATACAACTTATTTATTGAAATCCTGTAATTGCCAGTGACAGGAAAAAGTCTTAAATTTTGAAGATGTTCTTTGCTTTTTGGGAGTTATGTAACTTGAATTAAGAAATCTTGGGATAACGCAGTCAGTGTGTCAGTGAAAACAGTCTGAGACAGTTTTGATGATGCATTAAGAAACTTGGTTAATTTTACTGAATATGTCAATGTGATTGTTTAATATTTTGATGGCTCGAAGTATCCTAGCCCATTTGGGATTGGTTTTTTTCTATCTCAAGGTTTTTTCAATTGTTGTTGTTATTATTAACAGATAACAGATTATAATGACTTCGAATCATATTTCAACGCGTTACACAGTTTTCATGGCAATGTTACAGCAAATCTCAAAATGTCTCGTTCCTTGCTTTAACATTCAACTAGCCAATTGTAAAATATACTTCTTAATCAAAATCAATTGAATTTTCTAATTCCTGGGATGTGTTGTGTAAAACTTCGCTTTTTTAAATTTAATTTAAATTAGTCCCTCCCATTTGCCTTCGTCGGGAATATATAGGAGCTGATCCTCTAACAGCATTTAAGGCAGGATTGGACAATTTTTTTAAAAACTGTTCCTGACCAACCCACTATACAGGGGTTGTAAAGATCTGCCAACAGTAACTCATTGGTAGATCAAATTTCATATAAACATTAATTATTGAAACTTTAAAAATGATTAACTCTCTTTACAGGAAATCCCATTCCTTGTAGCGGTATTGAAAAATCCCCCCCCCAAAAAATAATAATAATAATAATAATAATCTTTATTGCGAGATTTTATCTCATGGATACAAACGTCATGTCATAGTACAAATATGAACACATTATTGTCAATATACAACATTGGGGCCCATTCTGGGTTTAGCGAGCTGGGATGGGGAATGGATGGGGATTTAATTTCCCCATCCATTCATCTATCAATCTTATCTTGGCTACTTGTCTCTATTGGGGATCAATATTTTATCGTATGTGTCTAATTGAAGGGACCTTTAACCATAACCCAGGGAGCTAAATGTCGCTTTGGCCTAATACATTTTTTCTTGGTTAATCTCAAATTGTCTTGCACGAATTTCAAAGATAGTGCCTAGAGTTTACAAGTGCATCAAGAAATGGGGATGAAGGAAGTTTTGGTTTTGTTTGTTTGTTTTTATGAGAAGACAGCTCTTTTGAGTTGGTCCTCTGTTTTCGAATCTATACAGTCCATTGAAGTTAAATATACAATGAACCCAAAATGTTACGATTACAACCCAATTTAACGAAGAAGTTATTTTAAATTTGCTTTATCTATTCGCTCGGGCTGATTTACACAATGAATTCCTCAAAATAGTTCTATCGATGTTTGACCTCAAACAATATTTCTCAAACTTCTTCTTTAAAAAAGGAACTCATTGCAACACTTTTCTGTTAGACATTTATGGAACTTCAGCTGAGTTATTACAGTCAACTTCGGATATAAGGGACCCGGATATAAGGGATATTCACTTATAAGGGACTGTTTTGGAAGGTCCGGATGATCGATTCCCATGCAATTTCGGTCGGATATAAGGGACGAATTTCGGTGGTCCCGCCGGGTCCCTTATATCCGAAGTTGACTGTATTGAGATATTATTGTATTTCTTTCCTCTTTTCGTTCTTCTCTTCATGACACTGAGGACTGAAATGATGAGAATACGTTTGCCTTAGAACAAAGTTTCTTTTCAGTTTTTTTGAGTTCAGGATTGGTCCTATCAGCTCATATTAGAGAAAAACCACCTTTGCGCGGATTTATGGATGATCGAATAGATAAATGGATTTATAAAAGTCTCAAATCAAAAGCATGTTTCTCATTGCTTTTACATGTTTTCAGCCTGCCAAACGGGCTGGAAATGCCATTAAACTTAAAAAATGGCAGATTTTTTGAGCAAGTAAATAATAAATAAAAAGAATTCTGGTGAAAGTAGTGGAGAAATTTAGTTTGGTTAAACAAAACAATTGTTGCAAAATGTGAAAAAAATCAATAAATCCAATTTCATGAAAAGAAACACCAGTCGGTCCATTATAGATTTTGTGGATTATCCACTGGATCTGGGAATACGTGTAAAAAAACTTTGTTGTCTGTTTCCTTTCAATTTGTATCCCCAATTGGATCCATGAAGTTTATCTTCTAGCCATTCAAAACACATAATAGTTCATTAATTTAGGACAACCATGTGATTTTTAATCACCCGTCTTAACTTTTTTCTTCGTTATTTGCGACCTCTCCTCCTGGTGATAACTAAGAAGTTTCCAGGATAAACATGTGGAAATAGCAAACCTCCAGACTTGGAGGTTTGCCATTGCATACCCATGTTAAAGATGGGCGGTTATTCCTGAAGCAAAATAACCTTACGGTGGTTTATTCTGCGTTTAGTTGCCCTTGATACAGATTTTGTTACCAAGATATGAATTTTCAAGGCCAATCAATGGAACTCTACTGATTATTTTGCGCTGACGGAGCTCGACTTCAAATATTTGCCTCGCGTCGCTTACTTGTACCGTAAATGGCGAGAAACGATTCACAGGGGGGGGAGGATTCCAATCAATGAAGGATAAATAGAGCCTTTGTCAAATTGGTTTGACAGGTTGGGCTTTATTTCAACCCTGCTTATTGCTAAGACTCAAAATACTGTCCTAACTCATGGTGGATTGTCACTAAATTTACGAGCCACTTAATGGGATGGTCAAAAAGTTTAATGCTTAACTAAAACGAGACCAATTAATAGGTGATCCAGGAGCAAAAAAACATGCTAAGCTTTGGAAAGTTTTGGAAAAAATACTGCATCTTTTCTGACGTTCATTCAATTTTATGTGCCCCAACATACTTATTGCCTTGAAGCAATGTCAAACATCCCGAATTTTATGCTTCCTTGCAGAGAGCAAATTTCAGCCAGAAGACCTTCAGACCTTTATACCTTCAAGAAGATTCATATTTTTTTTTCCAACGCCAAAGCAACCGAGAAAGTCAATTTCATTACTAATCTCTGACACAAAATGCCACAAATTTAGTCTAGGCTGGGAAATGATAGTACGTACACTCATCAAGAACATTCTAAAAGGCATTTATTTCTTCCGTTGAGAAAAATAAAACTGGCTGATTGGGCATTTAGTGGAGATGATGAGATTCATTTGGCCATCCCTGGAGGACTAGCAGTCTCGAATTTGTAAAACCTCAGCAAAGTCTATCGATATTTTCGGTCAGTTAAGACAATTCCATCCACGGATGAGGATCGGATTAAACATGCGTGGCACGTTCATACTCAACATCGTGCTTCTTGCCTTACCCTTCTTGTCCTTGGCAACGGTAAAACTATCTATCATATCCAGTATTGGAACCATGTCTAGAAATGGCCTTACAAGTTGGGAAACAGAACAAAGAAAACGGAGCGATGCCTCAATTTTTCATAGAGGAACATGGACGAATCAGTTTTTTAATGTTTGATTGGGCTCTCCTCTTGCTTTGTAGGTTTTACCCGCAGGCTATCCATGTCACATCTTCGAGAGCGTATCTCAATCTCCTTCTAACGACACGTCATGTCGACAGCCAAAATCTTGCGAAGAGTTCCAATCAGCTAAATTCAGAACCATCGATGGCATGTGCAACAACGTCAAAATGAACTCCTTGTGGGGATCTGCAGGATCTGAGTTCATTCGACTGGTTGAGAGAAGTAAATAGCCTTCTTGAGCAAGACCTCAGATTTCAATTTGATTGCTTTGTCTTTTCATTCCAGATCCTCTCTTGGCCTATGGATATCCTCCCATCTTCCAACAAAAACAATCCAAACGTTATATGTCTAGCGCTCGAGCAGTAAGTTCTGCGATTCATGGGGGTCGCGATGTTAATTTTGAAAGCTTCACAGCCATGCTCATGCAGTTTGGACAAATTTTGGATCACGATATAACCTTGACAGCTGAGATGAATATGTGCCATGAGAACGAGGAGTGCCTCGAGGAAGAAATGGATTGTTGTGAGTTCACCAACCACTTGGAAAGACCCAAGGCTTGCTTCCCTATTCAAATTCCAGACGATGATCCGTTCTATCGCGTTCATTTCCCCAAACCAACTTGTCTTGATTTCAAGCGTTCACTTCCTTCCCCATGCAACTACTCTAACTCTTCACCTGTAAGAGAGCAGTTCAACGTGGTGACTGCGTTTTTGGACGCATCTCATTTGTACGATGCTGATCCAGAAAAAGCTTGGCTCCTTAGAGCCCAAGTAGATGGGCTCATGTTGGAATCCATAGACGGTTTGATGCCCTTAGACAAGCTTCGACCTTGTGAACGGTCTCATGCGCATCATCCTCAGTTCATGTCCGGAGACATTCGAGCAAATGAGAACCCTGGCCTTCAAACCCACCACACCCTCTGGTTAAGGGAGCATAACAGATTGGCTCGAGCAATAAAGGCCTTGACACCCGACCTCACAGATGAAATCATTTATCAAGAAGCCAGACGTTTGTTGATCGCGGAATGGCAACATATTGTTTTCAATGAGTTTTTGCCAATCGTTCTGGGCCAAAAGACAATTGAAAAGCTTGAGCTCTCGATCAACGGTCCTTCGTTATATAAGGAGTATCTAAATCCAAATGTGGCCAACGCCTTTGCTACAGCCGCCTTCAGGTTCGGCCATAGTCTGATTCCAGGCAAGATTAACATGAGATTCCATAACCATACCTTTCACACGGAGGAGCTCAAGGACAACTTTTTCAACACCGATTTAATGCGCAATGGTAAAATGGAGGATATGTTGAGCGGAATGTGCTATCTCGACGCCGAGGTGACCAATAATGTGATCAACGATGCTATCCGAAACTTTCTGTTCATCATGCCTGGAAAAAAGTTTGGGAGTGATCTCGCCGCTCGCAATATCCAACGTAGTCGGGATCACGAGCTGGGCAGCTATAATTCTTATCGGTTGGCTTGTGGCCTCAGGGCTCTACCAGGAACCTTTTTCAGTCAACCACCACCTGAACTGACCTCAGAGATGTGGAGTAAATTTTCGAACGTCTATCACAGCCCTTATGATATCGAGTTATTTCCTGGAGGAATGTCTGAAAAACATGTCGAAGGGGGAATTATTGGACCCACATTTGCTTGCATTATTGGAGGACAATTCAGAAAAGTGAAATTTGCTGACAGGTTAGTGAAACTGATACGGAAACTTGAGCTTTTTACCCATCCAATCTTGCCCACTAAATCGTGCAATCTACTTTGTCAGATATTTCTTCTCTCATGTGAATGTGGATCGAAATATTCGATTTTGCGAAGAAGAGTTGGCAATGATCCGCTCTCGAACCTTGAGGGATGTTTTGTGCGAAAACACAAACATAGATGAACTTGCACTCAGTCCATTTCGAAAGGAGGCTATCTCAAATCCTGTAATAAGCTGCACAAATACCAACCGATTTGAACCGAGGGTAAATTGTGAAGCGGGTAAGAAGAAGACATGTTGTGAAGGCAAATAATGGCAATCGAAAGGGGCTCTTATACCACTAAGCGGTAGTAAATCCATACCAATGGTTACGAAATAAGAATGACAAAGACCGCTTGACTAACATTTGCATCTTTTCTTCTAGAAGAAAACCAGTATGACAACTTTGTACCAACGAACGACGTTTTGAACCAAGGTAAAGCCGCGGGTAAATAGACCAAATTCAAAACCAAACACCTGAAAAAGGTCCTTCGTACTCTCCATTAATTTGTAGACAGCAACTTGGGCGAGGTGATCATTTTGGTTGGAGGTTACAATGGTTGGCAAATTCTAGACTCAGTGGAACTTTACAGTCCCAATGGAACTTGCCAACACTTGCTCACGCCTCTTCCCTCGCCTACTTATGGAGCCCAAGTTTTATACGTCGATGGAACACTTTTTGTGTGTGGTGGACGCACACCCAATGGAAATGCTGGAAATCAGTGCTGGAAATTCGTGAGAGACAATGGTTTCGGAAGTTGGGAGCAAGTTCCAACCTTGGCCACGAATCACCCTCGTTGGCTAGCGGCTGGATCCTACTATGATGACAAATATTTTGTGACGTAAGTGTTCTTTCATGAAAGCACTCTCGTACTTGAAGTGTTCCAAAGGTGTATTGAAAACGTCCACCTTGATTAAGATGACCACTTTGTCCTTGAAAAGGCCGGATTATGAGACGGTCGAGGAAACAACGCATGGAGAAGCAAGGCCTTATTAATCTTCGATTGTTCTCGTGGAAGGAAGTTACGACTCTAATCACCATTGACGTAGTCGTTCTTTGTTGTCCAGTTTCAAGCCAATTATACGATATCCGGATGACAGTGGTTCATCCTACAAAGCAATCCAAACGTTGAAAATCATGTAGAATGCATGCTACACCTCAAAGATCCTTCTTCTTACAGAGGCGGTTGGAACTCACCCAACACCACAGAATACTATGATCCTGGAACCGCAAAATGGATTCCGTTTGTTCCAACTCCTAATTACCGCAAGCGACATTGTATGATCACTTACATGGACTCTTTGGTTCTCATTGGAGGGTCTGCTAGTGGTTCCAAAGTGGATTATTACAATCTAACGAGTCAACAGTGGCATTCATTAGCCGACTTGACCTCATTCAGGAGCAGGTAAGTCGCAATTACGTTCACACATACACACATACAACCCTGAAAATGCATCGAGTGCAAAAATGGATTAACTTTGTTCCTAACAACTCAGACAATCGGCAACGTCGAAAGCTCTTGACTTGTCACGCTTCTTTTTTGTTTATTTCCCCAGCCATTCGTGCATTTTGATCCCCAATTCTCCATTCGTTCTGGTGTTTGGAGGTCTCAGAGTAACCACGCTCTACAACATCCTGAATGGACAGAGTGTCTTTGGACCTCAAAGTCGCGTCTCACGAACTCATGGGACGGCAGTGGAATTGAATGGTCACATCTACGTTTTGGGTGGAGATTCGCATGCCACCGACGTCGAGAAATACTCAAGCCAAAGCCACGAATTCACTTTGGAGGACATAGGTTTACAAATGGGACGATCCAGATTCGGAGTTGCCAAAGTACCAGCCGCTTTCTTTCAGCATCTTCCAAACGGTTGCAAAGCTTAATGAATCTCAATGTAATCTCAAACGTTCGCTTTTAGATGCAAATTTGCACATTGGAAACACACATTTCTAATTGACTGTAAAGGTATGAAATTAAGCAAAATAACAGCTTTAAGCACAGGATAACAACATACATACAGGTAAATCTCATCAAATTTAGAGATCAAGAAGGTGCAGAGAATTTGTGTCCACAAAGGATTTTGAGAGAATCTGAACTTGCAAGGCCACATATAGGGATCCAAAACATAGGGCCATTATTCGAGCTCAGGTATTTTTTACCGAAGGAGGGCTCTGTCTAGAACTTGAAAACTAAAGAACAATATTTATAAAATACCACAAACACTAACTAACGTATAGGAATAGCTCTTTCGTTGACTATGTCTCGTCATTATGGTCTGAGTCCATATTGCCGTGGTTCTTGGCCGAGCTGAGCAAACCCAACACTAATAATAAAATTTAAGGATAGTCTCACGACATAAGTTGAGTTAGATACATGGCAACATAAGCACACGAAAATAAATTGGGCAAACTCAAATCATCATTTCAATCACTTGAAGAGGGGTCTTAGTAACGTTAGCCTGGTCTTCAATAACTTCGGTTGATTTGACATAACCTATGAATATAACCAAAAATGAGAGGAAAAATAATGGCAAAATGACTTTAGTCCATTTTTCTAGTATGAAGGCAATGCTTGATAACCTTTCAATCTTGCCATCATTTTGTAAATAACTTTTGGGAACTTGAGTTTTCTTTGCTTTCACTTGGGTTTCATTTTCTCCGTGCGTTACTATAGCGGGTGATTGAGTCAAACTGATAACCAAACAAAATTCAATTAAAACTGAAAAAGTGAATCCGAAGCAGGTTACGAGCCATATATCAATAGCCTTGAGGTATGAAGTTCGAGGAGCCTTCTCCAAAGCTCCATTGATCATGGACATGTGAGTCAAGCATGTTGTTATAGCCAAAGTCATTCTGCCTGGTATCTGATTGCTTGGAACACAAAGCGATCCAAAGCTGGCCAAAACCATCAGGATGGATGGGATCATAGTTTGAACAATGAAGCTCGTTGTATATCTCCGAAACTCAAACATGAGCTTCACGTAGTTTTTATTCGTAGGAGCCTGGTCTTCTTCCACAAAGACATCAATTTTCCAATTGCCCGTGGTTTTGTCCTTTGGTGACGTAAATCGCTGCAATCGATTAGGTGGGGTTTTCCACTTCATGCAGAAGGATTCATTAACAGAATTCTTTGATTGGTGCGTCAAAAAGACAAGGGGACAAATTTGTGAATCAAATGGAAACATTGAAAAGTCCAAATGACACTTGACCTTGTACTTGATTTTCCCATGAAATGTGACTTTTCCAGTACAGCCATTGATCAAAGCTTTTTTCATGCTAAAGAGAAAATCTCGATCAGTCACTTGCTGTAGACGCAATATTTCCAACAAGGGAGTCCACAAAATGGCCTCGACATCTGAAATGGCCCAACTCTTCTCTGCAGTGTTACACGCCTCTTCATCAGTGAGATTAGTGGTCTTTCGACATGCCGAGGTCAGCTTTAGTCTAGAATCAATCCATGAAATGGCGATTTGATTGGACACTTCCATTGTGCTGTCTTGGTCCTCTAATATGATATCCTCCTCTAAGGTTAATGCAAAGAATAGATCCAAGCACGAATTGGGACCACCAAGGGAGGTGATTGAAGGAGGTATGGATGCTTGATAGTCGGCTTGCAAGATTTCTTTGGTCAACATAAGTGGGGTGACGTCAACGTTAAATGGCCAAAAATTGCAACTTCGGCGAAATTCAAGATTGACCAACGACCGATCTTTGCCACGCGCACTTTGATTACTCTCAGATTCTTGTCCATTGATGTTCCCAAATAAATCTAGTAATGCACATGCGAAGAAAACAACTCCCGGTTTATCAGCCATAATGAAACTCGAATATTCCGTTCAAGGCGCTCTTTCCATAACAATGGAAAGTAGAAAGGTAACAGACAGAACGAGGCAGTGCCCTGAAATTTAGGAGTAGCTCCCGACGTAATTTTTGAGTAACTTATTCGACATCTATTGCGAAAGAAAAGATTACTGCAAATACTTTTTCGAGACAACAATTCCCAGAAGTTATCAATTAACGGAATAAATAAATGAATGGATTTCATGCACTACTGCATAGACCTTGACTACTGATAACTTGGAATGTTTGGTCGGGTGGAAGGAAACAGCTCCAAGGAAAACCACACTTTTCTAGTCTGACAACGACAACTGACGTAGTAAAAAAATGATCCCCTAGGCATTAACCTTCTAGTTGACTTGGTATTGAGCGTATAATTTTAATAATTTTATTATCCTTTCTGTGTATCAACCATGTTGGGTAAATTATACTAAAAAGCGGAATGTTTTGTGATGACAACTACATGCTGAGAAAATGTAACTGACTGACTAATGTAATGATTAATAAATGATAATGCTCGGTGGAAAACCCAAGATAGATTAGCGTCCCTCAAAGGAGAGTGTGTATGAAATATTCAATCGAAATGGCGACACTTCAAAATATTGTATCCAAATTCAACGAGTGTTTTTAATTTGGTCGAAAATAATGTATATAATCCACAGTACACAATCTAGACCCTCAGAACCTCTAGACTGAAGGGAGAATCGGCAATTGCAACTCCATGTTTTGTAATTGAAATTACTTCCCGTTTCTGAAGGGAACAAACATTTTTTGTGAAATGTTTGAAACTTTGATGCCAGTTGACAGAAAATTAGCTTAACATTTTTAACAATAACGATGGTTCAAAGTCCTTTGAATAACAAGTAATAAAAATGTTGCACGAAATGTACATGTTGCACGGTCAATAAACATTTTTATAATAAAATTTTGACTGGATTTTATTTCCCTGATAATCAGAACTGAAACATTACTTTTGCCTAATGAACTGCGAGTGAGAATCCTTTTTCCAATATTGATCCCACCAAAAGGAAATTGGAATACGCAATGTACAAGGTAGTTAACAAAGCATAAGGGTAAACATGGGAAAAATGGGTGTGACCAGAGTTTCCAAATTGTCTTCCATATCGCTCGCTTCCTAACGGTTTCAGCATTTTCCACTCCTTTATGACAACATTAGAGACCAACTAGCGCTTTTCATTGAATAACTTACTGAACATAATTCGCTGTTGTTACTGAGGTCTGACACCGCCTCCCTGTTCTCTTTACGCTACGCCAAGAAAGCTTCAGAGCACATTGATTGTCGGATTGAAAATCTGAAATAACGTTTATTTGGAACATCCCTCTCAAGAAAATAATGTACTGCTCACAAAGACGTAATCTTTTATTAGAATTTTGCTACTCAGAGTGTTTTAACTCCCTTCAACTCATAAAATAAGGTGCCTAGATAGAGTATGGTTTTTTTTGTGGTGGCATCGGTAGGTGGCATTTCGTGTGAGATTTTAACCCAATTTAATCAGAAACTCTCATGGTGTAGGATTATTAATTTGAAGAGGAAATAACAACTAAATGTTTCAACTGGTAATTGCAAAAAAGAGCTTTTAAACATCTGGGTTTGATTTTTAGAAGGACTGTAAAATAACTTGAGATCAAGGGGCTTTTTATTTCAGGATGAGAAGTATCACAATATATAGATACAGTCAGGAGCAAAAGTATTTGTAACGTGACGAGAAAACCAGAAAATCCTTTATATCCAATTAAATACTATGCTAAGAAGTTTGTAAGAATGTAATATTTTTTTCCGATTAAGAATAATACCAGTTTCCCGCAATTGTTTTATAAAAATGTCTGAAACTAACTTTTAATTATTAAAAATAAAATTTTAGATAGTGCAAAAGTATTCGTAACGCGCAAAAAAGTTAACAAAATAGGTTTATAAACAGATTTTTCATCAGAAAAAAATTGATCGAAAGATGTAGAACATTCTGGAAAGCCGGAGAAAAGTCATTTAGTCTCCTTTTTCTATATCTTTCTTGGATCTTATAAATTTTACGGAATTGAAAAATTGCTTCACAGTCAGCCAATCATGACCAAGGTCAAGGAGCTCGACAAGGACTTGAAGTTGAAGATAGTAAGTCTTCATCATGGAGGCAAGGGCTACAGAGCCATTTCGAAGCTTCTGGACATCCCGATTTCAACGATTCAGTACGTCGTGAAGAAGGCACAAAAGAACGGAACGGTTGAGAACCTCCCAAGATCCGGTCGTCCAAGGAAACTGTCAGCCAGACTTGAGGGGAAGATTGTCAGAGAGGTCACAAATAATCCTCGAACAACGGTCAAGGACATCCGGAACAGTCTCAGTGAAAATGGATTGTCCATCTCGAGGTTTACTGTTGCTCGCTCACTTCACAAAGCAGGATTGAAGTCTTGTCGCCGACGGAAGACTCCCTTGCTCAAGGATAGACACTCGAAGGCTCGCTCGGAATTTGCCAAGAAGTACCTTGACAAGACCAGTGACTTTTGGTCTAGGATTCTTTGGTCAGATGAGACAAAGGTTGAGCTTTTTGGTCACAACGATGTTCAAAGGATTTGGCGACGTAAAGGAGAAGCGTTTCATCCAAAAAACACCATCCCTACGGTCAAGCACGGTGGAGGATCGATCATGTTATGGGGCTCCTTTTCCGCCAAAGGCACCGGTAACCTCGTGAGAATTCATGGGACAATGAAAAAAGAAGACTATCGGGATATCTTGGCTGAGAATCTCCAGAGTTCAGCGCGGAAACTTCGGCTTGGTCGACAGTTCGTCTTCCAGCACGACAACGACCCTAAGCACAACAGCATTTTGGTCAAGAAATGGTTGAAGGACAATCGGATTAAGGTCTTGGACTGGCCCTCCATGAATCCGGACCTTAATCCAATTGAAAACCTTTGGAGAGAATTAAAAGTCCGTATCCGTGCAAGACGTTCAAAGACAATTGACGAACTGGAGCAAATCTGTTATGAAGAATGGGCTAACATTCCTTCAGATGTATGTGAAAATCCATTTTCAAAGCATTTTTTTCAACACAGCGATAAGATTTCTGCTTTGCTAGATTTCCACACTCTTGGATGCTGTCAAGGCCATTTCAGTTCAGAGGATTGTATCCATAGCAAGAAGTACGGAAATGGGCACCATGTAAATATTTTTGAGAATTTGTGAGGAACAATAAAGTTTCAAGCAACCAATAACGCTACAGGATTTGATTTTGTTGAGCATATCGGCGTGCCTTCATGTTTCAGAGGTTGGGCCACAAAACACCCTCCCTCCACCTTTTTGAATGCGGCAAGGGCTGTCAGGGCCGGGGGTGTCATTGCTTTGGTGCGACACGTCAAGCGCGGCCACCTTCCTGTGACTGTGGTAGGGAAGACGAGGATGAAACCGGGTTGCGACAACAACAATTTGCTGACCATCAAAATTCAAAGGCATTTTGTTACATTTTTTCTATGATTACAAAAAAAAAACAGACGACCACAGTCATGCATTTAAAGGAAACATTTGGCCATCTCAGAAGTTTTGCTCAAGTTTCCAAAACCTTAAAAAAGCTTAGATATAAAAGTAACCAAATGAAAAATTTGTAAATGTTTTCAAAAATGTTCTTCAATGTTTTTATTTCAAATTTCGTATGACCGTTAATTATGTAAACCATATTCAGGGATCGGGAGTAATTGTACTTAATTACATTTTTGGCCCAAGTAATTGTACTTAATTACATTTTTGGCCCAAGTAATTGTAATTAATTACATTTTTGGCCCAAGTAATTGTAATTAATTACATTTTTGGCCCAAGTAATTGTTATTAATTACATTATTGGTCATGTAATTGACTCATTTTCAATTACAAATTACCAATTTCTTTTCAAAATCTTACTTCCTCAAATTAACCATAAAACCAATTAATCAGTTTTTACTCGCAAAACAATTATTTTGTCATCAATTTGCGGTCAATGTGATGCTACGAACAGGTAGCTTTTGTTAAAATACACACCCAAGCCTTGATGTTAAAATACTTTAAAACTGCAAGAGCTTTTGACCGTGATTTTTATGTCAGGATTTAGGTCTTTTCACAACCAAGGGGTGCAAAAATATAGTTCTAAAAAATCGTCATACTTGATATAAAAGAACAAAGTTCGTTTTTCTGAAAAAAATATGCCTTGTCATTGGTGGTATAATATTTTTGATTTTTCAGGCCGTTCGTAAGCTTTTGGTTTTTGTAATTCACTCTTTCATATTAACCTTTCAGGCATTATAAGTTGCCAGTTGGTGCATCGCTACTTAAATATGGCAGATCTGTTTATTTTTCATCGTTTTGAAAAGGTAAAAGGGTGAAAGAGACGGAAGAATTGTAATTGACATGTAATTGTAATTGAAGTCAATTACATTTTCGGACAATTTAATTGTTATTGTAATTAATCACATTTTTTGTGAAATAATTTTAATTGCAATTAATTACGTTTTTGTGAAATAATTGTAATTGTAACTAATTACATTTGTTGTGAAATAATTGTAATTGTAATTAATTACGTTTTTGTGAAATAATTGTAATTATTTATATTTTAAGTAATTGACCCAACTCTGCCATATTAATCATTAACTCTCTTTACAGGGAATCTCATTACTTGGAGCGGTAATAAAAAATCCGCCCTCCATCCTTCAAAAATGCCTCAAAAATATTTTTCGATAAAACTGGGAAAATACGAAAAAATGTTTTTTTTAAGAAAACAAATTTCAAATTCGATCTCTAATATTAATAACCTTGGTTTTGTCCAAAAAATGAGAAAACATTCAAATTGCTCTCGGAACTTGAGCTTCAGATAACCACCAAACCTCTTAAAATAACCTTTCACTTTATGACGGGCAGGGTTGCTTCAATCCCGCCCGGTTGACATTAAACCCGCCCGGGCGGGTTTTTCGGGTTTATCTCTTTTTGGCCCTAAATTTGTCCCTAAAAATTGTACTCACCTCTATGGGACTTATATTCAATGCTCGTGGATATTGCATTACCTAGGTCTCTTGAAGAAGGTATGAATTATGAGGATGGGGCACGGATAAAGTTGCTCATTTTTGTTAAAAGTTGCGTTGAATGAGAGGAAAGTTGTTAATAAGTTGCCACTTTCTTATCTTGAAATGTTACTTGTTGACTTAGAAATGTCAAATATGATAAAGTAGGTAGCTTAGGTGGTGTCATTAAGACAGGGGACATTGCTGATCAAATTTACGAGACCAAGAAAAAAGGCAGTCTTCTGCTAATGTCGCTGCTTCGGCTCTTTTCCATCAAATAGAAGGAATGGGTCGGGCCAAGATTTTCGGTTCCGGGTCAGGGTAGGTTGGGCGACTTGTCGAGTCGATTCGGTCTGGAATCGAAATCAAGATTTTGGATCTGGATCCGACTACATCCGACTCGGATCGGTGAGAATCCAAATATGATCAGATCCTGTTCAAGAAGAGTCTTATAATAAAAAATTCTAATTCCACTGCGCTTGATCTTGTCGTTCTTCAGATCAAAGTCAATTTGGAAAATGAAAAGTGAATCTTTAAAGACAAATGGAAGAAAAAGTAGAAAGAACGGGGAATAAAATAAAATTGAGCTTTCAAGTAAGATTTATCTATATTTTATGAGTCCACTCCTCAGAGAGGTCACAGAGGTCGGTTCCGACTCCAGATATGTTCCTGGTTTTTGTATCCGGCTCCCCACGAGCCGACCTCGGAACCGATTTGATCCGATACTGAGCCACCTCATGGCCGATCCGGACCCATTCCCATCAGATAGTGGATTTCTATGCTAGATCAGGGATCCTTGGCTAGATTAGAGGCTAGATTAGCCATTAGATGAACATATTAGGGTATTTCATTTGTCAAGGGACAATTATTTGTCAAAAAACCCAAAACTTGCTTCAGATTTGCTATTTGACCAGATTTTCCTGGCGATTTTGGATCACATTCCATTAAAATTCATTTGGTTGAATGAGTCTTTATTTGATCATCCATTGCAGGTAGTGAACCTGTTGACATAAAAAAGAAGGTCTTTCCATTTCACGTCCTAGATGGCCTCATGTGAAAACAAGAAGGCCGGCTTTTGTTAAAAAAACGGAAAATCCTCAAACGAATAAACTCGACTCTACTCAATTCACTCAATTTCTGGGGTATTTCTCAACATCCAACATCCTCATTTGCTTTATTAAACAGGTTGTCTAAAGTTCATTGTTTTGAGTGAATTCTGTTTGTTTTGTCCCAATAAAAGGCTGACGAATAAAAAAACCTAAGTCACATGTGGAGTTAATCAAACTTTGAAATAATCTCAAATTAAGCTTATTGAATCGCACCCAGTGCATTCGATTTACTATAAAAGTATGATAAGTGAGCAACTGTGGTTGGTGTTGTTGGAGAAGTGGCATGTTAAGAGACAATGCCAGTACAATAACGCCGTTCCCAGGTATTCTCATCGTCATGAATGATGCTCTCTTTATACGTTAATGATCTTTCTCTCCCTCCGTCTCTATCCATCCATCCAGGTAGGGAAAATTGGGGGAAATCTAACTTGCCTTTCAGGGCATCCATCCACCGCTGCTACGGTTTCTGTCGGGTTCAAACAGCCTTGCTGACAGACGAGATCACCTCTCAACGACATTCTCGCATCTCTTCCCCTCTCTTTGTCTAGATGAGAGAATAAAAGAGAGCTCAAATCAATTCCAATGCCCCCGACTTTCCCCATCAGGCTAACTTGCACAGGAATGAGAATATGTGGCCAACTCAAATTTCTTTAAAGTGCAATCACTTGCAGCATATCTATTGTACGACATACGGACGTGTACCACCGTTCTACGTAAATGATGATGGCTTTTCGCGCATGGTTGACATAGTGACTGTCATCAATGATGGCAAGAGTGTGCTGCTTCGATGGTGAATGAAGTGTGCGAGCCACAGATTACCTGCGAGCTAAAAACCAATACCTTCCACTGAATTGTGGGACCATCCAGCCGTTTGAGTGAGCTCGTAGCGTCGTCATTGGCACGCATTTGTGATTGTCAATTGCTCCATCCCAAAACCATCATGCAAAGATATTAGAGAACCGACAGCCGACCAACTCGTGGCTCTCGCTTACCTCTATTTGATTCACGAGTGTGTCAGGTGAGTGCACCCTCTGGATTTTAGCTCACTCACCCTGGAGCACGTGAGACTGGATTGGTGTTCCCAGCTAACGGCCAAGCGCAAAAGCATCACACATGAATGGAAAGAGGAGGCAAAAAATCGTCCTGCTGTTTCTCGCCGGTCTGTACCTCGTTGATTTCATCCGACTTTGATTGCTGTTGGGCTAGACTTGCCGGGAATTGTCACCCCCAATGATTCAAGCCGGTTTGCTTAAAGGCTCTAGATCCCAGTTCATAAGTCCCACCAACACTTTGGAATCTCCTAAATCTGGAGCTCAGAGCGTGTCAAAAGGGCTCATCTGCTACCTGAGGAGCTGAGTTAAAAACTACTGCACTCGATTGTCGTTCAGCCACACGACTCACCCCGCACATTCGCGACACTGGATTTCGAAGTGCCCGGGATCAAATCGTACACGCCGAGGAATAAGTATGATTTGAACTCGCTCGTCCATCACTCTCGAAACGCCCTCGTTGGATTTATGTGGACGGTTTAGGATTTGACAAAAAATATTGTAGCTTCAGTTGTTGCGCAGACTTTGTAAATAGCCACGTGTGAGAGAGGGTGAAAGTACCTTTTGTTATATGTGAGCTCTTAACGGGTCATCGCACCTACCGTCAGCCACAACCCGTCTAGGTTGGTTGTTGCCGTACTCCGTCGATCATTTGCATGACTTGAGTCATCCAAGTCGGTTGGTTGATTCATCGTCAAATTGGGAACATTCGAGTTCCCGCCCGTGAACTGTCCCATCTCAGACCGTTCGTTGGCTTCCGAGTGAGTCAGTGAGTGAGTGGTCCTTGCGTGTTCCACTCTGGTTTACAACTCAGGTGGTTGCTTGGCAAGCAAGCAAGTAGAAAGAAAGACAGACCTACTCGCGTTCTCTTCAAGTCTCTTTCTCACATTCGCTCCTCGCATATTTCTCAGGTACGAAAGGTGCTTGTGGATGACTCGCTAGTTGGGACGATCCCGTGTTGTGGGACCTTTTACTGGGAAATCGTTCCTTTTTTGGTTTAGTCACCGACGAGGAGCCGTCATAAATCGTAGAGCGAGTGGAACCATCAAGAACAGAGTAGAAAGAGGAATGACATATCCTTGACTGATAAATCCTCATGTGAAGTGGTCTTTCGATTTCGACACCCGTTTCTGATCCCGACATTGGCCACTGTGAACATGAGTTTCAAGTGTATAGTGCTTTGAGTGACACAGATTTCAACGAGGATTGATTGGGAACAACGGCTCGTTCAGGGAAAAAAGAACTTGGAAGAGAAGAAGAAGAGGAAAAACCATTGTCATCATGCCAAATTCACCAAGCACAATGAGACACAAGAAGGTAAGATTCGCGTTCAAACTCTCTGGATTCAATTCCGGAAATAAAATAGGTTGATCTTCCCTTTCTTTAATAAACTATTTAAAATTATTTGTTGGTGGAGATGGAGCTTTCAATGCAAACGGAAGCTGCTAATGACATAAGAGTTCAGAGGGGGAAATCAGGTCAAATTTGCGAGAGAGTTTGGGATTTCTAGGTTTCTATTCATCTCTCTTCAAAACATTGATAATCTTTATGAGGTGGGTGGGTATTCATTGAAGGCTTGATGTGGCCAACTGGAATTACATCGTATGGTACAGAAGCAGTTATGTTTGGGCCATCCAGCCGCCACTTGGTTGAACAGATCCGACAATCCGAACAATGGAACAAGGCCAGATACGATCTTCTCATTATTTGGGACTGGTCGGATAGAATAGCTCTGACACAAATTTTGAATAACAGGCCGGGATGATTGCTTGGTGTAGTCGCTGTGGATTCTGATGTCGTCGTCGTCATCGTTTTTGTTGTTGTTGTTGCTGTTTTTGTGTTTTCGTCGGGAAAAGTGAAGCCGTGGTCATGATGTTGTTCCGCATCCGACAAAAAGTAACCCTAGTGAAAGAGGTCGTCTCACTTCAAACTAAAACGGAAGCACTTGGCCAGAAAAGAATTTGTATTATTTTGTTCCCATTCACTCACTTTGAGGGGCTATTCCCCTCGGGTTTCGCAAAATGTGGTTGTCGTGCGAGTGGTAGTGTTTGTACTGGGCTCGTACTCCTCGGTGATGACGGTGGGTGGTGCCAAGGTTGGGGAAGCCTCTTCTTCGTCGGCTTCCCTTGAGTGATGTTGGACCATCCATTCTGCGTCAAATGAAGTGGGATCATTGACTAGAAGTCTAGACGAATGGGATCCACCAGCTGGCTTTGTGTCCAGAGGATCACTAATCGAGTTGGGCCGATTGAGTTGAAAGCGTGCTCTTAAGCCTTCAACGCCTTTGGAAGCTCGGTCTAGTTGTTGGTCCTTCACTACATCTTTCTCCTCTCGAAGTGACTGTATTTTGGCAATCACGTTGTTTTTCATGATGGCATTTTGGAACATTTTCTTGACTTCGCCCTTGGCCGTGGAAAACCCGCTCTGTTTGGGCTTCGGGGTTTCTTCGTCCAAACTTATACTCTCCAAAACCGAGTTCATCTCTTGTGTGGCACT
>CM021323.1:751652-788867 GCA_010645155.1 Tigriopus japonicus
GAAGATCCAAGCGTGTTCTACTGAGCATAAACTTGGTCACGGCTCTGTTCACCACATATTGGTTATCCACTTTTTTAATTAACAATACATGATGCCTGAAACGTACACATTTCTTGATACAGGCACGTGTGACGGAGGAATATTTACGTATGAAAAAACCACCGGATACTTCCTTCGAACTGCCATTCAAGAGCCTTTGACCAACGATCGAGCGGCTCCCGGAATCACTTACAATTGCTCGTCTCTCTGCTCTCAAGTGGGATCGGATTGTCCAGCTTTCGCGGTGGATTACAGTGGACAACGATGCTTCAAGCTAGACCGCAACACACAGGTATGTCATTTGGTTGATTTTTGGTAGAATTTGCTTGCCTTCGATACAAACCAAAGCGTATGTCGAATGATAATATTACCTTTGGAGATCCATTCATTGGTCTTGTTAATTATGTATTATATTCGAGCCATATGCTTCATTTCTTGGCACAAACCGAGCAATTCAGGTGCTAGATTCGCTTTTGGACAGAAATAACGAGGTGTGTCTCCAAAGCCCCGTCAATTAAGGGGATATCATGATATTGGACTACCATCGTCTAAGTGGGTGTTTGGCGGGTAGACTTGGTTGGTTTAGGCGTTGTAGGAAAGCTAATGGTCTCCTCAAATATTCTTCACTTGAAAAAGGAGAAAATGAAGCGCACGATAACGATCCTCCATGTTCTTACTTATTTTTTTATCCTTCTTTTAGGGCCGTGGCGACTCGTTGGCACCGAGAGATGGCTCCAGCTATTTCGAAAAAATCTGTCTCCGTGGCGAAATATCGCAATGTCGCGATAAAGCCTGGGCCTTCGAGCGAGTACCAGATCGCATGCTCCAGGGTTTCGACGACAAGGACTTTCCCAATGTGCCCACCCGACGAGATTGCGAAGAGCTGTGCTTGCGAGAGCGCGCATTTGAGTGCAAGTCTGCCGAGTATGACACGGTGGCATTGACATGTACGCTCAGTCGAGAGTCCCGAAGGTCGAAGCCCAAGGCCTTTCGAGATGCGCGTAACATGGAATATTTGGAGAATGCCTGCATGAAGTCCAGTAAGTTCAGGGTCCAACAACGTCCGTATGCGCTCCATGACAAATGGCCTCGTTCCAATGCTCGATCATCAAGCCTTTCCGTTCCGCTCATTGTAGGTGATCTTGATTGTCCATATCAACGCACAGACAATGCTTATCCACGTTATTTGGACGCGGTAATCAACGATGTCAAAGATGAAGTTGCTTGCGAAGTTCAATGCACCTTCTACGAGAAGTTTGTTTGCCGTTCATTTGCTTTCTACTCCTCTGCTCAGCAATGTTTTATTAGTGGCGATGATCGAGGTAAGTGAGTAAGGAAAAACAACCGTTCGACCGCCGACAAAAAAAAGTTGGAACACGACCAACTGAGTTGTGTTCGTAATTGTAAGGCTCCAGGCTTTTATTAGACCTGAAAGGCAAGGCCCAACCCCCAAGTCGTCTGATAAGTCTATCGATATTTGGAGGCTTTGGCCGAGAATGCCAGAAAGTGGAATATAAAAAAAACAGATAGGGTAATGCCAACCAGGACGACACTTTGGCAAAAGTCAAGCGAATCAAATCAATCCCGGAAAAAGTTTCACTTTGAATAAAACGCCACCAAACTTTGGCGTCATCTTCCAACAATAAATCCATCTTTCATGGTTGGCTTAAAAAAGGGAGTTTGTCTAGATTGAAGGATCTCAGCAGGAAGTTTTTTGTCACCATTATTGTTTGGCTGACGAGTTGCTTTGATTTTGTTCACTCAAGCATCCGCGGCTGAGGAGGCACTGCAAAATAGACCTGGAACCGACTATTTTGAGCGGAACTGCGATCCCGCATTCCGCCCGGTTGATACCCAGGACAGTGCAAGCAACAACAATAACAAATTTGATGACGTCGACTTCACCGCCAAAAGAGATCCTGATCTCTCCACAGGTAAGTCCAAGTGGATCTGCATGCACAATACCATTTTTTGACAACGGTTTGAAGGGACAGCAATGAACTTTAGCAATGATGTAACAGTAACACAACATAATTGTAATCAACTTGCATTGCCATCATTCTGTTCCGCATTGAATACGAAGCACTTCTGTTCATGTACAAGTTTAGATTGAGAGGAAGACCAAATAGTTTGAATTTGCAAATGTTACTCCATTCACGGGCCATCCTTAATAAAGAACTACAACATTGCATGCCTTGTTGGGGTTGGTGTGTTTTTATAGGGGATCACACTTAGCCGGGGAAACACCAAGACAAAGACGAGACAAATACACAGTTTGTCTTCCATTCGACTTTAATGACCCACAATCAAATTTTGACCAATCGGTCCTTTTCCCCTTTCGGGATTCCTTCCACCGTCATGTGGTGCTGGTATCACTTTTGACACTAATCGGTCTTCTTCTACCCAATTCGTGTCCATTTAGCCGAAAGCCGCATCCTTACAGAAAGAAGATGCACTTTCGGTCATCTGACCTACGAAAAGACCACCGGCCATGAGCTCATCCGAGCCCGACCCACGCGATTATTCAGTGACCGAGATGGCGGGATCATTGCCCAATGTGTGAAGCGATGTGAGGACGACTCCAGGTGCTTGGGATTCAACATGGACTACAATAGGAATGAGTGCCAAGCCCTTGCCAAGAACTCGGAGGATAATCTTTTTAATGTCAGGTCCAGCTCGGGAGTATCCTATTTCGAGGCCGTGTGCCTGCGAGGTAAGCACTTCAACCCACGAAATGAGGTTAAGTCGGGTCTCATTTCCCTTCAGGTTCACAAGATTTATCTTTACTCTCTCTCTTATTTGGCGGTCTCTTAGGACAAGATTGTGGAGTCTTATGGACATTCGAGCGATTCATTGACATGGAACTTCGCGGTCAAGAGAGGCGAACTTTAAGAGATGTCTCCAAAACTGAATGCGAGGATGCTTGCCTTTCGGAAACAAGTTTTAGTTGCAAATCAGCCAACTATAACCATCTGAGCCGAGAGTGTGTGCTAAACGATGAGACCCAGTACTCTCGGCCAAACAATTATGCTGTCAGTCAAGGCGTCGATTATTTGGAGAATCAATGCGAAACAGGTAATGCCGATCGAATATTGAGATGATCATAAAGTACAAAAGCTTCCATACCCACAACACTTATTGGATTATGACACCGCAAAGGAAAATGCATTACAAACATTGAATGTTTGTAATTGTGTTTACGACCAAGGAGAGACAGACCATTAAGGGGATGGGAGAGAGGGGGAAGAAGGGGCAATCGATTAAACTTGTCCGTTTACGGTTGTCTATCTATTTGTACTAGTATTTGCACCATCAATTCATGTCGATTTCAAATCATAATTTAATCTTACCGTTGTTGTGTTTTAGCCCAAGCTCAATCCCGGTGTGAATACTCAATTCCCATCCTCGACCAGTACTTGATCTACAGCGATAAAGTTTTGGACGCATTTACCGATGCCACTTGCCGTCAAGCTTGCACCCAAGAACGCGAGTTCAATTGCCGATCATATTCATTTCTTAGTGAGGTAAATTTCCTTTGACTTATGGTTGTTGCTACAAATTTGTTGGATTACTTAATCAGGCCTTCTTATATTTCGGTGCTCTTGACGCTCGAATGCTCACTAGAAATTCCATACTCGAGTGGTTTCAATGGTTTTAGCCACGAGCCAAAAGCCACGAGATTTACGATTCAGTTTGAACGTTGTTATTCAAACACTGATTTAACGATGCCCTTTTATGATATGCAATCGTTCGCCTCTCTTTTAGAGCCAACCAGGCACGCCTCAATGCTTGTTGAGCGGAGACACACAAATCTCAGCAGGGAGAAACGCCTTCCAATTAGAAAATGGGGCCATCTATTCCGAGAAAGACTGCCTTCTGGGATCCTCCTCTGCCTCTTCTCCAGGATCGACGTCTTCGGTCTCAAGGCCATCCAGACCCAGCCTTCAGACACGACCTCAGGTATTTAGCGTTACCGACAAATCACGAAGACTGTTCCAATTCCTCCCTTGGGCCCCACTAAAACCTCAGCAAATGTGGAACAACTTCGAGAGCCTTATCCTATTCCCAATTCCAAGTACTCTTTTCCAACCAAACTACAAGTTTAAAGTAGGCCATTATCTTTTGTCACACCAAATTATCTTCAACATGGAACCAAGTTGAGTCAAACTGACGGTGCACAATAAAAGGCAATTTGGAGCGAATGCAACCGTCCCCTTCGAAAAATCTAGTTTTCCCAATCATGTATGCAAATCCTCTCGATTCAATCAAAACTGGACCCCAAAAAGGAAACTTGGGACTGACATTGATACCCAACCTTTTCGATCAAGTTAAATCGTTAACACTTTCCATTTCTTCTCTTAGATTGATAACAACAACATCCGGCCTTTGGATGCAGGCATTCAATTCTCAGGAAATCGCGATCGAGACCGAAACCGCGACGGCGACGCCGATCGCGATCGTGGACGAGAACGCGACGAAGATTTGGATCGCAATCGGGACCGAGACCAAGACCGAAATCGGGACCAAGCCCAGTTCCCATCCTCTGCAACTGACCAACAAGGCGATCCACGAGATTGTGAGGCCTTCAATCTGGAAACCACGTACGAAAAAGTGGTCGATTACACCTATGAACGAGGTTCCAAATCGCAAATCACGGTTGTCAAGGACATCGGAATCATCATTCAATGCTTGACCCAGTGCAACATTCAAGGTCGGAATTGTCTGTCAGTCACGCTATTGAATGAGCGTGGTGGTCGGCAACGATGCTTTGAACATGACAGCTCGGCTTTCGCCGACCAAACCGATCCAACTGCCGAGACGGGGATCACTTACTTCGAAAAAATTTGTGTCCGTAAGTGATGAGAGTCTTTTTGTTTGCCTTGTCGGAAGTCAATTCCCCAATGACATATGCATGCAAGATCCATCAAATATTCGTTCGACAGAATCCCGCTTCGGGGCTTTTCCGTCTCCGTCGTTTTTTGTTCAAGCAGCATTGAAGTGTTTTTTTAGCCATGAGATCTGTTTAGTAGTCAAGTCATCGTACAATGAAACGAGGCTTGAGGTGCCATCCCCTCATCAGGTTTGCTCCGAGCACCGCCCACGTACTACGTTCCTCAGTTTCCATGTGTGTATAAGTGAGTGTGATTTGAAGGCCATTTGCAGGAGTGGCATTTCAAGACATGCAAGGCAGAGATGATAAATGGAGGAAGCCTTTGTCAGAGCAAATTGTGTTTTGCACGAGCCCCATCTTGAGATGAAGAAAGAGAAGCTTCTGAAGGCAAAGCCCAGAAAATGGAACATTTTCTTTCTTCTTTTCGTCTCGTTCTCTCCACTATTCCGCCATTTTCGTGCCAGAACGAGAAATGTCTTAAATGACAGGTGTGCAAAATCAAAGTCTCAGGGTTTGCCTCGCGCAAAATGTTGCTTTGATTTCTTCAACCTGAACTGCTGACAAAAATATATGTAATGATTGGAAATTTTCTCCAGGCTTTGAGGTTGTCAATCAAACAAACTCTTGATCTAACGAGTATTTTCTTGTCAAAAGTATTTTCAAGACCAGCGATTAGGCCTTTAGTTATCTATCTAGCTTGCCTTGCACAGAAGATCGCAAGTAACAGTTTTGGATCAAGAACCTTGGTCTAACATGTCAAGAAAGTTATTTGGTTCTCCATTCTTCAGGTCGGAAATGCCGCAAAAGTTGGACATACGTCCGCGTTCCTCAATTCGAATACATCGGAGAGGCCAACGAAGAGCTCGGCGGAGTGAACTCCTTGGCCGAGTGTCGAAACCTTTGCTCGGAAACGACGCTTTACGAATGTCGAGCCGCCACTTACTACAGCAACTCCCGAATTTGCAAGCTCAGCGAAGAGACTCGTCGGAGTGCCCCGAGCGACTTTCGACCTGCGGATCGAGGCACCTACTACCTTGAGAACGAATGCTCGGATCGTAAGTGGCATCAGATGATGAGGGATTAATTACAACTGTTGTCGCACCTTGGACAGTGATTTGTCACGCCAAGGGTTCAAGGCCACACCAAACTGGCTTTTCCATTGACAAATCATCATTGTCATCCTCATGATGCTTTTGATCATTATTACTGCTGCTGCTACTACTACAACAACAACAACTAATGTTAGAGCTGCTTGTTCTACTAGCTACAATTGTCATCATTTGTTGTTTTAGTTCAAAGCAATTGTGAATATGTCGACCAACCCGGGACCTATTTGCCCTTCACGGATACCTACATTCCATCGGTCACCGACATTGAAGAGTGTCGATCCCAATGCTCTGCTCAAGGCCAATACAACTGTCGCTCTTTCAATTTCAACGCATTTCGCAAGGAGTGCTTCTTGTCGGGCGATGATTCCATCAGTTTGCCCACGGGTCTACAGAATGACCGGGACTTCACTTTCAGCGAGCGAGCCGGATGCAACTCGGGTAACCAAGCTAATTTCGGGCCATCAGGTGTCAAGGGTAAGAGATCAAATCACAAGGAAATGCGACTTGAAATTCTCACTTCACTGTTTTCACGACAAGTCTCGTTTGTCGTCGTTCTCTTTTCGTTGACCTGAACTCCTTTCAGCATGAGCTTAAGTTAACGCTCTGGCTTTGTCGTTCATTTTTTCCCTCGTTTGCTTTGAGTTTTCCCTTGTGTTTGGTCTCTTTTGTTTCGTTGGTTTTTTATATGTGTACTGTATATGGACTGTCTCATTTGAATAAGCATGAATAATATGGTTTTAAATAGGCCCGGCTGGGCTAATTTCAAAGCACTTCCCCGGCAGTCAGCCAGCCAGTCATCAATCCCGTCACTGGTGACTGCAGGTGGTCGACTGGTTGGCGAACAACCATCCATCCATCCATCCATCCATCGCCAGGATTAACCTAATTGTGTCGCTTGTGATCTCTTTTATGTACAGTTCGAGTTGAGTGCACACCATCTGACATGCTGGTTCGACTGGCTTTGGCCCGAGATTTCAATGGCCGGATCTACGCCACCGGAAATCCTCAGGCGTGCTTCGAACTCGGAAATGGCCAAAGCGACATGACTCTCCGGATTCCCCTGGGCTCACAATGCGGAACTGTTCAACAGGTACGTTTGTTCCGATCTCCACTCACTTTTTTTCGACAAACTGTCAAGGATGAGCTCCATAGTTCGGCGACTGATGATTGCGCACATAACTGTTCTTTTCTTCCGACGCAATGAAGAGAAAAGCCAATTTGAGCTTCCTTCAAAGGAAGCTTGGTAACTGATGGCGGATGCAAAATTGAATCATGACGGGGACTAATTTTCGCACGTTTGATTCGGGAGGCAAAAAAAAAATGATTGCCATGACAGAGTAAATAAATCGGGCTGTCAATCGGTATGATTCGCGGAAAATTGAGTCAATTATGAAGGCGCCAATTTAAACTTGAAAACCATAAATTGGTTCAGCCTGAATGTCGTCCCTTTTACTTTTTTAGAACAGAGGGCGTTACGTGAACCACGTGGTCATTCAAGAGAATCCGGTGATTATGCAAGACACTGATAAAACAGTACGAGTGGAGTGCGCCTTCACGGCTGATGACCAGACAGTGTCGTTCAAGCCCACTGCCGGAATCGATGGTCGGCAAGACGGTGGAGGTGGTGGAATTAGTGTTACGTGAGTTCCGTTTTTAACTTCCCATGCTAAAATCACCAACTTGGCAAAGTACAAAGATGGTGGCCATATTCGAGGTTTTGTAGGTTGGGTTTTCAGATGTTTCGAGCGCTCGCAAACAAATTTTTTTCCATATTAGAGACTCTAGTCCTTATAATGTATTGATTTATAAATTTTAGCGTACCTTTTCAACCAACGGGAACAAATATCGTCACAAACACGGCTCCGACTCCAGGGGTCAGAATGCGTGTTGTCCGCAAGAATGGCGAGACTGCAAACATGGTTGGACTTGGAGAAGACCTTCAACTTAGAATTGAGATTGACCAAGACTCGGCATTTGGTCTCTTCGCTCGCCGCCTTGAGGCCAGAACCGACAATGGCGAACTTATGAACCTCATTGATGAATCGGGATGTCCGGTCAATGAATTGATCTTCCCAGCTTTGGAACTCGAGACAGATTCTCGCGCCTTATTTGCCGACTTCAAAGCCTTCCGTTTCCCGTCTACTCCTATTGTCAATTTTGTGGCCACGGTACAATTTTGCCAGGAAGTTTGCGAACCTGTAAGCAATTTGGACCATTTTCATTTCAAGTCACGTGTGACTTGTGTGTACATTAGTAACCGATCAACATTTTCTTAATAACCTTTTTAGATGGAATGCTCGGGCAACTTGAACTCGTTCGGAAGAAGACGTAGAGCACTCAACGATACCGACAACGAGGAAAACTCGGGTACGAGGTCCTACTACAAAACTGGGGATGAAGTGTCAGTTACAACCTCGACCACATTGCCCTCGACCACTAACGAAGCTGTCCTGGCCAATTCCTTGGATATTGCCCAAGATCCAACGAGTAGAACCTCTCGCTCAACCAACTCTGAGAATGAAGACAGCCAACGAAGTGGAAAATTGCTGCCAGATCACGTAGATTTGGGTTTACGACTCACGGTGGGCGAAGAAGTATTGCAAAAACCGTCCTTTCCCAGTTCCATGGGAGGTGGACACTTCCCTGAGACTAGTCCGTACACTGAACCAGGCTTAAATGCATATTATCCTTCCCTCGCAAATGCAGGAGGTAAGCTGGCCTATCAATCGAAGTTTTCAAAATCAATCTAACGATAAGGCGGAAAAAAGACAAAATGAGGATATCATCTGTCTTTCTTCTGACAAACAACCCGTGCATATCTGGTGGTAGACCTGGTTATCCTCAGTGTGGGACAAAACAAGCAAATTGAAAATATAGCCTGAAATTAGTTCGAAAAAATGAGCAAGATTTGACCCTCAAAACCCAAATTTCGTCAAAGCCTAATCATCCCCAAACTTGACAACTCTGCCCTATAAAAGAAAATGAGTTTTAGAACGGCAAGTGGAACGACCAGAAGAAGACTTCTTTAATTACGAATATTAATCACTAACATATCTTTGCCACAAACCTCCTACATTATGCCATCGTTCCCATCATTTCCGTTTTTCAATTTCAGGAGCTGCTGTTGGCGATCCAGCCTTGATTTGCAGCCCTCCAAGCTCACTCATCGCGGTGATTGTTATCATTCTGGTCCTGAACGTAGCCATGATCGCTGCTTTTATCTTGTTTTATCGGCAAAAGCGAAAATATTGGTCCAAGCGAGTGGGTGCTTCCGGAATGGGCCCCCCTCCGCTGCCCACTCGTCCATCCTCATCGCCACCTTCAACCACAATTCAAAGTACTTCTGCCAGTGGAGTCATGTTCAAGAACCCTTATGAACAACCTCAAGGGGTCACCCGACAGAGAATAGCGGGTCTCCACTCATCCATGAACTCGCTACCACGCGACGACCAATACTAAGGGCCTCCTCGGTTCAAATCCGAAGCCTTGAAAATGCCAAACAGTGTGACCTCAACCCCAATTCTCGCCTTTCAATGGCTCACATTCGTTGTTCATGTATCAAACCAAAGTCTATTATGAGCCACGTGGGATTTAGGAAGAGACCTGCCAATTCATTAATTTGTGCCCCGCCCTATTTGCCAGACAAACATTCCTGCCCAAACTATTTTCTTACTCAACAAAATTACATCACTTCGTTTCTTCCATTGTGTGAATCGTTTCGACAAAACACGTCAATCCTTCTTCCGTCATTCTGGCACTCTAACCTCAAGTAAACCAACAACCAAGTTGGATCTTCTCGGATCCTGCCATTAAAAGAGCGACGAACGAGCCAAGGGTTTCTCTCTGGCCCAAAAGTGGCTTCACCAGCATAAAAACCACCCGAGATTGGCCGTAGGAAAGTCGTCAGTATGATGTGCCCAAAACTTCAAATCCAGGCCCGAAAAGCGTCAGCAGTAAAAAAAAGACCTGGCTCTTTAACAAAGTCTGAAATTGGAGGGCCAAAAAGAGACTTTGCCCCAAGAGCCAAGAGCTTGGAAAACTAGAGGAAACGACCGATGCCTTGAACGGCAGAGCGACGACATTAAATGAAAGGAGGACCCTGTAATTGAGATCCCGACAAAAGGAGGACATTTTAAAGGATTCCATCCAAGTTAGCTCTCTCCTGTCGAAAGCCGTGGCCGCTCATTTGAATATAAATGAGAAATCCTAGTGGCTAAGAAGAAGTTCCTCGTTTGGAACAGTTTCGTTTAAGAAAGTTTCTACGACAAGAACTTGAAGGTTCCAAAACGCCTCGACACTTCCAAGTGAAATTCCACAGATCCCACTTCCTACCATTCTCTTACATACTATTAGTACCAATACGATACCATGCCAGTCATTATACCGGAAAAATCCTTTGATTACCTGAAAATGTATTCAGTATTCACCAAGCGTTCACAATCAAATCTGAGAGAACAAGTGACGAGTTGAAGAAGTTAACCGAGTGTGAATGACTGACCGTCAAATGCTCCTGTACAAACAAACTAGAATGCGTGACCAACGTGGTGGAAATTGGAGTTGGTCCTTGGGACAAACTTTTGTGGGGAAAGTGATCCCAGTCGACAACTCCAGGGAAAATTTGAGTGGATGCCAAAGTTATTACATTCTAAAAGCATTATCAAAATACTACTATTCTAGCTAAAAACTACTTCTTATTACCATCATGGGATAGAAGGTCAATCTCCGATTTTGTATAGTTTGTGAATGAAACACCTATAAACGAGATGAAAAATATATGTTTTCTAAAAATGCCCCAAAAACGTTTATGCAAGAAGTAAGTTGATGTGAAAAATAAAATCGTTTCAATCTGGAGCCTAGCACCAATCTTTGGCAATACCTTCCACTTATGAAAGTGATCCCTATTGTTTGAAGAAATCCAGTTTTCTTTGACAAAGTGACAAGCCTCCAAAGTTTGACATCTCCGATTCTCGAAGATGAGGATCTTGATGTGATCAACCAAACTGGTTTCTAAATATTCATAGAGATTCTATTAGAAGAGAAAGTGCAATGACGAGAACATTCTTTCCAATTAGATTATTGGGCTTTCGTGAAGTTGAGGTTTGCCCTTATTCGAGATCCTAAAATATATTTTCCGATAATAAGAATATAAAGCAAAGCAAACTTTCCAAACCTATGAACGTTGCCAGAGGAGCTTCAATCCTCCGTATTCATACCCCTAACCAAATCGCATTCCTTATCAAGAAAATGACTTGGCCAACCAACTTCGATAGAGCTTCAAAAATGATTGAACATTCAAATACAATTGATGTTAAATTAAACGTCCAATTCAATTAAATTGGTGTTTTTTGGTGTAATTATATGTAATTTGGGGGACTTTTTTTCATGCTGGGTCCAAAAAACAAGAAATCAGGGAATGATAAAAATGTACATATTTGGGAGCCATTTTACGATGGAGTTCTAGACAATGGAATTTTTTTATAAATATTTACACGATCTTCATTTTCATTTTTACAAGGCACCACGCACCGTTAGAAGGACTACAGGGCTTTTGAACGAATCAACTAAAATATTACGTTAAATTGCTAGTTAAACTGTAGTAAAAAAGGCAGCAGAAAAATTGAACCTTTCAAGGAATGATCTTCGATCTTGCGATATTAGCATATCATCAACCGACATTGTCTTAGTTATCTGTTTCTTGTTTTTTTTTTTGGCCGTCGATTTTCTCTTCTATTAATTTGAAAAAAATCCTATCTCCAAAGTTGAATTATTCAACAATCCCGACAATAAAAATATTTGCATTAATTTTGCATTACAAGTAGTATTTAACAGTTTGCCATTAAAGAGATCACGGTTGTTCCAAAAAAGTTCCATAAAACAATTACTTTTTTGAATCTCTTTATGGTTAAAACTTAATTTTGTCTATAATATCTGGGAATAAGTAGGCATTAAAGCAAAACCAAGTTGGCTCTCTCAAAAATCATTTTTGACCACTCTAACAATCATCGTCATCATCAAATCGAGATGGCGACGACAACCAATTGTAAGGTTAGATTCCTCTTCGTCCCGTACGTGACAAACGTAGCTCGGCTTCAAAAACCATCTCACCAGTACCTCACTAGTACGTACATGAAAATCGACCAGTCTGTTTTCTTGTTGAGTTGAATTTAGTTGATTGAACCATGTCGTCCTTGAAAGAGATCGTTTCTGGGTTGCCCCTGGATCCTTTGCCTCCCAAGCGAGTGCGAGATGAGAGCATCGTTCATGCTCCCAAACGAAAGCTCAATTTGTCCATTCAAGACCAAAAGGTAGGTTCCAAGAAGGAAGTGTACAAATAATATTTGTGGACCTTGTTTTCGTAGTTTTCAACCTTGGTCTTGCTTGGAGTGTGCATGAAGAATGAGTTGAAGCAAAAGATTGTGCATCAAAACAGATTCAAAAGCAGCTTTTGAAGGGGCTATTTTTCATCTTTTCTATACGCCGCAAAGCGCAAAGTCAGCTCAAGTGCCCTGGCAATTTGGCGAGCGATTCTCGCAACAGAAAGTTGGATTTAAGAGAGATTTAGGGGGATTAGATCACACAATTTGTCAAGAGAGCACCAAGAAGAAAACGAATCGCACAAGAAAAGATAAAAGAAAGCAGTTCAAATTTCTGGGGATGATATTAAAAACAATTTTGTCACTTACGTTTAACGTTTTCTCTCAGCCTGGGAATTTGTATCCACAGTACTTCATTTGAATATTTTTTCGTCGATAATTAGCCAAGATGATGTTAGCAAATTTCCCAAAATCAGTTTGGTATTCGATTTAACCATTAAATGGATGCTCATTCCTTATTCTGAATGGGGGAAATCTCGTAAAAACTGGCCATGATATCAGTTAAAAGTGGAAAGCTCTGGGCAAGGTACTTTCAAAGAATCTGGCCTTTTTTATGTTTCTAATGCCACTAAAAGTTCCATGACAGAGCTAATTCTAGGGTTGAATGCCTTTTACGGCAATCCCAGATACGGAATTTGAAAATATCGCTAGAAATTCATCCACCGTCCTATTGTAAGCTTTAGATCGATCCAAGCTCAAAGCTCTCTCGATTTACGCCATTTGGCCCATCCTGAAAGTTATTGTTCCTCAACGTTGGAACAGGGTAAGGCACCGTTAAATGATCTCATTTTTCTTTCTTTTGCATTACGGAACTCATATTATGAAAGGATATGTGAAAGAAGTCGAATTCCCGCTTGATAAAAATTCAGCTTCTATCGTTATTAAGAAATCGTTCAGTCATCAAATATTGAATAGAACTAGGTGTGCTTATTGTGATGCATTGTTTTTATTGTGATTCGTCGATTGGATGTACTTGCAAGAACTTAGTAGAACCCAGCCCTGTAAAGGATTGTACGCCAGATGGTTCCATTGGATCCAGCAAAGGTCGTTTGTCGCACTCTGTTCTATGATACAAATTTGTCCTACGCTCAAACTCCTCTGACAAATTTGATTGCAGTTGGCCATCCAGAATGCGTTGCGCTACTTTCCTCCAGCCCATCATGCCACTTTGGGTCCAGAATTTCGGGATGAACTTCACGAGTATGGCCATATCTACATGTACCGATTCTTGCCTCAATTGGACCTAAGGTGAGTTTTGGGCGTTGAGGTTTTGTCCACAACCAGATTGATCGATCTTGGGAATGCCAGCCAAATAATGGGGATTAATGATGCTGCATTCGAGCACCATCTTGGCCTTGAGACGAGAATTTCCACCATTTTTCGTTCCTTCATTGTTACTTTTTTGAATACTCTCTGCTTTTATCTAGAGCCTATCCAATTGAAGAGATTCCAAGCCGAACTCAAGCTGGAGCAGCTATCATCCACATGATCTTGAACAACTTGGACCGGAAAGTGGCTCAATTCCCTCAGGAATTGGTCACTTACGGGGGAAATGGACAAGTTTTCTCCAATTGGGCCCAGGTACTTTACATGATCTTGCCTACCACTGATCAAGTCCTTGAGATTTGGATTCGAAGACCAATCAATCTAACGTAATTTATCAAGCATTTTCAAAACCATAAACTTGAAAAGAACTGGAGGAGCTGGCAATATTCTGAAGTGATTTTATATCTTCAATTTTCTGAAGCTTTGCTCAAACAAGCGGAAATAAAAGTCTTTTCGTGGCTTTTTTGACTCTTGATTCCACTTCCATCTCGCTCAACCGGATAAGAAAAGAAGTGGCCTCCATTCACAACCTCCTGATGTTTTCCTCTCTCATTAGTTTTGGCTCGTTATGCACTACTTATCAACCATGGATGAAAGTCAAACCTTGGTGATGTACTCGGGCCATCCCTTGGGTTTGTTCCCAAGTTCACCACAAAATCCCAGACTGGTCATCACTAATGGAATGGTGGTACCCAACTACTCCACTCGGGATGATTACGACCGAATGTTTGGTCTTGGAGTCACCATGTAAGTAGCCCTAATTGTCATCGACACGCAACCTGAACCACACCCACCTTTCTCATTTTGACGTAAAGTTACTACTCTATTTGCACAATTTATATCAAGACTTGGGTGTGCATTTCTTTGGAAATTATCGTTGGATCATGAATGATGACCATGGAACCAAAAAGTTTCCAGGCTTACTCTTCCCCTTCTTTTTTCTGTATAGGTATGGGCAGATGACGGCAGGAAGCTACTGTTACATCGGTCCCCAAGGCATTGTCCATGGAACCACGGTAAGTACGTAGTCTTGGATGCTTCTGTGCGTTGCTCATGATTCAGGTCCATTGCATAAAGCAGCCAAGGGTAAATGTCTCGTCTGGCATAAAACGATGGAAGGCGCCCTTTATCTCGCATTTCATAAAAACGTGAAAGAAATAGATATCTGAGCGGGTCTGAAATAGGAACCTTTTTTGGGGGGGAGGGGGGGGCATATCATATCCAGTTTCACATTTCATCGTAAATAATCCCTCCATTTCCTCCATATGTCATAGTTAACGGTGCTGAACGCTGGACGGAAATATCTGGGCCTAGATTCTTTGGCTGGCAAAGCCTATCTCACATCTGGTTTAGGTGGAATGAGCGGAGCTCAAGCCAAGGTAAAATTTGAGGTTTTAAACATTTGTTTGCGAAATTTTCACTCCAAATGGATGGTTCCTTCCTTGGTTTCAGTCCGCCGTCATTTGTGGTTGTGTGGGTATAATTGCCGAGGTCAGTCTGGAAGCTCTGCAAAAACGGCATCAACAAGGTTGGCTTTGCGAGATTGTGGATGATTTGGACTATTTGGTGAAGAGGGTTCGTGAGGCCAAAGCCCAAAAGGAGGTACGTGTTTGACTGTTTGAACAGATCTTATTTGAGAAGGTTCCTCCTTAAGGCAAATGTTCATCCAAGCAAATCGCAAAACAACTCTCTTTCTCTTCACTCAAGTTCATTCTTTCCTCTCTCGGGAATGAACCCGGTAATGCACAGATGATCCTGCTCAACTCCCAAAGTCATTTCGCTTGACCTCTTGTTTTCAAAGCAACCCACTTTCCAAACAGGCATGCTTGTGCCTGTGTGTGCTTGTCTGCGTCTTCCATTCTCATTCTTTCTTGGAAAACTTCTTCCAGGCAACCAGCATTGGATACCATGGAAACATAGTAGCCGTTTGGGAGCGATTTGTCCAGGAGCTCGAGTCTACTGGGGAACTTTTGGCCGAGTTAGGATCAGATCAAACCTCATGCCATAACCCATTCAATGGAGGATACTATCCGGTCCAATTGACATTTGAAGACGGACAAAAGGTGAGTTGTGAGTTGTGCTTTATCCATCCCCCAAACCTAAATTGAGCTCTGGACTTCAGTCCTATTGAAGTTGATGGCCATGACGATGAAGATGATGATGATGATGATGATGAAAACACATACCAGGTTCAAATAGGCCAAGTCAGTAAGAACGAGGAGGGGGCTCGAAAAAAAGAGATAATGTTCTGTACTCAATCTATGTCATGCTCAGGATGCGTCTCGTAAAAATGTCCATGGCCTCAAGATAAACGAGGCTTGCAACAACGTGAGGCATTCCATGCATAAGAAATATGGACAAAAGGCCACACAACAGAGCCTTTGTTTTAGATACCCCGCTCAAAAACGACATCCATGAGAAATAGAAATCGTTCAAGAGTCTTGATGTGCGTGGTTGAATCGCACCTTGCTGAATGATTTCAATCGCTTTGGTTCACGGTCGATGTCAAACTCGAGCATTCGAAATGGAATCGTCGAGGATAAAATGGAACTCGCGTTGGGCTCTAATTTATGGGATCAATAAAGGGAAGAAGGAAGCCATGTTTGCACCATTTGTACCGCAAAGATGCGTGAGTTAGAACTAGTGTACTGTGCACGTCCTTCATGAAGGCTTCGTTGAGAAACCGTTGCTCTCACACATTTCCTCCCAAGTCTTCCTCCTTTAAAAGCATCTGTGGAAGCTTTCGATGGCCATTTACTTGGAATGAGAGTGTCTTTATGGGCTCCATGTGCATGCTGCCACCCAATTTCGATACCCCAAGCCATGCAAGTCCTTCCATTCCAAGATTCTTACTAGAGAGTAAAACTTTGGCCGTTATGAACAAGGTGGGACCTTTCCTTTGGCCTCAGAGTTATTGCAAACTCTATCAGAGGAGGGCCTTTGGCTCAATTGAAGTTGTCAAACAAGCAGGAGAAGTTCTCGTAAGGACTTTCTTCCAAGTTTCAAAGGTCGACGTCATGGAATTTTCAAAGTATGCTTCATTCCACCCAAAGGCTAGACCTTCATCAACCCCCCTTCCTACCTTCCTACTCTTATCTTGTCCATTTTTGATGTTTGTTAAATCCATTTCGGAAATGAGCCAAACTCCCTTGGAACTCCAAATCACCTTATTTTTGTGGGGAGAGAACTTCTTGACCTCGGTACCCAACAAAGTTCCGACTTCATGTTTTCCATCCGAGGCCACAGTACGTAGTACGTAAGTCGAAAAGCTGGTGGGCCGGCCAAAAATATGTCAGAGTGTCTTGAGCCAAAAAACTTGTTCCCCAAATGACATCGTAATCCATCTCGCTTTTTTTTCTCTGATAGGGCTTCATAGAGGGTGACCTTGAAACGAAAGCCCTGGAACAGTTTTTTTGCCAAAGCAACACTAAAATATTAGCAGGGCCGTTTTTTGATCGCTCTCTGTCAAATTATAATTTTGCGTCCATAAATTCCAAGGTTTTAGCCCGACCTTTCTTTCATTTGCAGCTTCTGGCTAACGATCCCGCTAAGTTCCAATCTCTTGTTGAAGAGAGTTTGAGACGTCATGTCAATGCCATCAATACACTTTCTGATGCAGGTGAGTGGATTTCTAATTCATTCTCTTTGTCAGAAAATTTCAATCTACCCCACACTTTCTAACTTTTAAAGCTATATTCTGTACTTTTGCGGTAGTTTTGGCAAATTTAATCCAGAATGTAGTTGTGGTCCTTTTCCAGACCATCTAGACTTGCTATGAATCTAAATAAATCTCTTTTACGTCGTAAGAATCGTTCTCCGAGTAAAATAACTGGGCAATTACGTTTTTGTTTATGACAAAATCTTGGAAAATCTACCGTACAGGACAAATTAATGTGTTCTTTTTATAACTGTCCCAGTGCATTTTACACTCCATAAGGTTACTTGATGCATTGGAACATTTCCAGGTAACCAAGTGGAAGAAGTGCACTTTCGTCGATCATTGATCAATGATAAACTTTCGCATGATTGCTTCCTCTTTTCTCGGCTTGAATTGGCTAAAGCACTTTTTGGCCAACTCAAAGGTCGATTAAGAACACTTTTATTTCCTTTCCAATCCTTCCAATTCATTGATCTTGGACCCCTTCGAAGATTTACGTCCCCCAGTCATTTCGCTATATGTGGTTGTTTTTCCCTTTGCTTCTGAAAAAGTTGGATCCAATTGAATCAATCTGGGATCCACTTCATAACAAAATCCATTGAGCCATGTTTGAAGAGGAGGAATGTACATATGGAATCAAAACAAACTGAGAGGCACGACTGTTTTCCATGTTGTTCCAAGGGACTCAAGACGAGTTTGTGAGATGCAAGAGTCCCAGAAAAGGGCCCCAAATTCGTCCCTGGAGTTCCAGAAAAGCTCAGAGAGACCTCTCCAGCCAGAACTAGGACTGGTTATGTTCTGAGGTGGTCCTGGCATTGCTCACGGCGACGTGTACTGGATTTAAAGGGAAGAAATTAGGTCCAATGCGCCAAAACCCTTCATAGAGTGAGTCCTTCTTGGTCCAGGGATGCCTCAAGATGTGAGAAGTTCGAAAGACCAACCCAGGAACCTCCGTAGATCATGGTATCAATCTGGAGTGCCCAGTTGTTCGCTTCTGATCTTGGAAGTTTCTAATGGCCGTGTCTTGAACGTCTCATTGAACATGTGGACATGGCTCACATAAAGATGAATGTAAAGGCCAAGCTCACACATACACTTCATATCTACGCTTCAACTCAATTTTCTGCCTTGGCGTGCTTTACATTTGAAAAGAGTCCATTCCCTCCATTCTTCTTGGAACAGATCGCTCGAGCTGATCTTTCAGACGGTTTGGTTCTTTTCAGCCGCGAATGAGGAAAAGAATGAATGAGTGAATGAATGAATGGGAGAAGGAAAGAATTGAATTTCAAACCAAGTCAAATTATTTCATTGCAGGCCTTTTCTTCTGGGATTATGGCAATGCGTTCTTGTTAGAAGCTCGACGAGCTGGTGCAGATGTGGGAGTCAAAGTGGGAGCCAATGCCGAGAATGCCAAAGGCAAGAAGTTGGGAAATGGAACAACGAAAGTGGCTGAACTTGGAATCAATCCTGGAACTCGGTCCGAGAAAGGAACAGAGGATTGCGACGGAGACTTCGGCATTGCTTTCCGTTATCCCTCTTATGTACAGGATATCATGGGGTAAAGGAAATACGAGAAACCTTTTTGCCGACTTTGCAAGTTTCTTTTCAGCCATTATATCACAAAGCTGGAAGGGAGCGTCCTTCTGAATATCAATCAGTATTTGAAAAGTTTTCCTCTCCAAGTTAGGTCTTGAACGCTTTGTGTTCCATTCACGCACATTGTCAAGTTCTAAAGATACCGATTTAGCGTTTGATTTTGGCAAGACGTTGCTTGTTTGAACTTGTCCTGATTCTCTTTCCAACAATCTGAGGTCCCATGCATATAATATGAATCCTTTCTCTTTTTCCAGAGATATCTTCTCCCTTGGATTTGGTCCATTTCGCTGGGTGTGCACTTCTGGAGATCCTTCAGACTTGGCCAAAACAGATCAAATTGCCATGAACGTTCTAAGAGAGATAATTGCAAGTATGGAGCCAACATTGATTCCATTGATGCAAACTTATGATTTCATTACACTTTGGAATCAAACGAAACGAGCAAACGAGGATATGATTAAAGATTACGACTGATTGTTCAATAATTTTCTTCTTCTAGAGGGTTTGTCCACTGAAATTGTTCAGCAATACCAAGATAACCTAAGATGGATGAGCGAAGTTGACAGACACCAATTGGTCGTCGGTTCCCAAGCTCGTATTCTTTATTCGGATCAGCAAGGTCGCGTGGCAATTGCTTGTGCCTTCAACCAGGCGGTGGCAAAAGGAGAGTTGAAGGTCAGTTGTGAGGTTGCCTTTCCGTTTTACAAGGGGCAGACCAAAAAGAATGCAAATGGCTTAATATCTTGGGAGCAATAACATTTGTCTAACCAATCATTAAAAGCAATTTCTAGCATGATCATAGCCTCGAGATTTGACCAATTTCCAAGGATGTCACTTCACTCTAAAATATGTAGCAAAGGAATATTTAAGGATGTTTTTGCTGACCCCTACCGGAGTTTTCTGGAGGCCCTCCAGGTTCTGCATTATGTGCTTTCCAGTTCTTTTTCCTCAATAGGAACAACCAAAAGTTTCAAAATGTTACATCCGAATTACGTTGTGACCAGTCCACAATTTGGAACCTTTTGTGGATCATGAAGACCTCAGTCTTAATTTTTTGAGCGCAAAATAGTGGCACCCTTCTTCTAGTGATCTTGTGATGCACAAATAAGGCTTCAAGATCCTTCAAACTATGCCACAGGAATGGGCACTCTTTGATGGAATCATCTAAGTCGTCACTTGCCTTTTTGACTCAACAAGGTACCTCACAGGCTCAACATTGTCAACCCATGATACACATTGCTTCAAATTTAAACTTCATTGACTTTCTGCACCCACATCTTTCTTATCTTTTTCACGTCGTCAAATGGGGTCAAAAACAGGGTTGCTAAAACTCTGAAATTCTACGTGATATTTTTTTTTTTTTAAATTCCTCGTGTCGATTAAAATTACAAGGTCGTTTACATTCTTTTTGGTACATCCCTCGTGAATCACGCAAGGCGACAGCAGAATGGTGACATGCAACGGAAGGAAGATAGTGCATTATTTTTCAAATGTTATCGCTAGGCCTAGGAATTTGATGCGATTGCATACTTCTTTATTATGATCGCTTAATTGAATTTTGGTTTTTAACGCAAAAATATGTGTTGTTTTTAATTTGCCTGAAATGATTTTTTGAAGACGATGTGATAAGTAAAGTCAATATTTTCTTCTTTTGCTCGCCCACCCCCATAGGGACCCGTTGTCATCAGCAGGGATCATCATGATGTAAGTGGCACAGATAGCCCTTTCCGCGAGACTTCCAATGTGACCGATGGCTCTGCCTTCACTGCAGGTAAGCTTTCTTCTTTCATTTCTAAGCGCTAAATCAACAAACCCTGAGGAATCAGTCTTCAAGATTGATAGTAAAAAGAAGCTTTTCTTCGACAATAGCTTTGTTAGTGTCTGGTCCAATTCTTGGTTGGTGCCAAGAAAGTGTTTTTCCTTTTAACGGAAATTAAAAGCGTCCTTTCGGTGAAATGGAAAAGGAGAGAAAGAGAGAGGGAAAGCCCAGAAGGAGCACTCCAAGCAAATCAAATGCCAACAAGCCAGTAAAGAGTCTAATAAAATAATTTTCCCTCTCTTTTGTTGGTCCATTTGTGTGTGGTAAACATGGATCTCGGAACAATTGCGTGCTTCAATTCAACGTTGTCGAGTAGTTGTTAATGGAGCACTCGAAGACGATTCTTGGAGGCCACCAAGTCCATGGGACTGAGCTGAAGGGTCACGTTGGAGTGTGGATGTAACGTTCATCCTTTACTAACCATGCTTGGTTGAATCTTTTGGCTTTCATGCATAGTTTTCACTCGGCTCCCTTTTTCAAAAAGTTGGATCCCGTTTTTTCTCGGGCCTCGGCTTGATCTTACTCCCAAAATGGGTAGTCATCTAATACGTACAACAGACTACACAGACAGTAGTAGCAGCCCAGGACTCTAGGCAAGAAATGGGACCCAAACACAGAGTTTCTTTTCTGCACCATCTTTTCCTAGATGAGTCAAAGAAAGAGGACCTTGGGAGGCCCAGAAAATCGCCGCAGTAAGAAACAAGTGCTCGAGAATACCCCAAAAGTGTCGGCATCTTTACGAGGCCTTAGAGCCTTATTTTCTTCCTACATGTACAAATGAGGTCCAGAAAATATCACCCTAAACATCTACGATGCATGCCTTGCAATGCCTACCAATAATACCAGGCCTTGTTTAGATACACGGCAAAAACAAGTATCAACACTTTTTTCACCCAAAACTAGACTTCCATGCGACATTTTTCTAATCCACTTGTCCGTATCATTTGTCGCAGACATGGCCGTTCAAAATTGTATTGGAGATGCCTTCCGTGGAGCTACTTGGGTAGCCTTGCATAACGGAGGAGGATGCGGATGGTAAGGAAAAATGAGCCTCTGGAATTTGCCATAAAAAAATATTTTTACGAAAAATTGAACGAAGGCCACTCAACAAGACTCGGAGTAAAGGACAATTGATGTATTTTTATTGTTTGTGATGAGCAAAGTCAAGTAGGATCGTACAGAACAGGCTTTATCCACTCTTCCATTAACGCGTGAATTGCAGGGGCGAAGTGATCAATGGAGGTTTCGGCATGGTCTTGGACGGCTCTGAAGAGGCTGAGGCCAAAGCGAATTCGATGCTTAATTGGGATGTGGCCAACGGCGTTGCCAGACGGTGAGAAGTTGCTTTAGATTTTGTAAAAAGGTTCCCCTTTAGCTCAATCAATTTCAATTTTCCTTAGAAGCTGGAGCGGAAATGTGAATGCTCAAAAGACCATCAAAAAGACTATGGAGAGAGTTCCAAAGTTGGTGGTTACCACACCACATCCCATTTTGGATCCCGAGCTTCTGGACAAACTCTTCTAATGAATCGCAACGTTTTTGGCGAGATCAAAAGGGCGCAATTTAAGCCAATGTGGCATTATTTTGACCTTTTAAGTTTAAGCCTTTTAATGAGTGTGTTATAAGCAAAATAGGACCATTTTTTTGTTGTCCATGCTCGAAATTCAAGTTCACTTCCAACTTTATCATGAGTCCCTTGATAGAACGCTTTAAGTTTATTTCTTAAATGCCTGAATAAAGGCGACTTCATTGTTTCCAGAATATTTACTTCCCTATGTACTTTAGAATAAAGAAATTAACCAGTGTTGAATGGGTTTAACGGCAGAAACTTTTCAGTTCTTGGAAATTTTCGAAAAGTTTTTCTACCAAAAGTTGTCCTTTTTCTTTAAAACGTTCCCGTTTTTGCGTCTTTCCAGTATGGAAATTGGGGGCCTGATTGAATCTGATTTGTATTTCCTGATCTTCTTGTAATCTAGAAATTGGATCCAGAGTAATCAGAACTTTATCGATTGTTATGGTTCATTCATGGCAAATCCTGACTTGGTATTTTCAAAGAAAGATTTGTTTTTTACCGAATGAAAAAGGACCTATCAGTTTGACTACAGAATATTAGTGAACGAAAGCAAAGGAAGGATTCAGTTAATATTTTGGTTTATTCCAATGATAATCACGTGATGTTCTTGATTTCACAACTCCTGAAAGGTATATTGAACTGTTTAAGTTAAATAGATTGTCTAGGGATTGTCTATAATAGGTTATAATTGAAACCTCAATTAGATTGCATATCATGCGTCCTTAATGCACGACGAGAAAATCGGACATATGGGCACTTAATAGAAGAAGGATCAAGTCAGAGCGTTTTCGGATGGGAGGGCCACGCAGAAAAACCGTTGTGTAAAGTTAAGGTCTAATGCTTGCTTTACTGCATTTGTTAGTACTTGAGGCACTGGGGTATGTATGAAAAGATGCAGATGAAAGCGGCTAACGGTTCTGTTGATAATTTCGCCGCGAGGATTTGTGCATGGGGAAAGTCACAAGCAAAGTGGTAAACACCCGTACAATGGGCACTTTTCGTCCTATTACTTCTTCGCACTGCATTGTACCGAGTTAGGCCCTCACACAAAGAAAGTACTTCTGTTCTGTACTCTACGGTATGCAGTTGCGAGGAATAAGATACTGATATTTGACGAAGCAAGAATGATGCAGGGGGAATAATGGGATGGAAACAATATGCGACATCAATCGCAAATCGCAGAATTTGTCGGAAAAATAGAATGAGATCGTTGGAGAATATTGTTACGTCGTCTTGGAGTTGTAGTTTAAAAGTAGTTATAATAGTATTTGGGTAGCAGAGATTGACTGAAATATAAAATCACTAACTTTGAAAGAACTATTGCTCTTAACATTGCCTATTTGGATTCAGTTTCATAATCGTAGGACGGAGGTACGTCTTCCTGGAGTTGATCCTGTTCTTGAAGCTGTCGGTAGTAAGTCGCATTAGCTTGAGCTAAGGCCGCATCTGCTTTGGCCTTTTCCATGATCTGCTCGGCCTCCAGCTGCTTGATGACGCTTGAAAACGCATAAGGAATGACAAAGATCATAATGAGCAATCCACCCAAAAGTATCAACAACGTGGGCATAATATCCCTAATGTCCTTGCAAGTCACGCCTCGGTACCATGGAAGTTTAGCGGCTGCCTCCAACTGTGATGTAGTTTTCGAACGACCCGATGTCCCTGAAAACACCGACACTCGATCTGCTGGCACACCTTCCACATCGTCCGTTTCGAATAATGATCCCCGTCCCACACCCGATGTGATCCGCTCGCTGGCCACGGGATTGTACTTGCTTCCTCCGGTTATATTGTTGGGCACCGCCGAGGCATCAATGTTGAGGACATGGCCTTCGTGAACAGCCATTGTCTTTACCCGTTGTGCCGAATTAGTGTTTGCCTAGAAGTGAAGAGCGTTGCTCGGTTATTGATTTTCAATGCCAATCTAACAAGTTGTTATAGCTTTTATTGAGCAAAAAACACCGACCCTGATGAGCTTGCCAAGTAAGTGGAAAAACCATCAAATCCAAAGTCAGTGTGAGCTTCAACCAGTGTCCATTTCTTTCAAGATGCAAAGGATGTTATGGGATTGTGACAGACAGGTGAAGAGGCAGGCTCAAGTCAAAATTGAGAAAAGTGGACAGGTTAGAATAGGGGTCGGCAACCACATTTGAGTCAAGGCCCATAAATTTGATTACATGTTGTCAAGGGCCCACCAAACAGACGTTGGTAGGTTCAGGGGCCCACGAATTATCGATCAAAGCGCTTTGGGTCCACAAGTTTAGTACTATGGATGTCTCCCGGGCCCACTATTTTGTACTTTCCCCATAGTCTCTGGGCCCACCAAAGACCACCCTTGGGCCCACATGTGGGCCGCGGCCCACCGGTTGCCGACCCCTGGGTTAGAAGGTAGGAGTGTCAAATGTCAATGTCGTCTGGGTCAATTCGAGTCAGATTTAGTTTTTTTTTTCCTACTGATTCAATGTGATGCATTGGAGTTACGTGTTTTTAAGGTTGCATTACATGGAATGTCAACGCTATTCTGATTTACAGCAACACACACTCACGATTTAAGGCTAAATAAGGATTGACCTTGCATTATGTCGTCTACCGACCGTGTAACAGGCAAGAAACCATGCAATGCTCAGGAGAGAAAAAGAGAAGAAGAGAGGAGGGGAAAAATCCTAAAAAAAAAGATGGGATGAGAGGTGGGAGATATGAATTTCCAGGAATCAATTGGGAACATAGTTTTTTGATCCGTTATGAAGGTAGTACACTCGGCCTTTTCCCTCACCCAGATTTGAAAAGTTGGATGAAACAATAATGCTGCTCTCTAGATACACATATGGCTATGAACACAAACTCCCAACAATGTGAATAACCATCTACGACATGGTACGTACAACGAAGCAAGTTTTGAGCTTGTTGGAGCAAAAATCATTAGGGTTAAGGAAGGGGTTTGAAACGAGGCTCATATTACCAAGGCTACCGCACTTTTCGGGGCTCCTGCACATTCTGGTATTGGAGAGTTAGGTGACACATTCTTGTCCATGGCTTTGGAGGTAGACTCGGGGGGCGGGTGATCTAGTACAAAGGGATTTGTTCGGGGGTGTGGGATAGGTTGTGCAAGTGCGGGTGCAGGTGCGGATTGCAGGAGGGCGGTGAGAGTGTTGGTGCTTTGGATGATCAGAGAGCGGAAGCGTGGTTAAGTAATGCATCTGATTGATCACGGACCTCTGTGCTCCAATTTGCGATGATCTTACTGAGAACAGACAGGAACAAAGGTTCAGCAACATGGGTTAATGAATGTACGTAGTGAATAGCTAGCCAAATTGGATTTGCCAAGGAGCCATTACACGAGTCGAAGGTTCATCACTCTTGTGGTAAACCATTGATCAAGCAGCTTTACTTTTCGATTTTTGTACTACATGGGTGTATCAGATGCCGTGACCTGAACTCTTCACTTCATGCTCAACTAACAGCACCAAGAGATCTCTATTCTTGGGTTACAAGGGGGAGCTCAAAATTACCTGAATGAGAACGATATCCAATGCGTCGTTACTGGAGAAACAGCAGTGGAAAACCAGTGAATCGAGTGAGTTCAGGAAGCAAAAATCACTAGAGATGTTGGATTTGACGTTTTGCTCCAATCAACTCGACCTGGTGCACTTGGAATCAAGCCTTGCGCATTGCAAGCACATCAGGGCAATTATCAATTCTCTTCAGACGAAAGCTTGCCCATTCAGATTAGTAACCTTGGCACAGTCCAAACAACAAGGCTAATCTTCGTCGGAGACCCTTGCAGGTGAGGACTCCGAACTCAACTACAACTTTTACTTGTCGCACTTTGGAACCTCATCCTTGTTTCGCCATGGCTAATACTGTGACTGAGCACCACGTCCACGACCGTAATACTGGACTTGTAGTATACACACTTGGCCCCTCTCTCGCTGACTCACTCACTTACTCCACAGACCCTCGCTCAGCAACACTACTATACTGCATTCGGTGACTTCAAAGCCGGCATCAAACCTTGGGGGCAATAACGCAGAGAAAAGCGACGGGCACCACCGAGGAGGATCTTGGAAGTGTTCCTTTTCCCGGCCGCCCTCAAACTCCGACCCTCATGTTGTTTTACTTCCATTTTAGTCCCTCATGCAGAGTTCTTTGAGCCCTAGTTGTTGTGCATGAGAAGACCACCAATCCGCCTGGGTCTCTACTAAATGTATATAGCGGAGCCTCCATGTACTGCAATGGTCTTGAAGTAGTAGAAGTAGAGGAGTCGAGCTTCGTTCGGTGGTCCAAATTTGAGAAGGTACTGAGTATAGAGGAGGGGATAAGAAGGAAAGAGCAGGAAGGCGGTCGTTCGTTGGGTGGGTTGTGAACGACGCGGTGGATGGGTTAGTGGGTTGCTTGCTTACTTGCCAGCTTGCCTGGTTAGTTGGTTCCTTGCTTGGGCTCTTTTTCGTTCTCGTTTTCTCTCTATGTTGCTCGCTCTGAGACTTGAGCTAGGAAGTATTGTGTTCCATTTGGGTCTTTGCTCAGATGGTACTAATGTGATCCACGGGCCTCGAAGGAAGCGTTTCTCAAGAAGGAATCCGTCTGCAACACTGAATAATAAACTGGAAGGAAAACTGCTCATTTAAGACACTTTCCCTTTTCGACCAGGCCGTTTTGATCTTACATCAACCTATAAATGGATAATTGACTGCCATTCATTGAATTGTTGCTCCCATCACACCGAAAGACAATAAATCCAATGAATTTTGTCCGTACCATGCATTCAGAAGAAGTTTGTCAAGGTGATCCCTTTGTGTCCGAACATGGTGGCAAAACCAGTAATTTACCTACCTTTTCAAACTTTTTTGCCCCTTTTTCAATATTTGAAGGTTTGTGCATTCAGATTAAGAGAGAAAAATGGTACGTTCATACGTAGGATTTAGGGCTGGTATGTCAACGTTAAACGTTAATTTATTGCTTGTCTTATTTTTGATCAAGTTTTAACGAGTTTACCACTAACTCTGAAAAAGTGACCCGATAAATCAAACACTTTTAGTCTACATCCGTCGCCTATACTCTTTTTTGCACTGTGTGTTTTAGAGGGGCAAAAAAATTTAACAATAAACTGTTAAAAAAATGCTATTGAGTCTCTTTACGATAGCTCTTTGATAAGTCGATAGGTTCGTTGATTGTTCCCAACTCGTCCGCAACTTAGGCTTTCTTTTGACTGGATTTCAGGTAGAATTCGAAATCTTTATTTCGTGACAACTTTGGCAATACGATAATACCCGTCATTTGATTTCGTCAAGGAGTGTCCACTCCACGTTTGGCGATCGACGAATTACAAAAAGGATTTCTTTGCTTTTCTGTACATTAAAACAATTTGAAAATAAATCCAACGCGTCCAGTATGTCTCAACAAGTCATCCGTGATGTGAAAATGACGTTCCTTTCAATAGAATTTCCAGATTTTCCTTGTTAATGAGGTTGGGTGAACTCACATTTTCATTCCCGATCAGAGTTCGAGAATGCAGTCGGCTTAAGGAGAAAAAAAGGAGTTGACATTCGATTCTAAGAATTCAAGCTCTGTCTTTGATACATTTTGACAATTTGACTATTGTTCACAATTCAACCTTGACTCGAGTCTTTTTCCTTGGAACAATTGGGGGCTTGAATTTTTCCCGATCTGGGTTTTTATGGATCAGATCGTAGCACTCTTCTTGCCTACTGGCACATAGCTTCGCTTTCTGCATAAGTATGCGAATTTCAGCTGGAGTTAAGTTCATAGCCACCATAAATATGGGCGAATAAAATCCGACGACGGGACTCAAAAGATCTTGCCTGTCACTTTCGTGCATCGATAGGAAAGACTCTCTCCAATCCAGATGTGTAATGTTCGGCACATTTTCCACAGCCAAACCCGTAAGCAGCACATCATCGATAAATAGGAATGGGGTGTCGGACAATTTTTCGTAGATCAGTTTCACAGCATTTAATGTAGTGACATAGGCGGCTCCCGCGCAAAAATTGGGGAAATCTTCCCTTGGATATTCCTCGAAATTTAGGAACCATTTTGAGTTGGCGCCCGTAGAATGTCTGATAGGGTTCTCCGAGGTTTGAACAAAACATAAAATGAATGACCTCGTTGGAGACATGTCAAATGACCTCAGGTACCTTGGCAAATGTATCGTGTCGACAAAAGTATCATCGTCGGCTTTAAGGATATACGAGATCTCTGGACAGTTTTCAATAGCCCATCGATGAGCTGACGCATGCTTGTAGGTGAGGTTTTTATAAGAATCTTGAAAATCTAACTTTAAGATATCTCCGAATTCCTTGCTTTCGATATTTGTCGATTCCTCAAGCTCGTCAACGCCACTTCTAGCCAAAACAAAGACAGTGACAAAGTTTGATTGGTTGCCCCAAGACCCACGAATTGCATCACGAAATTGTTTTCTCTTCGCATGTGAGTGGATCAGATTCAAAGTCATTGATTCTTTGGCACACTTGTTTGGAGAAATAACCCATGGCCTTTGCACTAAAGTGAGATCAAAAGACTGGACGTTCGTAACTAGACACACTATTAACACAATATACACAGCCATGCCACTTGACAAGCTCACTAAAAGATAAAATTCTCAAGTCAACTTGTCCAGAGATTCGCACTAACGGAGAACGTCAGGTAGAAGGGGACTAAGCATGAACGAGACTTTTTACCTTACCAGCTGTAGCGCAATACGTGCTTAATAAAGAGATATATTGGCCCAAAATCTGTGGACGAGTGTACTGAGTTTTCTAGTTGGCTTCTATATTTTGATCACGCTTTTATGGATTACATTTGATCAACACTTTAATGGCCCCGTCAGTCCTGCTTTCAGTAGTCTCAAAGGCCTCTAAAGCATTTGGCAAATGAAATCGATGCGTTATCAAGGGCTTTGGATCGATCAACTTTTTGGCGACCATTTCAATGGCCACAGGATAGGCGTTAGCATATCGTCGAACCCCTCGAATGTCCACTTCTCGAACACAAGCAGTGATCAAAGGAATGGTCACTTTTCCATTGGGCATGCCGACCAGAACCAAGACTCCCCCTGGAGATGTGGCAGAAATACCCAAGCAGATGCTACTCTCCGCTCCACTACATTCAATTGTAACGTCTGGATGATTTCCTTCAAAGCAATGAAACACTTGCTCTGTCAAAGTGCTTGGGTTTGCGCAGGAATTCACTTTGAGAGTGGATGAAACACCCAAGTCGTGTGCTACCTAAAGTAAATGAAGCATTCATATTTAGAGAGAGCTCTTTGAGTGAAGAAATCTAGCCTCACCGCGAGTCGTTGTTCATTGATATCGGCAATAACAACCTTGTTAGCACCCATAGCTTTTGCTGTGAGATACGTCAAAAGACCAATAGACCCTGCTCCCGTGATGAACACGTTGGAACCCACGCTCACTTGACCTCGATTACAAGCATGAATGGCCACAGAGAGAGGTTCAATCATGGCACCCTCTTCTAGAGTCATTGAATCGGGCAATTTGAAACATAAATCCTCTGGATGGCAATAATAATTGGCAAGCATTCCATCCACTGGGGGAGCTGAACAAAATTTCATCTTTCGACAAAGGTTATACGAACCCTTTTTGCACAGATTGCACGTGCCACAACTACGACCCGGTTCGATGGCAACGCGGTCTCCAACCTTTAGATTTTGCACATCGGGACCACATCTGCGTACGGTTAAAATCCTTCAGCATGAAAATCGCAACAACGAACAAAAAATGCCACGAAAGTCATAAATGGATCCAACCTTTCAACCCGACCTGCTCCTTCATGTCCCAAGATCATTGGTGTTTCGACCCTGGCGTAAGCGTTTCCTCCATACTTCCAAAAATGCACATCAGAGCCACAAATACCAACCGAGTCCATTTTCACCAACACTTCGGATCCATTTGGATTTGGAACATTTCGTTTTTCCAATCTTAAATCGTTTGCTCCAAAAAGAACGGCCGAGAGGTTCAACATTTTATTCTGATGTGGTTCTCATCTTACTCAAAGCCGGTTTTTACGTGACAGTTTGTCTTAATCGAGTTTGTTACATGAACTTGGCGAAAACTAGAATCTTGATGGCAAATGAAATCGCCTCTTTTTGAAAACGAAAGAGAATACACATTCCCAATATGTCATGTTTTATCTGTTGCTTAAAGGCCGCGCTTTAGTATGTAAGTAGTTGCAAAGAGGAGCCAAGAGAGCCTATTCTTCTTTCTTGCACTTGATCATGACCTTGATGGCCCCACCAGCTCCCGTTTTGGCCGTCTTAAAGGCTTCAACACTTTCTTCTAATTGGAAACGGTGCGTTATCAAGGGTTTGACATTCACCGCTCCAGAAGCAACCATAGAAATGGCCTTGGGATAACAGTTGGCATAACGAAAGATCCCTCGTATGTCAACTTCCCGAACACAGGCATTGACAATAGGCATGGTAATTTCGGGCGCTCCCAGTCCAACTAAAACCACCACTCCACCCGATTTTGTTGCGAAAATGGCCAAACGGATACTCGATTCCACTCCACTGCATTCGATGCTAACATTCGCCATATCGCCATCAAATTGGCCATTTATTGCCTCGATCATTTGATCGATGGTAACTCCCTTTTGAACCAAATAGGTGCCAGTTGCTCCCATTTCTCTCGCCACCTGTAACTCAGAAACCAAATTAATACAAAAAATATCAGATATCGGAAAGTCTCTAAACATTACTTTTAGTCGATGTTCATCAATATCCGTAATGACAACTTCAGATGCGCCCATTGCTTTGGCGGTAAGTAAATTCACCAATCCGATTGGCCCTGCTCCACAAATTAACACCTTGGAGCCCAATGTCACACCAGCTCTTGAGCAGGCATGGACCCCTACTGCCAAAGGTTCCATTAGTGCTCCCTCTTCTAAAGAAACATTCTCCGGAAGTTTGTAGCAGAAGTCGGCCGCATGAGTGTAGTAACGACAAAGATTCCCATCAATGGGAGGTGTGGCGCAAAATTTCATCTCAAGACATAAGTTGTAGCGCCCTTCCTTGCAAAATGAGCATTTTCGGCAACAAACACCGGGTTCAATAGCGACACGATCCCCCTCTTTAAGACCTTCCACCATACGTCCACATCTAAAAGAAATTATAAGCAATGTGGATCATTGTCACTAATTTGTTGAATTTACTTTTCAATGATGCCAGCTGCTTCATGACCAAGGACCATTGGAGCTCGAACCACAAAATCACCAATCGCGCCATGGGTCCAGTAATGTACATCTGAGCCACAAATGCCCACAGAGTCCATGCGAATCAGAACTTCGCCCGGAGCCGGCTCCGGCACCTTTCTCTCTTCCAACTGAATGTCATTGATACGCTTCAGCACGGCGGTAAGATTACTTGTCATCATTATCTTTGAGAGTTCGAAAATTCACTTGCTTAAGGCACGACACGTCAGGTGCTATGATTTCTACTCGACGAGACGTATATGAGAGTGTTCCAATTTTACATGATGTACTCTATGACATGGTGGAGATGAACCTGTTTTAGATGCCTAATCCAACGCTCATCTTTTATGGTACTTTTTAGAATCCAGTTTTGAGAAGAAAAATCGAAAAAAGTCCAAAGGCCTTGTGAGAGTTGTAAATGTCTTCTTGTAGAACATCCTTTTAAAACCATTTAAGTTGGCGTCTTAAATAATCAAAATGTAAAGATTTATGCAACTGGAACCGAAAACATGTTCCTTAACTTCCAATGAAGTGTTTGTTGATGCAAACTTGTTACCATGGGTAGTGCAAAAGTTTTTAAAAAAGCATAAGGCATCACCGCAACATTTTTGAATTTTTTGACCTGATTCAATTTTGTTTTATACGCGTTATCTAAAAGTCTTGGGTCAAATTTGATCATATCTTTGGCATTTCAACTGGCGCCCATTTTCTGTCGTACAATGTGTACTATCATTTATCTAGAGCACGTTTTTAACTACCCACCACCACTGACGCTCAGGAAGTAGCGCTTCTATCATGATAGCTCTTTAGCTTCTCTAGCTTCTACTACGTTGTCTCCGTTGTCTCACTCTCCCGAGTTACTCCCTGTCCCAGCATGTCCCTCTGGCTGACTAGCGTTGCCATTTAGAACTAAGAAACACTCAAATGACATTTTTAAGGCCATTATTACAATCATACACCAGAACAATATTGGTAGTGTTGATGAGCAATAGTGTTCCAAATAAATTCGCTTAAAAATATTTTCATGATGGAAAGGATTTATCGTTGAATTAGTTTTCGTTAAATGGACATTTTCATTCTCATGGCTTTTTCCAAACTTACTAGCTGGTCTTAGTCTCGGTTTTATGGATGGCATCACTGTTCGCCTAATCGTTCGTCTTCCCCTGCCAGAATCAGTCGCATTGTGTTCTTTCCACGAAGAGGATCTACGTTTGGATTTCCAAGAGGATACGGCTACAACCCAACTACTTCTTCAGCCATTTGGGGTCTAGTAAAGTAAATTTAATCGTACGTGTACCAAGTATTATCTTCCCATAGATACTATACAAGTTGAATTAAGAAGGAAAATTAAATTTCCTCATCTGAAAAGCGTGTAAAAGATTTGGCCTACGTCATCTCAAGGTTCCTTAGAAGAGAGTTTGGCCGCCATCTTGACAGCTTGGTGCATCGCGGGCTTGCTTGCTTTCAATCGATCTCGTTCGGTCATCCTAAGAGCTGCCAGTCGTTTTGGCCCTGTGGGTTGCGTTCCTGGACGTACATCTGTAAAGGTGGTAGCGTTCGTGGAGTCGGCGACCGTCCACATTGCCATAGTCCCCAAAGCTTTTGAACGAGGGTGTCGTCGACAACGTTGTGCCGCCCAAGCCAAGCTCTTGCAAGCTGCGTGGATTGTGACGCCAGCTTAGCGTTGGCTCAGCCAGCCGACATTTCTTTCTGAGCCCTCTCCAAGATCTTTGAGGAATTGTTTCCGAAGTGAAGGTTGTTGAAGTCTTTTAAGTTGGAATATTAGTTATACAACTTGAACAATCATTATCACCTACGACTATGACATAGGCTTTGCTACAATAGCCATTATAAGGGTGATTGAAGAGCATTGGAAATGGCAACCGTGTGCATGAAAGAAGGTGGAATGGCCTTGTTATCACTGGTATATATAAATGTATTTACTAATTGGTGGTGCAGACTTCGTTGCAATAATTTATATTATAACGCTCTTGCCCAGTGACCAGTTAAATATTATGAAAAGGTTATCATGAGATAGAAATTGCCAGGCCAAATATGAACAGCGCCATCTCTGATCCGATTTAAAGCTGCCATATTCTGAGGTGACTCGTAGGCATGCGGTCGCTCGGGCTTCCCTTGTTATGCAGCATTTATCATTCGAGGGTGGGTACGTCTGTGAAAACGTACTCTTCTTGCTGAAATAAAGCTGGATCAGGCTCGTCCTGTACAACGAGAAAGAAAGTGGACCCATGCCAACTTAAAACAGCGTTAAAATGACCATGGCTTCCACGAGTTTGAATTGAGAGAAGCGCTCAGAGGTTTTCTTCGTTCAAACAGCTCAAATAACAGCTACACTACCTTCTCGAGTAAATCAATTTGAAGTGGCATAGAAAGTACGTTAAGAAGAGTAACGCACTAACGCCGTCTCTTCCGAATGGATAGGGAACGTCTCTTCGTGAATCCATGGCGAAGGTGCGCGAATACATTGCTCACAAGTGCATAATCTGACGTTTTCGACGGAACTTTGTTGAAAGAACTAGTGCAGTATACCGCAACTTGCAACATCAATGACATGGAGACTGTACAATTCAAGCAGGCATTAAAAGGGGTCTAAAACTGAAATGACAAGGCTGAGCATTTGAAGTTATCGATATCTTTGCAGCCAATGTAGCAAAAAATATTCTTTAAACCTGATCGATATTTCCAAATGGAAATGTTCTTAATATTTTAATTACAATATTGGGCATCTTACACACATTTTCTAGACAAAAGATTCACTCCGTATCCGCAGCCAATCTAGCGGTCTACTGATTCATTTTCCCTATTTAAGTGTCCAAATTAAAATGCTGTAAATCCTTCCACAAAAATATTAAATGCACTAAAGTTGGTATTCTAGACAACAACATTCACTCTGTGATGTATTCTGAAGCATAAGAAGGAAAAGCTGCCAATGTTGTCTTTTTGTCCTTTATTTTCGAATACGCAAATTACTACTTTCATATGGTAGAGTGCACCGAACGTGAAAAATGAAAATGAGAGCTCAAATGAATTGAATCAGTTTTTGTTTGCAATGTGTGTGAAGGAACCAAATCCATGAGGAAGTTCCAAAGCCAAATTTCAAGACAGATTTCGAAATTTCCCCTGATCGCTCTCTTGTTCAAGGTTTCAAGATAACAGCATAAATTCATCTTCATGCCGAACTTGAGACATGTTAATGTTTTCGATTCACTTGCTTATAAATGTTCCACAATTAGCCACCAAAGATCATTTAACCATGTTAAGTTCGTTATAATCCGCTTTGCCTTAAGGTAATTTGATCTCATAATCTTCTCTTTTGTTTTTTAGTGATGTGAATATGAACCTTACGAAATAAAAGGAATCATGCCAAGAATCGATCCGAATCAATTGCTTCAGACCCTTGGGGTGCTGTTAGCTCCAACGGGTGGAATTAAATCCACCGACGAAGTCACTCGCATTGTCACTCTTATGCACAAATTCTCACGAACACTCGTTTCCAAATGCATTTATGTACAGATCTTAAAAGCCACCACTCCCAATCTATTAGAAAGGTTCCTTGGAGAGCAAGGTTGGGAGTTGGTCAATGCTTGGTTCAGTGACGCAGTCAAGAATCAAAACTGGCCTTTCTGTAATGAAATGATAGAGCTCTTTGGTCTCTGTCCCATAAGCGCAAATAGATTGAAGGACAATGTAGAGAACAATCATGCACCTAGGCTCATAAACCAGCTACGAGCAGAGGAGAATGCTCCCAGTACAGTGAGGGATTCTGCTTCCGAAGTATACAATAAGTGGGTCAATGTGGTCTCGCCAACTAAAGAGACGCCCAACGCCCCACTTAAAGTAACCCTCAAGATAAAGGCCGATGATAAACCCAGTGAGGAGGACACGTCTCATGAGTCCAATGGGCTCTCCGTGCTCCAAAGCATGACTGAAGAGGTTTCTCAAAACATTAAAAAAGAGACCAAGCCAATCGCAAAAGAGTCCATCAAAAAGCAGCCATCATCGGAGTCTCTAAAGCGGCAACGAAGCAAAGACGATCTCCATCACAATCACCATCATCACAGTAGTAGACATAAGTCTGAGAGTCACAAGAACAGCAGTAAAGATAAGGATGGATCTTCCAAAAGGTCCAGCAAGGACAAGGATAGGGAACCAGATCGAAAAAAGCGACGGGAGGAGCGAGACAAACATCGGGATCGAGAAAATGTGGATAAAGATAAAGAACGAGAGCGTAGGAAATTCAGACCCGACCATCGAGATGAGGTGGACCCGTCAGAGAAACGACGGATTAAGGAGATCGCCAGACGACTTAAAGAAGAGGAACAAGCCAAGAAAGATAAAGAGACCCTAAACAAAGTTGGCTTCGGTGGCGCTCCTTCCATGGCCAAGATCCCGAAAATACCCAAGAAGTCATCTGAAGACAAGAAGAAAAGTGGCTTGAGTTTCGAAGACATGCTTGGTGGCCTGGACTCCAAGCCTAAGACTGTCAAGACTCCCTTAAACAAGAACAAAACCGCTTCCTTATTGGAGGGTCTAACGAAGGCCTCAACTTCTCCAAGTCAGACCAAGGCCAAGGATTCAAGTCACTCGTCCAAACATCATCATTCTCCTTCATCTTCTTCTCTTAAACGTGATCATACCTCCTACTCTACCAATGGATCCTCTCACAAGGATTCCAAAGATTCTCGCCGTGATTCCCTCTCAAGAAGGGACCCACATACTTCACTATTGTCCTCCAAAAGAGTCGGTCTGGATGATTCATCGGATCTCAAGAATCCTTCATCGTTAGTAATTCCCGAGAAGAAGAAGCCCAGTGATAATGACAGTCCCAAGATCAAGTTGTCCTCGCCTCACAACGTTTTGGACAGCTCAGGGTTTATGGATGCCATTTTTAGCTCTATCCACAAGGACGAACCTCGAAAGAAAAAGCGACGTCTCTCAGATGTTCTAGCTGAGAAGAAAAAAGCCGAGAAAACTGCGTCTGAAAACGATTCGGTTGAAAAAGGAAAGGATTCGCCGGTTGAAAATGATACAAAAGAGGAACCCAAAGAAGAGACAGCTCCCCCACCGGTGTTCAGTTTCTACCGCGATACGTTGGAAGAAACCAATGAGGAGGAGGAAGAGAATAAACCCGAGAAAGTCAAGCCCAAAGTCATGGATGATTCCGATGACAACGACACAAACCAAGAAGATGAGGAAAAGGATGATCCTACTAATCAAGATGAACTTGTTCAAAAAGAAAAAGGAAATCGAAAGTCTGTTTCGCCAAAGGGGCAAATCTCGGAAGATGAAATGCCTCTGAATGAGCCTGAAATAATGCCAAGAGATGTCAGAGGAATTTTAATTTACCATAGAGGCCGAGATCGACAGAAAAAGCGCATTACTTGGAAGCCCGAATCAAACTTGGTGGCTGTGAAATTTTTCGAGTTAGATGAAGACGAGCGTGTAAATGTGAACAAGATCAAATTTGAAAACATGCGTAGCATGGAGCTTCAAATGGAGAAGGCAGCAATGTCGTCGAAAGGGTCCATAGATGAGGAAATTTTGATCCCCTGGTACAGCCCCGTCAAATTCATTACCCCCAAGA
>CM021323.1:797397-818825 GCA_010645155.1 Tigriopus japonicus
AAACCTCTACGATCGCTACAATTGATCTCAAATCCTGGGTTAGGACAGAGCCCATGAATGCTCTTGAAAACATACAGTATCAGATACCTTTCATACCTTCTCTGAGTACTGTACAACCCTAACTTCTGAAGCCTCTCCCAATACGAGAACTCTCTCATTCCTGTGATGTTCCTAGTAAAACATCTTTGGACCTGCTCGACCTTTTGCAAACCTGTCGAACTCATTGGAGCCCAAAAGGGCGAGGCAGATTCAAGATAAGGCTGAACAGTCGACTTGAACAGAGTTAGCATCGTAATACTATCTCTGGACTTGAAAGTGCGATAGATCCAGCCACATGGTTGAAATGCCTTCCCCACTTTCAACTGAATATGCTCATCAAACTTTCCATCATCTTGGACGACAACTCCCAAATCTCTCATGGACGATACCTGCTCAATATCACAACCTCCATTGTCTTTGAGTGGAACATCTAATTTTGACGCCCCATACGTCATTGTGCGGAATTTCATCCCGTTCAATGCCATGTTACTCTCGCCAACCCAAGAGTAGACCTTCTCCAAGTCCTCAACTAAACATTTCGAGTCCTGACCATTCCTTCCACAAACTAATTTTGTGTCATCAGCATATGAAGAAATACTGGCTTTTGTTCTAAAATTCTGGAGAGGAGCAATAAAGAGAATAAACAAGAGCGGACCTAAAATTGAACCTTGCGGAACACCTGACTTGACATCATACATGCCGCTAAAAGATCCTTCGACTTTAACTATTTGCTTCCTTTCGCTTATAAAACTATCAATCCAAGTCAGGACCTTACCCTGGACCCCTAACTCTTTGAGTTGATCGAGCAAAAGACCATGATCTACCTTATCGAAGGCCTTGGCAAAGTCAAGATAGACTACATCAACTGACTCATGACTAGAGGCCGGGAAAAAATGTTGGAAAAACGTCCAAAAAATGTCATTAAAATGTCAGGAAAAAGGGCAAAAAATGTTGAAATATAGGGCAAAAAGGGCAAAAAATTTTGAAATTTAGGGCAAAAAGGGCAAAAATTTTTGAAATTTAGGGCAAAAAATGTAGGACAATACGCAAAAAAATAACTGTTTTATTGCTTTGACGCACCTCAGTTTTGACCAATTTCTGAGATCAGCAAGCATCATTGTAAAAATTTAATGGCTGGAAAAGGACTGCTATCTTACGCTGCAACTTTGCTGTGAAGTGATGTTTGCTATCAAACACCTTTTTCTATCGTATTTGGCAATTCTGTTCAAATTCACTGCAGAACTGCACCGTTTTAAGGGCCTTCTTGGGCTAGGCGTCAGTTGAAGTTCGGCCGTCCTGTGGTGAGAGGTTCTTCCTTGAGAAGACTACTTAATACAGTGTGACCAGACATCTGAAGGAAATAATGCCATCAAAACAGTTTATGTTTTAGGTGAGATAGCACATTCAGACTCTTTGAAAGGCAATAGATATTAATATTATTACTCATTTATTGCGATGTCTTTTATCATCAACATGGTTTCGAAACATTACAAAAGTAAAGCGTATGGTATGGATGTGCCAAATCACCACAGATCAAACATATGCAATCATCAGTAGGAATGGGATGGAATTCTTTCCTACTGCAATTAACATGGTGTTCAGCGTCAAGTATTTCCCAAAATATTAGCCTTCGGTGCCTCGGGTACACTGAAATCAGAGGAAGAACGCGGCTTCGCCAGAAGTATGAAGGAATATCAGAAAAAAGAGTGATTGAGGGCGGTTTGGGAAGGTCGTTGAAAAGGGTGAGCTGAACTCCCTTGAAATAGATATTAAACTCTGAGTAAATAATGGCAACAGTGCCAACAAAAAACATACTTTACTCTACTCATAGCTATTTACCCACGTAAAATAATCACAGAAACAGGGGTCACAAAGTTTCTGATTTGAACTTTTTCACAACTTTTTGACAAAAAGAAACTCAAAGGGCACTTTTCCCCCTTTCCAAAGATTTGAAATAAATTGGCATTGTAAAATGTGAAGTTGAAGAATGACAATTTTAGCAGGAAATTTTGGCGGGAAATTTCATTTGATTGATTGGTCCTTCAGAACCGGTTTGGAAAGACATTTTTGAGCAAAAATTACAAAAAAATGTTAAAAAAATGTTGAAAATTTCCAAAAAATGTCAAATAAAATTAAAATGTTATATTCACGTAATATTGGCAAAAAATGTAAAAAATTATTTTTAATGTAAAAAAATTTTTTCCCGGGCTCTACTCATGACTTTCGAGCCCTTCAATGATTTGCTCAATATGATCAACCAATTGGGTTACTGTACTAAAATGAGCTCGAAACCCATGCTGTCCAGAAGGAATTAAATCATGGACTTCCAAATAATCTACAAGCTTGGACTTCATAATCTTCTCAAAAACCTTTGCAACGCTGGAGGTAAGAGAAATGGGCCTATAATTACTAGGGAGTGACTTATCTCCGCCCTTAAAAATTGGAACAACATGAGCTACTTTTAGAGAGGAGGGAAACTTGCCCTGATCTAAAATGCAACGCATCAAATAGGAGAAAACAGGGGCAAGAATCTGTGAATATTTCATCAGAAACTGAGATGTCACACCATCAGGTCCAGGAGAACTCGAGAGCTTTAAGCTCTTGATGGCCTCAAAAGCATCTTGATCTGTGACTACCAGATCCTCCAATCGATTATCCTGACTATCAATGCCAGTCTCATCAAAAACATTGCTACAGTCATGGCCTGCTTTGACTACCCTTTTTGGAATTGAAAATACACTTGAGAACTGATCTCCAAGCATACTGGCCATAACCTCACTATCATTGACGGTTATACCGTCGACCTCAAAAGGTCCTACAGAATGCTTCATTTTTCTCTTTGTATTCGCAAACGAGAAAAACGCCTTTGGATTAGTCTTAACCTCCTGGATCACTCTACTTTCCTTCTCTAACTGATCGGAATCAATGGAGGCCCTAATTTTTGATTGGACCACATCCAATTTGTTTTGGAGGCTGGCAACAACAAATGGATTTGAAGTACGTCGAAGTCTATTCGAAAGCTGACAACTCCGTTTGAACAACTTCTTTCTAACCTTTGGAATTCCAGACAATGGCCTACCTTTTGCCACTATTTCTGGAATACCACTGGACAAACAAACCTCGTCAAAAAGTGAAATAAGCTTATTTATAGCTTTATCTATTGATGGTTCCTGCTTTAGAAAGGAAATCAAGTCCAACTCGCCTAATCTTTCAACAATAATGGGCCAGTGTTCATCTTTGAACTTAAACTTGGCCACGCCCACCTTTTGAGCAGGTTTAACTCTAGAGCTCGCCGGCTTTTGAGTAATGGTCGACCCTATCTCAAGAATGTGATGATCTGAAAGACTATATGGGGCAACATGGACATACTGGATCAGATCAGGGTCGTTGGAAAAAACTAAGTCTAAAACACTCTCTGCTCTGGTTGCAACACCAACGTGTTGAGAGAGATTACGCAAGATCGCAAACTCTTCTAATTTTTCGAAAGACGGCGATGCTGTTTTCGAAATGGGAATGTACCCATCCGGGCTAACCTCCCACTCAACAATGCTAGCCGGAAAATTGAAGTCGCCAACAACAAAGAGTCGAGAACAAACCTCTCGATCTAACTCCTTTCCAATGAATTGGAGACCTGACAGAAATGAAGAAGAGCTACAAGAAGGTGGCCGATACATTGTTACAACAGTAAGATCAAGATCCTTGATGTGACAAATCAAAACTTCTACTTCTCCATTTGACTTATGAACATGACTAAAATGTAAGTCTTTCCTGACATATAGACATACGCCCCCATGTGGGAAAATGGGATTATCAGGGCGTACTCTATCACATCGAACTAGCCTAAAACCAGCTATTGCTACTTCTTCGTCTAAAACTCCTGGACGAAGCCAAATCTCTGTAATGGAGATGAAGGAGACCTCTCTAGCGATGGCTAACTCCTCCAGTACTCTGACCTTCGTGCTGTCTTTTTTGGAAATCAGACAATGCACGTTCAAATAGAGCCCTTTTATGGGCTTAAGGTCTTCCGATGGACTAAGTTTGATGAAAAACTCAAATTCTGTTTGATGGAAGATTTTCTGCCGCACTCAGATAGCCAGCTAACCAAATCGACGCGTCAAATAAACATCTTGCAATGATCCAAAGCTACGTAAAAACATCGGACCCTTTTGAAAATTTAGTAAACATTAAAATTTAATATCAGGTTTAGTAATGAGAACTTCTCATTTCAGAACTGTCCCGCGTTTGTTTGGATAAAAAATGTTTTATGTATTCACACCTGGATTCTGCAACGCTTGGAACTCTTTGTTTATTCCGTCCAAAGTGGAGTATCTTGTACGGAACATTGTTGAAGAAGGGCATTTCCTTAAATTGAAAAGTTGAGGGCGAAACCATCACTATATAATATTGGCAACCTCAATGCTGCCATTGCGAACGTTTGAGGGTTGATGATCATGTGATCAAGTTTAAAGAAGTTTATGCGGAATAAGGATGGCCAGAGGAAATCAATTTGATATTGGCTTATCTTGCTGTGTCAAATAGTGCTGTTATGACGTGCATTTTTATGGATTTATTACATTGTCCACAGGCTTAAGAGGCGAAAATAGTATTGTTCAACGGGATCCTATGAAATTAGAGCGGATCAAAAGAGAGTGTGTACAAAATAGAGCGAATCAAAAAAGTGCCGGTTCAAAATAGAGCCTCTTCATAAGAGAGTGAATCAAATCAGAGCCAGGTCAAAAGAGAGTGTATTGAATTAGAGCGAAAATAGCGTTCGTTCAACTCCTCAATTTTAACTTGAGAAGAAAATTATAAATGACAAATCAACTAAATTAGTTAGCAATGTTGAAGGAGTTCAAAAAGACCCAAAAGGATAAGGAAAAGCTTTTTTACCAAGGCTCCTTTTCATGATAGAAAATCCCAACAAACAGGCTCGGCAGCCATAGGGTAGACGCTATAACACACAAGAAAAATTTTTGATATTTTTTCAATTTACACTTTCAAAATCCCAAGGTGTTAATGAACAGAAGTTAATTCTTTCACATTTTATTTTTGAAGCCCATGGGCATGAAGGGGCTATTGGCATTGATGAGATAACTGAGACAGTTGGCACTATTCTTTTTATGGAAAATGACCTTCATAAAGAATTTTTTCTAGGCTATGGTACAATTTTTCTCCAAAAAGAGCCTTTCAAATACTTAAAAGCAGCCTTGTTCACTCTAACCTCAGGAAATTTGAAAGAAATTTTATATTTTCACTCTTTTATGAGTGGCTCTAAAATGTCACGCTCTATTTTGATTTGGCTCTATTTTGAAGTGGCGCTATTTTGATTGGCTCTATTTTGTACCCACTCTCTTTTGATCTGCGCTATTATCATATAGTCCCTTGTTCAACAGCTGTGCAGTTATTCGAATTAAGTTGACTAATTTGGTCTTATTGAGCCTTAACACCTAGGATCGAACGGATGAACCATGGCACGTTTAACCAATGCGTTATAAGTTATAACTCTCCTCTTTTTGTTGTAACTAATACATGCAATATTATAGCAAAAAAAAAATGCGTTTGCATGTTATTGATCTTGCGTGCCGCTATAGACACTAGTATACATTATATACTAAAATACATTTGTAAAAATATCTCACAATAGTCTTTTTCTGCGCAGATTAGAATAAAGATGACATGCCTCTTTAAAGATTCTGCGAACATAAATTCTTCAATTCCCTTCAACTTTCAACCGCTTTTGTCAAAAAGCAAGGCTTGTCTCACACCAAATTTCAGGTATGAACTCCAAAGTGGCGGCGGATTTAAATGACGCACTGTGTAATGTTTCACTAATTCTCTCTAACCCTGTAGATACAGAAATGCTCAGTCAATGGAGATTTCCTTTGAAAACACTCTATCAGTCCGGCTGCAAGGGGGCCAAATGAGTTGATAGTTCGATCCATCCCGGATCAGTCAAGTATTCATATCCAACTTCGAGTGTATCATCGGGGCTTGACCGACCCGATGAAGAAATGTGGGATCGATGAAATAATGTCTGGCATTTACTAAGAATTTAAGTTGAACATATTTTCCTCTTAAGCACGTAAATTCGGTTGCTATTTATTGCAAACTTCTTCAATTGTAAGGAACCAGATACTTTGAGGGCAAGTTTTTTTTTGTTCCTGTCGGAATAGAATTGTTAGCAACCAACTTACGATAACGGGAAGGAGAGGTCAGGGTACATGCATTTTTAGGTAGCCTTAGCGTATCTAAGCGTCGAGAAAGAGTAAAAAGATAAGGATGACTCAAAGCTAAAATATCCAGCAATCATTTTCAATTAATTTTCCTAAGATAAGAACACAACATTCTTGACAAATTAGATTCGAGCAGATCAATTTACAAGCACAAAGGTTTGAAACGGCGTAATCTACGGGTTAGTTTAATCTCTTGAATCCTACGTGCGTGAGGTATTGGATTGGGTAGTTGTTGGCACCCATAGTCGACGGAATGGCGACCATTCGTAAGAAATTAGTGATAGTGGGCGATGGCGCTTGCGGCAAGACCTGCCTCCTAATAGTGTTCTCTGAGAATAAATTTCCTGAGGGATATGAGCCCACAGTGTTCGAAAACTATGTGGCTGACATCACAGTGGACGGGAAGGAAGTAGAACTAGCCTTATGGGATACGGCTGGTCAAGAGGATTATGAACGACTCCGACCCCTGTCCTATCCGGATACGGATGTGATCCTAGTGTGTTTCTCGATCGACTCACCCGACTCGCTCGAGAACGTCGTTGATCGGTGGAAGCCTGAAGTCAAACACTTCTGCCCTAATGTGCCCATTATTCTAGTGGGAAACAAAAAAGTAGGTCACCGTAATGAGTGTGGATGGGTTGGACTCAAGTGGGCCGATGGACAATGGGTTCTGACGTGAATATTGTCTAATTACTTTTACACTTATAGGACTTGCGCAATGATCCCAAAACCATCAAAGATTTGAGGAAAGCAAAGCAAGAGCCGGTCAAGCAATTTCAGGGTCAAGCAGTGGCGGAAAAGATCGAAGCCTTCGCCTACCTTGAGTGTTCAGCCAAGACCAACGAGGGTGTCAGAGAAGTCTTTCAAACAGCTACCCGAGCGGCCTTAAAGGTCAGTTTTAGATCATATTTTTCTGGTATTACAAATGAGATATTGCTATTGATTGGGCTTTTTTCATATTTAGGCCAAGAAAAAGAAGAATAAACTGTGCATTCTCTGTTAATATTGAAAGAGACAATTTTTTCTTTGATAACATGTTATCTTCAGCACCATCAATCTGCAACTTCAACTATTACTTCTACTTCTATGGACGCAATCGATCATAATGTATTCAATATTGTGATATGGGTGACAAAGAATAAATAAAACAGTCTCAACGCCAATTTAGGCGATCGAGGAGTATTGAAATAAAGGAAAAAAATGATAAAAAACGAAACCCCAAATGGCAAGAGTAATTAACATGGTTAAGAATGAATCGTTAACGGAATGAGCTTGCATTCACGGGGGAGTACAACGATTGCTTTCTTAAATGTTGCGACTGTTGGCGATTCCATGTAGAAATAGAGCGCACACAGAAGGAATTTTTACGAGCCAAAGATTGTGCAAAAGGGAACCATAACTCGTTTCGAACTGAGGCCCTCGAGTTTCGAAACATTTTATCTTAAAGGTAGGAAAAGCAAAGCTTATCATGTTCGCCCAGTTGAATGTCGACAAGACCAGACATGATCTTGTACATCCATATAATATCAGTCTGTTTTCGCCTTTCTTCAAGTGTAACCAGCCCTAACTTCAAGAGACGGTCAGAGTACGGTAGTCCACTATCAAATCCACTGATATTTTTTGTAAAACGTCTGAGGCAAAAGCTGGGCATCCATTTTCCAGGGTAGGAATTACGTAAGTTTTGAACAGGTTGATCATCACGGCCTTACATTTAGTGGTAAAGTGTCTCCTTAACATTCCCACTAAACGGTTAGCCTTAGTGCATATAGTCGAGACATGTTCATCGAACCTCAAACGGTTGTCAATTAGTACTCCCAAATCCCTATGCGTCCCGGTAGGACTAATAGTTTCACCAAACAGTTCGTAATTCATGGGGACATCAGATTTGCCAAAACGTTGCACTGCGCACTTTTGGACTTTAAAACTCATCTCATTTTTGAGGGCCCAACTTTGGATATTGTTGATGTCGCACTATAAGAGATCAGCCTGACGGGGATGATCAATTTTACGAGACAGTCTCGCGTCATCAGCAAAAAGCCGCAATGAAGATTCGGCAGAAACGTTGATATCGTTCACAAAAATTTGGAACAACACAGGCCCCAGCCAGCTACCCTGTGGAACACCAGAAGTGACGTCGATCCACACAGAGGTAACGCCTGTAACTACCACTCTCTGTTTCCTCTGGTCAAGCCAATTTTCGATCCAGCTCAGCAAATGTCCGCACACCCCAATTCTCTCAAGCTTTTCCATTAGAATATGATGTGGTACAGTATCAAATGCTTTAGAAAAGTCGAAGTGAACCACATCAAGAGATCCGCCCTCGTCCAACACGCGTGAAACCTGGTCGACATGTTCCAAAAGTGCATGATCACCCGAGACGAAATCCATGTTGTTGCTTCGTGATAAGGTTGTGCTCTTCTAAGAAGGCCATTAGTTTGTCTTTAACTCTTTCAGGACGAAAGAACAAGAAACAAGTAACGTGTTTGGGTGTGTTTGGTCCTATGCTCGTGCTCTCCCTCTCCCTCATTCCCCACTCGCAATAATTCATCCAGTTCTATATAAACCTTCCTTTCTTGTAAATACAATAGTCAACTTCGATCTTTCATCATGACTTGACAGGGTGTTATAACACCCAATTGTCCTGAAAGACTTGATAAGTCTCTCCATCATGTTCCCACAAATGGATGTAATCGAAATTGGGCGATAATTTTCCGGGAGTTTGGAATCTTTCCCCTTTGATATTGGACACACGTTGGCATGTTTCCAATCAGTTGGAACAATGCCATCCAGCAAGGACTTGTTGAATATCAACGAAAGCGGCCAGGCCGCAGATCCACCGAGTGACTTGAGCACCGATGCGGGAATGCCATCCGAACCTGAGCCATTTGAAAACTTTAGATTTGTGATTGCCCCCAAAACTACCACATGGCTGAACGTCATGTAGCTAAATGAAAACTCAACGGTGTCATTGCACAACCGCCCATTCTGCCTCTTAATTGGCATGAATGAACTTGCAAATTGTCTGTTAAGAATATGTGCTACACACAAGGGATCGTCAGTCAATCCACCTTTGGGTGAGAAGAGAGGACCCACACTTGGACGAACTGACTTTTTCTGGTTAATATAGCTGTAGAACCTCTTCATATCACGGGACAAGAGTAATCGTTCTTCATAGTCACTCTTCGAGGCTCTTATCTCCTTCTTTAAAACGGATCTCAGTTTCTTGAAAGCATCGAGGTCCTTCTGTCCTTGCCATAGAAACTTGATACGATTTTTTTCAGTACCGTGATCAACTAATCTGTAGGCTGAACACTTCTGCCGTACGAGTCAAATGAACTTGAAACGATGCCTGCAGAGTGGACTCAATCCTTTGAAGCTTGTCCATCAAAATTTGCTGTCTGCGTTTGTTACTCCTTTCTACGCAAAGCATTATGAACTCCAACCACGAGGATCCCACTGATCACCAAAATGGTGAAATGCCTAAAACCAACATCAAAGGCCAGCATCTATGGTATATTCACATCAGTATTTGATCTCAATTCTAGTTATTCAATTCAAATTTTACGTATTTGACCGACTGACATCGATGACTTGATCAAGGTAAACTCAAATTATTGAATAACACAATTTTGTTTCTGGGACTAATGAAATTTACTCTCCATCGGTTATTTTTTATTCAGTCAAACACGCCTATTTTAGGCTTTGTTACCCGGGTCAAGTCACAAGTACTTTGGAGGGACAAGGAAGAGGGAGGAGCAAAAATGACCAAAATTTTCATCCAAAGGACAGTTATACATCTATTTGACTCAACCAAAGTCATTCAAAATTCTTCGCATGCAATGCTTCATCTAGAGCAGGGGATCGTAAACTTTTTTGAGCAAGGGCCCTTTTAGGGCCCCGTGAGCCCCCGGGGCCTCCTCTCACCAACAACTATGTTGAAATTACCTATTCAAGTTACTGTAACAACCAACGTAATTTAAAGCACTAAGGTGAGAAACAAATGAAAATTGTGTTATATCGATTTAAAAATGAGGTACTACCCTGCAAATCCTTGTTTTTTTGCCTTAAAATCAGAAATTTCAGCAAGTTTGCTCCAGTAAGCCCTGTTAAGTTTCTTTTGGTGGTATTTTAGTGTAATAATATGAGTTCATAAAAAATGCAGACCTCTCAACGACACATAAACGAGTATTCTAACACAAGGGCATGTAAATTAACTGGTATTTCAAGAAAACCAGTTAGCAGTTAAATAATCACAATACCAGCAAATCAGATTGATATATAATCAGAAAATTGTTGTCATTATTAAATGATATTCTAAAATTTAGCAGGATTTGTTTGGGGGTGTTTTTGATCAGTTTGTGTTCATGTGATGTGAATAGGCAAGTCCGGGTTAGCCACGAAAGCCGGATCTACGTGTTCCAAGATCCAAGATTGATGATGAAGACTATTTCTTTCTTTTAATGTTATCAATAGCCTATGAAAGGTATATTCTAAAAGGGGCAAACCAATGTTATGAATTCTAATATTATGAAATTATAAAGGTCATCATTAGAGCCAAGATTTTTAGGTGAAAAATTAGAAAATAAATATTTTTTCACCTTTTTTACTGCTTTTGATGGGAAAAATTTTTTTTGCTCTTTTTAGCAAAAAAATAATTATTTTGACACTTTTTGGGACAAAAGGTTAATAAATGCCGAGATTTACAACATTTACCACCTGGTTTAGAGAAAGTGATTTCTAACTTAGTGAAAAATGGTCATATTTATACTATCACTAAGGAAGGGCATTGATTTAAATTCACATTTAATTTCAAGAAGCTAGAGGCAGTTCTTTGAAAAATGTAGAAAGGAGTAAAATTTACAATTATTTTTTTTCCATTGGCCTTCCAAAGAAAAAGGTTGGTAGTGCATTTATCTAACTTCTTCATTTTTTAAAGAATTGGCTTCTGGGCACTGCGAAAAAAACAGCGCATTGGAGGTTTTGTGAGTCAATCAAATTTGGCGCCTCAAATGACAAGCTCGTAAACTTGTCCATGTTGAAAATGATGGTTCAAATGGCACAACTTGGTAAGAATGTGGTGTGGGCGTGGTATGGTAGCCGACTGCGCCATGCAGTGTGAGGCTACTGAGGTAATCAACGGCAATAATACTTCACATTATATATTCCGATAGAAATTCAAACAGTCTCAAATAAGGATAAAAAGCGTGTCAGGTGAATCGGGATTCTCAGGGTGACCTCAGTATACTTCAACATTCCAATACGTTCACCAATGTAAGTGCTTCTATTGTAAAAGGCGCACAATAAGAACCTTTTTTTTTACTTTTTTTTGGTTATTGTCTTCACCTATTTACCACTTTTTTTGGCTTTTTTCTTCACCTAAAAATCCTGGCTCTAGTCATCATGGATGCATAGCTCCAACAAGTATTGGAGTTACCTTATCCACGGAAATGACAATTGGTTCTGACCCGTCCATGGCTCTGGAAAAGTCTGAACTACAGTTTCTATTCTTTGCCACATCTAGTTTTGACCTACCTTGCTAAAGATCAAATCCCATGCCACATTTATTGTTCTACACTACATATACCGAAATTTGTCTATTTCAAGTTCCCAGTTTGAGAATGAAGACAAAACGTATCCAAAAAAGAAGCATAAAATTAGTTTGTTTCCTTATTCATCAACAGCAACCCCAATGTGATACTTGGAAATATTGGATGCATTTTTGCACTTGATTAGTATTTCGCACTTGGTACTAAATACTAATGGCAGCCTTCCACCAGGTATCCGTGATACAATATTTAGTCAAAAACCCGTACAGCCTTTAAAATGTGGGACTATATGATAATAATGCGGATCAAAAGAGAGTGGGTACAAAATAGAGCCAATCAAAATAGTGCCACTTCAAAATAGAGCCAAATCATAAGAGAGCGTGACATTTTAGAGCCAATCATAATAGAGTGAATCTATTAAAAAAATTTCAACTATGTATTTCCTGAGGTTAGAGTGAACAATGTAGCTTTCTAAGTATTTGAAAGGCTCTTTTTGGGGAAAATTGTTCCATAAGTCTAGAAAAGTTTCTTTATGAAGGTCATTTTCCATAAAAAGATTAGTGCCAACTGTATCAATTATCACATCAATGCTAATAGCCCCTTCAAGCCCAAGGTCTTCAAAAAGAAAGTGCGAAAAATCAACTTCTATTCATTAGCACCTTGGGATTTTGAAACTGTAAATTGATAAACATTCAAAAATTGCACTATTTCTGATAGTCTTACAGCATCTACACTATGGCTGCCGACCCTGTTCGTTGGGATTTTCTATCATAAAAAGAAGCCTTGGTAAAATTAAAAAAAGCTTTTCCTTGTCCTTTTGGGTCTTTTTGAACTCCTTCAATATTTTTAGCTAAATTATTTGATTTGTCATTTACAAATTTCTCCTCAAGTTAAATCCTCAAGTAATTGAACGAACGCTATTTTCGTTCTAATTCAACCCACTCTTTTTATCTGGCTCTAATTTGACTCACTCTCTTATGAAGCGGCTCTACTTTGAACCGGCACTATTTTGATTCGCTCTATTTTGTACAAACTCTCTTTTGATTTGCTTTAATTTCATAGGATCCCTTAAAATGTACCCGAAGTTTTAGAAGAATTTTTTTACATTTTTACCCTTTTTGCAAGGCAATGTATAATCTGAGCTCTATTTCGATTTTTATAGATTTTCAAATCAAGCAAATTTGGAGAATTTTGCAATTTTGACCTTTGGCCAAAAGGACTTCATGGTCAAAAATAACATCTGAATTGCATTTTTCTCAAAGTCAAGCAGCTTTTTCCGTTTTTAAAAGCAAGAGACGTGCAAAAACTGTTTTTGGGTGTATCAATTTAAGCACTGAATAATAAAGGAAATTTTGTAAAAATCGATGAAATGCTTAGTCTCAGAACTCGCTATGTAGGTGAAAATATAATTGAAATTTGTTATTGAAAAATCTCAAATACAAAGGCCCAAATATAATTAACTAGAAATACGGGGAGGGGCAGAAGTATCCAGACAAAACTTGGATGACGTATATCTCCTAAAGCAAGAGGAATATTTTTATTTCCCGCGTTTTTCTGGTTTGATCAAAAACCGGTTTTGAATGTTTCTTAATTTTTTTTTGTTTAAATCCGGAAATATGAAGCCCCAGGAACAAAAGCGTAAAGTGATTGCTGAATTGCTCTCGGCTGACAACGACGCCAGAGCCATCATCAAGACAACCAAGTACCCCAGGGCCACCGTCTACGAGGTCGTGAAGAGGCTGCAGTCTGGCCGGGGGACAGGCCACGCCCCCTGCGGCCCACACAGGGCAAAAAGCGGACCCCCAGGTTCTTGGCGGGCCTGAGGAGGTCCATCGAGGCCAATCCAGCTATGTCCATATCAGCCCACGCAGCCAGGCGGTCCGTGAGCAAGAGGACTGTGGCCAGGGCCGTCAAGGAGGACCTGAACTTGACCTCCTATGTCAGAGGCAGACGCCACCTTCTTACCGAGAAGATGAAGGCCACCAGGCTTGAGAGGGGCAAGAAGTTGTGCAGAATCTGCAAGGTCAATCCGAGGACGGTCAGAATTTTCTCAGATGAGTCAATCTTCATGGTGGATGGCGCGTACAACCCCCAGAACAACCAATGGCTTGCCGAGAACAAAACCGTTGTGCCTCCCATCATGAAGACAAAGAATCCCGCCAAGATTATGGTCTTTGGTCTCATCAGCAGCGACGGGAAGGTGATGCCAGCCCATGTCTTCCCTCCGAAATTCAGGCTCAACGCCGCCGGGTACGTGGAGCTTCTAAGGAAGGTCGTGATGCCCTGGCTGGCAACCTCGTACCCACCAGGAACCAAATTCATGTGGATCCAGGACTCTGCTCCATGTCATGTGTCCAATGTTTCCATGAACTTTTTGAACAACAAATTTGACGTAGTGGTCAAGAAAGACAAGTGGCCTTCAAACAGCCCTGACCTCAACCCATGCGACTTCTAGTTGTGGTCCGAGCTGAGGAGGAAGGTCAACAAGATGCCCCACAACAGCCTGGCGTCTCTGAAGCACAGACCATATAATGGCTAGACCTCGCTTCGTGCGAGAAAAAGGGGGACAACTTTGCTTCATCAGCTGCTACTTAACACTACACCCTAAAATGGTGGGAATTTCAAACTTTTCAAAGTTTTGCCAGCGTGGCCAAATCTTGAACAAACTCAACATACCGTAAGTACTTTGTTCTCGACGCGAGCAAGCGTCGTTACTTCTGAGCAAGGAGTCGCCCTGAGATTTTGACGCTAGCGCAGCTAGGCCAAGTGGTGTCCCTTTTCTCTCGCCGACGGAACGGGCCAATGCGACATCTAGTCATTATATGATCTGTGCTCTGAAGTCGTCGGTGAAGCGGAACATGGCCTCCTTCTCCACGGCCGAGGTCGCCTAAGCCTGCTCGGCCTTTGTCGGCCGCTTGGATGCCGTCATTAAGGCCAACGGTGACCATATTGAATAAAAATGTTCTTTATTGTTGTCCAAACTTATTTTGTTAAATACACAATTGGCTAAAAATAGCTCTTGATGCTGTAAATTATGTTCAAAGTTTTGTCCGGATACTTCTGCCCCAGTCTGTACTTGTGATTCGGTCAGTCAATGCTCGGTCCATTGTTTGTTTTTTTGAGAGGCTAAAATCATTGTTTTACAGTCGTATCTTGCAGATATTGTTTAAAGGTGCTTGGAAAGGAGTAAGACGGTTGTCGCTGGTTCCAGGATAGTGGTGCAAACGGGACATTAAATGGTATATGTTGATGAGAGGCGGAACGCAGTTGCTTTTTTGGCTTGTATACTGAGAACCATGCCGTTGAAGACCCAAACAAGAATCCTTGCAAAACTGATTTTGTTTCCACATTACCTATCTCTTCAATCCACATGAGACATTGTAGTCCAATAACCAGTGTATTAACTTAGACTCCAAGTATCCCCAGGGAGTGCTATCATTCTGTGATAGATGCTCTCCATGAAGTTGAATTTGATGTCGTTTTACTCTCATGTGACATTGCTACACCTAATTCATTGTTTACGGAATCGTGTGAAGGAGGCCTCACGGAAAGCATCTCGCATCCCCACTTCCAAAGGAAAAGCTTGTTCTTGTTCATTGACCCCGTTCATGTTTTTTGTGGTTGGTTTGGTTGCGGATATTTTATTAGCGTTACAAGGAATGCGATTCCCTGGAAAGAAAGTTAATCATGATTGTTACTGCATAAGATATGAAATCAACATTTATACGGAATTTGGTTTCCAACGAGTTACTGTGGGCAGATCTGTACAACCCTTGAATAGTGGGTAGATCAGGAAAAGTATATAAAAAAATTGTCCAATCCTGCTTTAAATGCTGTTAGAGGATCTGCTCCTACATACTCCCGACGAAGACTAATGGGCAAAAGATTGAACAATGAAGGAGCCCATTAAAGAAGAAAGGAGGACCTCATTGTTCAAACTAGCTTGGATTCCTTGGGATTTAGAGGTGCTCTCAAAACGCACGTAAAACCTCTACGATCGCTACAACTGATCTCAAATCCTAGGTTAGGACAAAGCCCGTGAATGCTCTTGAAGACATACAGTATCCGATACCTTTTATACCTTCTCTGAGTACAGTACAGCCCTAACTTCTTGAGCCTCTCCCAATACGAGAATATGTTCCTAGTGAAACATCTTTGGACGTCCTCGACCTTTTGTAAACCTGACGAACTCAATGGAGCCCCAATGGGCAGGGTGGGCAATTGATTTTTGGACATTTTGTCCACCCCTGTCCAAAAGGTGTCCAAAAGTGTCCAAAAATAAGGCTGTCCAAAAATAGGAGTGTCCAAAAGTGTCCAAAAATAGTAATTCGAAAAATAATGGTTAAAAACATTTTTAGAATTACATTCTACAAACTTTCTCTCCAAAATAAACGTCACTTGACAAAATCTAAGCAAGAATAAATCAATTCAGCATAAGAAACTTACACTTAATACATTAAATGAGCCAATAACTTGAAGGCCAAACTGGACATTTAAACTTTTCACTCTTTTCATTTGACCACCGAGCATCGTCCAAAATGTGGGAAAGAATGATCGACTGTAGGACTGAACGAACAAACGAATGTGAGACTGGGACTACTAATAACACGCTCACACCACACTTCATGTTAAACATAGTATGCGAGTACATTTTAAAGCTAATTGTGTCTTGATTTGTGACAAGAGAAGGCTACTTAGTATTTTGATTTATATTCCAAAGTTTATCATTGTTGCAAGTGTTTCCCATACAAGAGACAAGAAGTCTTTTGACCTGACTGTCCAAAAAATGTTAACTATAATAAAGCACACTCAAACTGATATCAGATTGCAATGTGGGTATTATAATGCTTTTGCCAAAGAATTAAAGCAGTGTTGTTTTACTTTTAAAAAAGACAAGACTCTTGTTTACAGATGAGGATATAAAATGTAAATCTTGAAACATTTTGAACAGTTACACACATTTTACCATATTGTATAAACAAAACATTTATTTTTTTAACAAGTTATTAACAAGTTATCATGGCAAAGTTTACTTCTCCAAGTAATGTTCCCATTAAATAGAACTATTTTTGTTTAAGTACACAACCATGCATTCTTTAGAATTCAATTACTTATGTAGTGTAACTGGTTTTTCGTCTGATTTGTACAACTTTCTTTTACGTTTGTTGGACTTTTGGACACTTATGGACATCTTTTGGGGATTTTTGGACACCCTCTGGGGATTTTTGGACACCTTCTGGGTATTTTTGGACACTTTTGGACACTAGAGTGTCCAAAATGCTCTCGATGTCGAAAAATGCACACCCTGCCAATGGGGGAAGCATATTCAAGATGCGGTTGAACAATCGACTTGTACAGAGTTAGCATCGCAACACTATCTCTGGACTTGAAAGTGCGATAAATCCAACCACACGTGACGTTTGAAATGCCTTTCCCACTTTCAATTGGATGTGCTCATCGAACTTTTCATCATCTTGGATAACAATTCCAAAATCCTTCATAGATGTTACCTGCTCAATATCACAACCTCCATTGTCTTTGAGTGGTATATCAAATTTTGACGACGTCATGGTGCGGAATTTCATCCCGTTCAATGCCATATTGACTTTTTGGGTCCAGACCGCTCCTTCCACTCCCATATTCTTTGAGATAATTGAGCAAAAGGCTAACGGCAAAATCTAGCAAAAGGCAAAATCTACCTTCTCAAAGGCCTTGACAAAGTCAAAATAGCCTACATCAACTGACTCGATACTTTCAAGCCCGTCAAAAATCTGCACAATATGGTCAACCACTTGGGTGACTGTATGTTAATGCCCTAGGAGGTATGGCTACTGAAGTAGTGCCAAATGTGCCTTGGGTCAAATTGGTAAAAGAGCGTTTGGTATAAGGAGCGAGATTTGAATTTTGACAAGGCGGTGGAAGAGGATGTAAAGTCAGGGACGTTGGAAAACACGACGACTTCAATATTTTGAGATGGGCTTTTGGTTGACTTCTGATAATGTCAATCAAGAACTGGCCCATTTCAATGAACTCAAGTTTCAAAATTATTGAAATTACTTCAATTAAATTTGCGTTTAAGAGTTAAAACATCATTTCCTCTGTACCATTTTAGCCTTTTTTTAAACCCACATAAGAAAGCTTTTTCTATGTGAAGTAGAGTAGCATCAAAGGGTGGGAGGTAAAGCCCATCGAGAGGTGCAGTCCCTTGATTTTCCAACCACAGGGTTAATAAGACCTTCGTTATGATAAAACAAGCGGGACATTGTTCTCAGGGTCTGTTTTATTCCGTAAATTTCCCCAATTGATAATTGCGACTAAATTAAGATCGCGTCCATAGTAGTAGAAGTATAGTAATAGTTGTAGTTGTATTTGTGGTTGAAGGATGTTGATGTTGATGATGAAGATAGGTAATAAGAATAGGAAAAATGGTTTGGTTTCCGACATTAAAAGAGAACGCAAGGCTTCTTCTTTTTCTTCTTGACCTAAAAATGAAGATGAAAGTGGAATATTAGCAACTCAAAAGCCAGAGGCGGACACGATGATTTTTTAACTAACCTGTAATGCCGCTCGGGTGGCTGTCTCAAAGACTTCTCTGACGCCTTCCTTGCTCTTGGCCGAACACTCGAGGTAGGCGAAGGCGTTGATCTTTTCGGCCATTGTGCGACCCTCTTCCGGCTTGACCGGTTCTTGTTTCATCTTGCCCAACTCCTTGATGGTATTGGGATCATTGCGCAAGTCCTGGGAGCGAAAAAGATAACCAAGGCCATTACGTCAAAGTCCGACACAATTCACACCCAGTACGGTGACTTACTTTTTTGTTTCCCACGAGGATAATGGGCACATTAGGGCAGAAGTGTTTGACTTCGGGCGTCCACTTCTCAGGGATGTTCTCGAGCGAATCCGGCGAGTCGATCGAGAAACACATCAGGATCACATCCGTATCCGGATAGGACAGGGGTCGGAGTCGATCGTAGTCCTCCTGACCGGCCGTATCCCACAAGGCCAGTTCCACTTGCTTGCCGTCCACTTCGATGTCAGCCACGTAGTTTTCGAACACTGTGGGCACATACACCTCGGGGAATTGATCCTTGGAGAACACGATCAAGAGGCAGGTCTTGCCGCAGGCGCCATCGCCCACAATCACTAATTTCTTGCGAATAGCCGCCATCGAGACGACAATGGTCAGGCCAGTCGGGTTTCAACAACCACCCACCTCACGCACGCAAGGGCCGATCCCACCTAGAATTCGAGAAGCCAAAGTCAAGCTAATCAGTCCGAAACACTCCTTCGAATCCAATGATTTCACCCAGAACGGAGAACACCTATCGATCGATTTATTTTCGGATGGTTCAATGGAAAGGATTGCCGGATATTTTGACTATGACTCATTCTTATCTTTTGTCCTCCTCGCCGACAACGAACTAAGCTCAAACCCTTCCAAGTATGCGCGAAATTTAAACCTCGTGGGTCTCGTGTTAATCATGGATTCTGGGCGTGTCTATCCGTTGACCCAAATCCACCCCCCTCCTTCGACTCACGCCCTCCCTGAACCCCCTTTAATGAGCCTGATCTACCCCCGCCTCATCCCTTTATCCATGGTCCCAGAATCTCAATCCCAGGTCTCGAATTAACACAAAAAAGAAGGCCAATGGAGTCAGTCAGTTACTTCGTTCGTTCGTTACTTAATCCAGAACGTGGAAAAGGCCATGATGAGATAGATATAGACAGAGAGAGAGAGCGAAAGAGAGATGTTCTTACACTGGTTTTTCACAGCCCACAATCTTCGAGGTGTGTGAGTCAATCCTCAGGATGGGTGGATCGATGGATGGGGATCTGGAACTCAAGGGTGTTGATCAGGATGAAGATGATGGTGATGGGGGTGGTGATGCTTGCTGCTGGAGCAGAGAGTCCCAGGTTGTTGGATGGATTTCAAACAAGGCGTCTCCTCCTCCTTCTCCTCCTTCTCCTCTTCTCTCGTGCTTACTTGCTGGCTGGCTGTTCGTTCGCCGTCTTAGTCGTGCTCGCCTAGCGCTGCCACACATTTTCAAACAAACGCTGTCCAAATCTGATGGAAAAGCTGCCAAAGAAGAGCATCGGAAACACCCATCCCATTTCGACACATTATATCACTTGGGAACATAATGGTATCTGTGGTTGGGCGTCAATATTTTCGTTCGTGTTTTTGTTCATGTCGATTTTTTCGTCAAACTCCCATTGTCTGACGCAAATGTCAACGTTCTTGTTTTTGGTATGTCAGCATAATTTGGTACATTTGCACATCTTGACAATTTTTCCGTTTCAGTTCACTAACTCTCTACATAGTTTTGAATGGCGAGGAAGATTTTAATTGTCAAATTAGTTTACTACTGAAAACTTCCATGAATGCCATTCAACAATATGTGGACATTGAGATTACTAATACTATTTAATACTGCTGATAACCTATATTGGGAGGACAAGCTCTATTTAATAAAGATATTTCCAATATGGTTGACAACTATGATGGATTCCAATTTGGGAATTTTGGAGACTTTAATTAGCGCGTTTTGCGGCCTTCTCCCATCAACGACATTGTGATCTCAATAATGCCACTTTTAAAACTATTGGCAATATAATTTGTCTGCTAGCAATCCTAGACAGTACCCTGTGCTCTTCTCGTCTCTCGTGGTCGGTTTGCGCACACACAAGCGTACTGGCTTGATGCCCGCTTCAAGCCGGTACGAAACGTTCCTCGGCCCATGATGAGAGGTTCCTGTTCGCCCTAACATACTGAGTCAGTGACGAGACGGGTCAGTCGTTAGTTTTCGTACCTTCGAATCTTCATTCCGAGAGTCGATCGACTCTTGGCTCGATCAGGCTTGCCAAGTTTGGACAAATCGTTAACGCCAGTCTTGAATTGATATTTTAATTCATTTGCTAATGAGCGTGAATGTAAAACTCACGGTCGAAAAAAGTGCATTGCTTCTAGAATTCATTGGTTGCCAACCCCTATTGGAAGCATTTATTGGAATATTGGAAGTCACGAGGGAAGTTCCGGTGGAAGTTGCATGCAAGGAAGCTATTATACCGAAAAAAATTCATGTTGGTTTTGAAATCTCATAATGATCTGATTTGATTATGATCAACGGATTAAGTTCTTAACAGGCTAAGAGATTGATCCCCCCCCCCTTGTGTCATTTAGAAAATAATGTCGATGAAATTGGCAAACCTGATAAATTCCAATAACACAGGGCTGAGTGAGAAGCGAACTTTTTCCATCCGTGCGAGGCCGTGGTTCCCTCTCTTGATGCTCAACACCGAAACAGGACCCTTTGAAAGTGACCAGATAGAAGTGGAAACATAGGCAACTTTGAAAATAAGGAAACTGTGAAATTTTTGGTTTTGGTTTCGCTTTATTTTGATTAACGTCAATTGTAAAGTGAAATGAATGATAAAAGAACAAGCATCGCAATTAATATAAGTTTATGCCTAACTATCCTCAAATAGCAGAGTTGGGTCAATTACTTGAAAAATGTAATTAATTAGCCAGAGGTTCCTTAAGCTTCCTTAAGGAAGCCAGAGTGGCCACGCGTACTAGCGCGTTCTTAAAAAGTGCCGAGTGTAAGTGCTT
>CM021323.1:829057-878817 GCA_010645155.1 Tigriopus japonicus
AGCAATGGACAAAAAAAATCATTTTAAAAACTTGAGTATCAACACAAAATATACACATTACTTAATTTAGAAATTGCTAGTTTAATTCCATAGGTATAATTTCCTACTTAGTAGAACAATTTACTTTTTTCATTACCAAAATATGATAACACTATGTTACAACAACTGTTCATGAATTCACATCAATTTTCACCGTAAATTTCAATTGGAATCTTATCACTAGGGCTGCACATTTCATGAAAATGCATTTTATTTCACTTTTACCAATGTTTTTGCATGTTTTTCATTATTTTGGTTCATGATCAATCACAGATATTCAATCCTCAAGTGCAATTCCTTGATTAGATGAAAGATGTATTGCAAGTAATGAAGAGAAGTATTTTTTGAGCACCATGTTGGAACACTTCTAGCTGTAAATGATTGAAGATTTCTTTGTGACATTTGTAATTTAAGTATTGCCAACAGTTTTTCAGTTAAAGGATGAAAGTGTGAGTACAAATCTGTTCCAAGTGAAAATCTTTCAGACCCTACACCCAGAAATAATTTTCATTTATACACAATTGTTTTTTAATATAACGTGTGAAAGGTTGTTTTGGTTATTCTATCAAATTGAATTATAGTTAAAATTAATTTCAAATTAATATTCGTAGCTCTTAAATATTTGTTTTCACTTTAATAAAACCTGATTCACGTAATCTTACTTCCCAAGCACAGATTTTAAGTTAAACGTCAGCCTACGAGTATTTTTGTCCACTACAGTAGTTGCCATTTTCTACCGTTTTCTGCAAAGGGGCAGAAAATGGCTGAAATTCGCCGCAAGCCGAAATATGGCATCCCTGGTGGCTTTTAATTTATCATATTACACACCAGATGACGTCTAATGCTTGCAAAAAGTTTTTAAGGGTCATATTTTTAAAAAACTCCTCCGTTTTAGACCAATGGCATGGATTATGTATGTAGAGGGGCATTGCAAAATACTCCAAAAACAAATGGAGAAATTGGAAACCTTTAAAAAAAGTTATTGTTTTTTAGGTTTGGATGCCCCAGGAACAGGTCTCCACTGGCCATCTTTTTATTCAAAATTGGACACTCCTGATTCAACAGTTCAGAAGTCCCGCCCTTAGGAAGCCAGGAGATTCAAACACAAGAAAGAAAACTGCCCCATGCCCCAAAAGATGCCCCAGGAACAGGTCTCCACTGGCCATCTTTATATTCAAAATTGGACACTCCTGATTCAACAGTTCAGAAGTCCCGCCCTTGGGAAGCCAGGAGATTCAAACGCAAGAAAGAAAACTTGCAAGAATCGAAGGTCCGGTTTTTCCCACGCATTGAAAATCCTGCCGATCTGCCAAGCAGAGATTGTGATTCAATCGAGCTCAAAAATCGCATCGACATTTGGACTCATGGACACTCATGGCTAAAACAACCTTTTAGCACTTGGCCGAAGCAACCCACACCTTTATAAGACCCAGAGAAAACTTATTAAAGAAAACATTGCCCTCTTCAAATACATATGCATATCATGGGAAATGCGAGCTGTTGCCACACGAAACCCACTTAATTGGTGAGCGCACGAGACATGTTTACAAAAACCGCTTGTAAACTGCCCTCGTTCGAGGCTTTTGTCAACAAATCTCAAATGCTGTTCTTTCTTGCATGCGGTGTTGTCGCTTCGTATTAAAATTGCTTGTATTGAGCAAAACAAGTAACACATGTTGATGACAGGGCACCTGTCCTAGAAATTTAATGCTCGAGAAAAAGTCATGATAAACAGGTACCAGATTTCTCAAAGAATATGGTTCCTACACGCTATCTAAGTAACTTCCAGATCCAAATACAGAAGCATATTCGGGTATAAAGTTTAAATATGCTGAGGAGGGGGATGTTCTTTGGTGATTTAAAATTAATTTACATCCTTCATGGTGCAGATGTTATTTAAAGCGTAAACTTGATACTTATGTTGGAGAACAGAGGCAGATCTGTACAACCCTTGAATAGTGGGTTGGCCAGGAATAGTATTCAAAAAATTGTCCAATCCTGCCTTAAATGCTGTTAGAGGATCAGCTCCTACATATTCACGACGAAGATTAATGGGCAACAAATTAAACAATGAAGGAGCCCGATAAAGAAGAGACGAGGACTTCATTGTTCGAACAAGCCTAGATTCCCTTGGATTTGGAGGTGCTCTCAGAACGCACGTAAAACCTCTACGATCGCTACAACTGATCTCAAATCCTGGGTTAGGACAGAGCCCATGAATGCTCTTGAAAACATACAGTATCAGATACCTTTCATACCTTCTCTGAGTACTGTACAACCCTAACTTCTGGAGCCTCTCCCAATACGAGAGCTCTCTCATTCCTGTGATGTTCCTAGTAAAACATCTTTGGACCTGCTCGACCTTTTGCAAACCTGCTGAACTCATTGGTGCCCAAATGGGTGAGGCATATTCAAGATGCGGCTGAACAATCGACTTGTACAGAGTTAGCATCGTAATGCTACCTCTGGACTTGAAAATGCGATAGATCCAGCCATATGTTTGAAATGCCTTCCCCACTTTCAACTGGATATGCTCATCAAACTTTCCATCATCTTGGACGACAACTCCCAAATCCCTCATGGACGATACCTGCTCAATATCACAACCTCTATTGTCTTTGAGTGGAACATCTAATTTTGCCGCCCCATACGTCATTGTGCGGAATTTCATCCCGTTCCATGCCATGTTACTCTCGCCAACCCAATGGTAGCAATAAAGAGAATAAACAAGAGCGGACCTAAAATTGAACCTTGCAGAACACCTGACTTGACATCATACATGCCGTTGAAAGATCCTTCAACTTTAATTATCTGCTTCCTTTCGCTCATAAAACCATCAATCCAAGTCAGGACCTTACCCTGGACCCCAAACTCTTTGAGTTGATTAAGCAAAAGACCATCAAAGGCCTTGGCAAAGTCAAGATAGACTATATCAACTGACTCGTGACTTTCGAGCCCTTCAATGATTTGCTCAATATGATCAACCAATTGGGTTACTGTACTGAAATGAGCTCGAAACCCATGCTGTCCAGAAGGAATTAAATCATGGACTTCTAAATAATCTACAAACTTGGACTTCATAATCTTCTCAAAAACCTTTGCAACGCTGTAGGTCAGAGAAATGGGCCTATGATTACTGACTGACTGAAGACTGGAGTGACTTATCTCCGCCCTTAAACATTGGAACGACATGAGCTACTTTTAGAGAGGAGGGAAACTTGCCCTGATCTAAGATGCAACGCATCAAGTAGGAGAAAACAGGGGCAAGAATATGTGAGCATTTCATTAGAAACTGAGATGTCACACCATCAGGTCCTGGAGAACTCGAGAGCTTTAAGCTCTTGATGGCCTCAAAAGCATCTTGATCTGTGACTACCAGATCCTCCGATCGATTATCCTGACTATCAATGCCAGTCTCATCAACAACATTACAACAGTCATCGCCTGCTCTGCCAACCCTTTTCGGAATTGAAAATACACTTGAGAACTGATCTCCAAGCATATTGGCCATAATCTCACTATCATTGACGGTTTTACCGTCGACCTCAAAAGGTCCTACAGGATGCTTCATTTTTCTCTTTGTATTTGCGGCCTTTGGATTAGTCTTAACCTCCTGGACAACTCTACTTTCCTTTTCCATCTGATCAGAATCAATGGAGGCCCTAATCTTAGCTTGAACCAAGGTCAATTTATTTTCGAGGCTAGCTACAACTACTGGATTTGAAGTACGCCGAAGTCTATTCGAAAGCTGACAACTCCGTTTGAACAACTTCTTTCTAACCTTTGGAATTCTAGACAATGGCCTACCTTTTGCCACTATTTCTGGAATACCACTGGACAAACAAACCTCGTCAAAAAGTGAAATAAGTTTATTTATAGCATTATCTAGTTTATTGTCAGTAATCATTTGTAGATTAAAAACAAAGTCAGAACGACTTCTTGAAGTTGTAATCCATTTAGCAGCAATCGCTGCTAACAGAGACCGGATTCATTGAATTTATCACGAAATATAGTTTCTAGTCTTGTTGCTTGCTCTTTGATTAATTTCTTGGCCGCTTCCAGAGTCTTGGCTTGTCTTATTTCTTGGGGGAGCACGTTCCAAATTTTCGCTGTCTTTCGAAAGTAACTGCCTTTGATGAATCTATTGATGGTTCCTGCTTTAGAATGGAAATCAAGTCCAACTCGCCTAATCTTTCAACAATAATGGGCCAGTGTTCATCTTTGAACTTAAACTTGGCCACGCCCACCTTTTGAGCAGGTTTAACTTTAGAGTTCGCCAGCTTTTGAGTAATGGTCGACCCTATCTCAAAAATGTGATGATCTGAAAGGCTACATGGGGCAACATGGACATACTGGATCAGATCAGGGTCATTGGAAAAAACTAAGTCTAAAACACTCTCTGCTCTGGTTGCAACACCAACGTGTTGAGAGAGATTACGCAAGATCGCAAACTCTTCCAATTTTTCGAAAGACAGCGATGCTGTTTTCGAAATGGGAATGTACCCATCCGGATTAACCTCCCACTCAACCACGCCAGCCGGAAAATTGAAGTCGCCAACTACAAAGAGTCGAGAACAAACCTCTCGATCTAGCTCCTTTCGTGTAAATTCGAGTGCCGAAAGAAATGAGGAAGAACTACAAGAAGGTGGCCGATACATTGTTACTATTGTAAGATCAAGAGCCTTGACGTGGCAAATCAAAACTTCAACTTCTCCATTCGACTTATGAACATGACTAAAATGTAAGTCTTTCCTGACATATAGACATACGCCCCCATGTGGGAAAATGGGATTTTCAGGGCGTACTCTATCACATCGAACTAGCCAAAAACCAGCTATTGCTACTTCTTCGTCTAAAACTCCTGGACGAAGCCAAGTCTCTGTAATGGAGATGAAGGAGACCTCTCTATCAATGGCTAGCTCCTCCAGTACTCTGACCTTTGTGTTGTCTTTTTTAGAAATCAGACAATGCACGTTCAAATAGAGCCCTTTTATGGGCTTAAGGTCTTCCGATGGACCAAGTCTATCAGTTCTTGGACCTTCCTGTCTAACCTTAAAAAATCCTGCTTACTAACAAAATTTTGCTCTACAGGAAGGGATTTTTGGGGAGGGGGAGGGGCGACTACATTGGAGTAGGACCTAGGTTGCCCATAGGAAAAAGTGGGATGAGGAACTGGGTTATGAATGTTGGGGAGAAGGGTAGAAATAGGAATAGGTTTTGAGGTAAGGGAAGGGAAATGGGACAAGGAGTTGGGAAGAGGAGGAGGACGAGAACGGGGAGGGAGGAGGCTGAAAGGATGAAATGTTCGGGTTATTGGTTGGGGATAGGAGGCTAACCTATATCCATAACTATGAGACCCAGATTTTGCTGGTCTCGGTTTCCTCTGAGTGCCTCGTACATGGACCTGTTTACATTCCACATAGAAACATGTCCCACTACTCATTGATCTACGACACATATACGGATGAAAGAAGGGGCACTCGACCTTTGAGAACCCTTTCTTGTTGTATTTCAGGAGCCCAAACTTTAACAATTTTTGACACCACTGTGGGTGTTCAAAAGAGCTAGAACCTTTTCTATCAGGACTACAAGGCTGCCTTTTGTGGTCAGGACAAACTTCCTTACATGCTCGAGCTTCCTGAACAATTGTTGGTTGAGCTACTTCAACCAACTCGACCTCAGTTACCTCCGTTTCAGTGGAGTTGTCTACAATTGGGCTCGCTTTTTAGTCAACGAGCTTTCTGGTCTGACTAACCCAAGTAACCAGAGCCTCAACTATGAAAGCCTTCTTTACAACAGAGGGATCCTTCCCTTCTAAGGCTAAATGCAGACATTTCTTAGCCTCATCGCTAACCTGACTCAAGATAGCCTCCATCATGTAAATGGAAGGAAAAATTAACAACCAACTCTAACAAAAGTAATGAGAGAAGAAGGGTGTGCGAAGAAAGATTAACAGGAAACAACAACTAGTTGAAGAAGCTGACCAGACTGATCTAGCCCAAGAGAGGGAGCCAACCAAACAATTTCACACCTAACTGTGAGAAGACAGAACGTCACCTAATGGAATAGTACCCTTTCTGGCCAACAGGAAAGAAGAAGAAACAAGAGTTTCGACTAATCTCTAGACTAACCTAGCTCAAGAGAGAGTCAGACAACCAATCTCACACCTAACTGATAAGAGATAAGACAAAGGATAACATACAATGAAGAACAAATCCTCAAATATGGAAGAAAATATTGGATAATAACGACAAAAGAATGATTAAGAACGCTAATCAAAACAAATTAATTTGCAAGAATAACTAAAAATGTAAATATGAAAAGGACATTAAAAACGACAAAATAGAACTTAGGAACTAAAGGAAACCTGAAAAAAAGACACACAAAGAAAAGATAGTAGGAAAAATAAAAATAAACTGAAAATAGATGAGAATACGAAAAGAGTACGACCAAAAATGTTAAATATAGAAATAAAGTAGTAAGAGAAAGAAGAGAAAGGCTAATAAACATGTAAAAATGGCTTATCTTGGATCCAAACGACCACGACACAACACAACACTTGTTGTGTCTAAACCGGCCCGTAATTCATGAGCAACGCAAAAGACGTGTGCTCACGACGACAGACGAGAAGAGACAGGATAAGGATTTCTCTCGACAGCTTCAATCCGATCCCCAACAGGATTCGAACCTACGCCGTCTGGGGAAGCACTTACACTCGGCACTTTTAAGAACGCGCTAGTACGGGTGGCCACTCTGGCTTCCTTGATTCTTGAGCAAAATCTGGGTCTCATAGTTATGGATATAGGTTAGCCTCCTATCCCCAACCAATAACCCGAACATTTCATCCTTTCAGCCTCCCCCCTCCTCGTCCTTCTCCTCCTCCCAACTCCTTGTCCCATTTCCCTTCCCTTACCTCAAAACCTATTCCTATTTCTACCCTTCCCTACCCTTTGTATAATATAAGTTCTTTCGCCATAATGTTCTTTGCAATTATCAAGATTTTTTCCTTTCTTCTTTGTGCTTTTGTACTTTGCCCAATTCATGATCCTGATAATGTATTGCATCATTATCCTACTCAGTCACAGGTTACAATAGAGTATTGCAAATCCGAAGTATCAAATTTGGTAAAAAATCATTTCGAAAACCAAACAGAACTAGCTTTGCTTTCATTATGTTTCGTTTGCTTCATTTGCTTTCGTTACGTGTTGCTTGGTTTGTTTAATCTCTTGGCAGCCTTCATCAGATCCAATGATTGTTAAGTGAAATGTGCATTTCAATGTTTGTTTCCCTATTAATTTTCCTAACACATAACAGAAAGTCCTCGTACCCATTAGGGTGCCTTCATCAACCCATTTAATGAAATTTGTCAATACTTGGTCAAACTTTTCACCAACGCACCCTCAATCAACGAGCGTATGAACAGCATTCGTTCCAAGCCTTGTTTTAAATTTTCAAGCGCTCTCGCGCTGGCCCAAAATCAGCTAGAGCTACTTCAACTTAGGGGTGGGCGAGAAGCCGGTGTCGGTGTCGAGGTGTCGACACCGACACAGGCTTTTTTGAATTTCGGTGTCAGTGTCGACACCAGGTTTCTGGTGTCGACGTTTTAAGGTTTCGTGAGTTTTTTCCGAAAGTTCCGCAAATCGCGCAAACATTACATTGAAAGGCTTGCAAAGCAGGGTATTGTGAAATGTAAACCTATTTTCCCCTCTCTCCAATTTAAGTTAACCTACAATTTATTTTGATTTTTGTGAAGAATGTCTGGGTCTGTCCAGACTGATCTCCGTGATGAATGTCTTGAAGTACAAATTTCAACTGACCTTATCATAGGGAATACAAACATCATAATTGGCCTAGAAAAATGGATCTTTCTCCTTTCATATTTCAGTAACACTTAAATAAAACTTTTAAAGCACAATTTGATAATTAAGTTCAATGAAATTTAAATGTCTAGGTACCTAAAATGTCAATATTGCAGATAACATTGTCCATAAGGAAATTTAACAATAAAGTGCAAAGAAATGTTAAATCACTTACATTCAATTATGTTTTTGGGGAATTTGAATAAAAATTTTGCTCATGCACTAAGCCAAGGACATCTTGATTAAGCAGACAAATAAACTTTTGATACTCAACATCACCATGGGTCTCCAAAGCGTTTGTCATTTCTTAAATGGCTTTTCTACCTCAAAAAGACTATGAAACCATTTCAAGCCGTTTAGTTTCCGCAATGTCATAAGCAGGTCCCGGAAAAACATTTGCTAAAAAGTGGCAAAGTATTTGATGCTCATTTTCTTCAAAAGAAACCAAATATTTGGAAAAAGAGCCATATATTCATAAATATTTAATACTAAGCCATTATTTGGCTTTTTTGTGTGCGTACACCAATCTATCAAATAAGTGTTTGGCAATGAACCCTGAACAAAATTTCAGCTGATTCCACAAAATAAGCGCCTCTTGCGGTCAGATTGAGACATAGTTGCCAGCTAATGAGTGTGTTTTAATGCCACTCTTTGGCAAACCGTTCAAGATTTTCTTGAAATCAACATTTCTCCGAAATGTACGATTTTGATAACAAAATGCCATTGCAAAGAAATGTAAGCATCTAAGGATAAACCTATTTCTCCAAAGTTTTGCCAAAAGAGGCATTAAAAACCACCCTCTAGCTGGGAACTATGTCTCAATACGACCGCAAGAGGCGCTTATTTTGTGGAATCAGCTGAAATTTTGATCAAGGTTAATTAAAATCTAATTTGTTGTTGTTGGAGGCACACTTGACACAAACCGGATTAACAATAGAAATTTCAATTTCCCCAATAGATTTTTTCCTTTCAACAACCAAAATATTAGAAAAGTTTGGGAAATACTACGAAAAAATATAATTCTGGACCCTACTTGTAAAAAATTCCAAACGGTCAAGTTATGTTGCTTACCCTTCATTTGAGGTTAAGGGCCACCAAAAAAGGTTGGAACTTGTTAATTATTTGATAAAACTTAGGATGATGATTTTTAAACCCCAAATTCTCATATGAATTACTGGTGTCGGTGTCGTTCTTGGTATCGGTGTCGGCGTCGACACCAGCGGTGTCGATGGGAAACTTTGACACCGGTGTCGGTGTCAGTGTCGGTTTCAACCTTCCGGTGTCGGTGTCGAGGTCAAAATTGCCGGTGTCACCCATCCCTACTTCAACTTGCGCACTTTATGAACAGCAAGCCGGGAATTCTCGCTAAAACCTTCTTTTGCCATTTTCTTTGTGCATTTGATGATCATTTTAAAGGGAAGAACACTTGAAAGTAGTGATGTGACTTGGGCAAGTAATGAGTCATCACAGACACCCCAAGCACAAGTTGTTGACAAGCATTACTTGGGCACCAATACACTTGGCAAGCTCAAGGAACATTGGAAGATGCAGTTGCCGGCAGTGGCTCTTAGAAGATTTCAGATGCTTGCAGTGTGACTTAGAAGAAAAGAATGTCAAGTTGCATTTTCAATGATCTTTTGACCTTAATAATTTAGCAATAAGCAGTGGAAGTGAAACAAAAAATATTTTGATTTGGATAGCATTTGCAAAACCATGTTTTTTCTTTAGTTTCCGTTCTAAGCCACACATGAATACACTTTTCGGGCCAATCAAGAATGAGATTTAACAGTCACACTTGGGAACAAGCTCGGTCACTCAGAGTTGCTAGAAAAAAAATATAAGATGCCAACTCTTTTTTTTTTTTGAAATATTCTCAAAAGCTTTTGCATTTCTCGATACAAAAGCTTTGAATTGTGTATTTTCATCTAAAAATCCATCCTAACAAGGGCATGGGCCCTATTTCGCTGAAACTTTCTGGTTAATTGAAATTCTGATGCCGAAGGTTTAGTCTTCATTCCTAGCAAATTTGGCAAACCTGTAAAGTGGGAAAAATACTTGTACAGGCACCCAAGTAGACCCAAGTTTCGGCAAGTCCAAGGTACTGTACCGGACCGCTTGCCCAAGCTCCTGTTTGCCTCCCATCACTACTTGAAAGGACAAATGCCATTAAAAGTGACGTTTTTGGAACTAATTCTTTAGTCAGACCTGCACTTTTGCTGTCCTAGAATTCCATGAAAAGTAGTGTAGACAAGTTTAACTTGATTAAGTCAGCAAAGGCAACTGTGGTCAACATTTTACCTCTTTTAGTGTACAAATTCCATTTCGGAAAACCTTATTTCTAATTTGCAAAAAAACGATCGATTTTAATTTAATATTCAAGGGAAAGTCTCTAATAGTTTCAAAAGGTAAAAAGTTGAATGAGTAGTTTACAAGACAGAAATGAAAATAGAATACCATAAAATGTGCCACAAGATTGGGCGAATCATCCAAAATGATTGTAATTCAATTGAGTTCAAATTTCAAACGATGAACATGAAGCAATGCGTTGTTTATCCATTTTTATCAGATCGAAAAAAAGATAGGAAATCACAAAATGAAGCTAAAATTCAATGATAATTTTTAAATTTGAGCAAGAAAACTCCCAAATGAGAATCGAAATGCCGGTAATCGTGATAGATTTCTATTGGACCTGGCCACACTAGTAAATGTTTGGCGCCAAATAGACTACAAACTTATATTTTTTGCAAAAGAATGCATATTTAATAAAGAAAATGCAGACGGATCCGTCCATTACAAAGCGAAGAAGTTTGACTTATCATGATTATATCTACAATGAGTTTGGACATTTTGGGCCTTTCATTTTTGGAACCAAATGTTTGAACCAAGATTTGTGGAAATAAAGGATGTTCGCGAGATGAAGTCACTGGCAAAAACATGGCGGAATTATTTCAGGAATAGTGTCGCAAAATCCCCTTGCACAATCTTGGAATCACACGATGGATTGGAAAGTTTTGCGAGGAACAAGAACTATATCTTTTTGCATTTGGGGACACAAATGACACGCTTTATAGTGGTGATGCATGTTTGGATTGAAAGGCCGGATGGGTCGGTATTAATGTAATTCACGATCTCCAAAACCCACCAGAGTGGCACCACGAAGTTCAAATAAATAGCCAGTTTGGAAATGTTGGCGGTCCATCTTTTCTGCCATTTATTAATAATTTCAGACTCCGCCCTTGTCCTCGAGTGGTTGGGAAATTCAAGTTTTGAGGGGAAAGCGTTCAAGAGGAAGTTCACCAGAGTTCACCCTCTTTCTCTTTGGCTGGCACCTCGATCACACGAGGCTTGTCAATGATTCGGGCGGTGCGGTTTCCCTTCTCCACGATACCGATGATCCAGGCTTGATAGCCTTCTTGTTTCTCGATATCCTTACAATAGGCGGCAGCCTGTTCACGTGGCAAACAGATCAAAAGGCCCCCCGAAGTCTCAGCAGAGTGTCCTTGGAGTAATTGGAACATATTGCCACAAGCTTTGGCGACAGCAGCCATCTTGGCCACCACGGGCAAGTTGTGAATGACGAACGACACTTCGTTCTTTTGATTGCGAGCCAAGTTTTGGGCGTGACCCAGGAGACCGAATCCGGTCACATCGGTGGCTCCATGGGCGTTGTACTTGTGCATCAAACGGGCTCCAGTTCGATTAAGTCGCGACATGGAGTCCATGGCGCGTTGGTAGGCCTTTCGGACATCTTCCTCCGACACCACCAACTTGATTCGGTTCCATCGCTCAGGTTGATCTAACCATTGATGAGCATTGACGGCCACTTGCGTACCCAGGGGCTTGGTCAGAACTAAAACGTCACCCACTACGGCCGAGTCAGGACTAGAACAAATACAAGGCACATGACACGTCATCTCACCTCCCACTCAAGCTTCTTCAACAACTTACATAATGAATTCGTTGGGTTGACAAACGGTGGTGGCTACGCCTCCAATGGTACACCACGGGTTCATGACGGTTTGACCTCCAGTCACGGTGGAGCCGGCTTCCAACGCGCAATCCTTGAAGCCCCTCATCATCAATGGGATGACCACATCTCGCTCTTTCTCCGTCATTTTGGTGGAAACGGCCAACAACATTAGCATGTTGTCGCATTCCGTCACGCCCATGGCGTACAAGTCGCTCAAGACATTGGAGCAAGCGATTTTACCTAAAATACAACCACCCAATGAAGCCCAATATCGTTCATTTTATCCTTTCACAACCCGGCTAAAATAGCTCGGCCTCCACAGCCCCGCAAGGTTAAGGGATCACACATGTGGCAATGATTTCAGGCCAGGTTTGCGTATCGATTGAAGTCGAGAATTTAACCGCGCTTTGACAAGTTCGAAACGACACCTATTCCCATACTATGTTTTCCCTCAACAACTTTTCTGTCAAGACAAGAAGGATCCAAAGATCCGTTGCCGAAACACAAAGCCAGATCATATCCGAAGCTTTACCGAGATAACCCACTGACCAACCGTTTCTTATTACCTTGCATGTAGGGATCTTCCACCAAAGGATAGAAGAAATCCGTGGTTTGCACCAAGGACAAACCGCCATGACGCAAAGGCGTAATGGACGAATCCATGCCAATCCCTGAAAAAATCCAAATCAAACCGTCAATCTCTTTCGCTCTCTCTGACCAATGGCCCGTTTTGCATCCTCACCAATCCTGGGAATGGCCATGTGCATGAAATGGGCGTGTTCGGCCTCATGATTGGCGTCCTCCTGTAATCCTTCCAACAACTTCAACAAGATCTCTTGCGGCACTTTGCAACCGCGTCCTTTCAAGTCGGCAAAGCGCGTCAATCGGAAATTGGCATCCAAATCGTGAGCCGTGGGATCAAAAGGGCGTCGAATAGCCAAGGCGGCTCCACCCACTCCGCCCCCAATCTCGAGCGTGGCCGCTTGCAGCGCATCCGCTTGAGCCGTTTGTTGGACCACTTGATGAGGCTGTTGCATGGGCTGACCTCCGGCCAACACGTATTGTTGATTATAAGCCATGATCGACGCGATTCACGAGAATTTCAGAGAAGTCAGGAATGGCCAGAGTCTCCGGATTCCGATTTGCTCTTCCGCGAGTCGAGTGTTCTTCAACCCTGAAGCTGAGAAAGTGACGCCGACAAAGAAATGACTCGATCCCGAATGCCTAACACTGCCCGGTGATTGGCTGAGAGGACCGCGGGACTGGATGCCGATTGGTGGAGAGCATCGCGGGGAGCGGTCATTTTCAGATGGGCTCCCTTCTGAGTGAACGCGGAAGAACTCGATCCGAGGATCGATGAAAACTGCCAGGGTCGATCTTGCGCCCGGGAGAAGCGCAACGGGAGAGTCGATTTCGATGAGGCGGGCGGCCTGGCTAGCGGCTTCAAAGTGCAGCGCGTATTCAAGTGTTTCTATGAGGTTCCATGAGATTCGAAATGCAAGAAGTTTGGAATAGAATTTGGCTAGGTTAAAACATAATGAATGGATTTTCTTGATATTTCATGTCATCTGATATTCATATTCGGCACGTACAAAAAGATCCCTTTTAAATTACTTTAATAGTGATGATGTCAAGAGTTAGATAATATTTAATACATGTGATCATCGAGACAGAGTGACGATTCCGGACGATTCACTGAACTGTTTGGCATTTCTCATGTTCATTGCAGTGAACATACATTTTTCTCCGTTTTTTTAATTATAGTTCATGAAAAAATATGAAGTAACGTAACACTTTATCTTAAGCCTTAATTTAAAGCTTTTGAGCCTTGAACACCATTCCACCCGCTTTTGTTGCCTGAGAACCGTCACCCTAATCAGGGCTGCTGCTTGGTTAAATTCTCGACCATAATTGCCAGAAATGGCAGAATTATTCTACGTGTCCATTATTCAAAACCAGCGGAGGATTTCGTCGTGTTATTGCAAGACAAGCCTAACATACTATGCCATCGGTATCTTTGGGGAAGCACCCTTATATGGTTCACTCTTTAAATCCAAATTTGTTTCGCTGTTCCTTACACTTTCAGTTGAGTAAGCCCTGTTGCACTTTGTCACTGATTGATATTCTATATCCCACAGCAAATGCTAAAGATTGGAAGGTTATTACATTCAAAGATTTTAGATGAAACACTTCGAATTTTATAAAAGTTATCATCACACAATCATAGAAATCGGCCAAATTTTCAACAAAGAAATGGCCAAGGATCATCCCCATGGATCAGCAACACTTTATTTGACCAAAACAACAAACTGAAAGGATTCCCGCGAACGAGCGACTAGAGTTGAATCCAAGTTCAATTCGAGGCTCATCCGCCCGTGAAAAGCCGCAACACCGTTGACAGATCAAAACAACATGAGCCAAGACGACATCAACTACTCGGACACGTACGATGACCCGCAATTCGTGTACCGTCACGTGACCTTACCCCACGCTTTGGCCAAATTGGTGCCCAGAAACCATCTCATGACGGAAACCGAATGGCGCAATTTGGGCGTTCAACAGAGTGTCGGTTGGGTGCATTTTATGATGCACGCCCCCGAACCTCACATCCTCATGTTTAGGAAGCCTAAACCCAAATCGGAGTGAACTTCAACCTTTTTTTTTACTTTCTACATATTATTTCTAAAACTTGTTGGACTGTTAACGTTAGTCCTTCCTTCAAAAATGGTTTGGAGTGAGGAAATCATTGAAATAAGACACCGCAACCACTCGCGTAAAAAACGGAACAAAGTTTATATCAAATTGTGAGCCGTGAAACAAGAGAAGGTACGAAGAAAAAGGGAATTCAATTCGAAGGGAAGGCGGGCGGCAATCCAGGAGTGGCGGCGATCGAGGGGTGTGCTTGGTTCGGGTAACGCCCCCGACCGGCAAATCCGCCTCCTCCGCCACGACCCCGGTGATTACCGGATCCGGGAACGGGTTTGAGGTCTTGTAGCAACACCTCTTCGTGGTTGCCGTATTCGGGGAATAAAACCACCACGGTATTTTGGCCTACGGCTGTCACCTGAGACGTGTAAAATTGGCCGTCTTCCCAGTACTTGGCCATACAGAGATCACCTTCCTTCCAAGTACGACCACTGGTCAGACGTGGCTTCGCATTCGATTGACCTCCGCTTGAGCGACCCCCACCTCGTTGACCTCGGTTGGCATCGCCATTGGTGGCTATGGGCGGTGCACCATAGTTGGTCACATGAGGGTCCACTTGATGGGACGGAGGAGGAGCCAAGGGTGGTGGAGGTTGCTGGTGATTCATGGCCACACCGTGCATCATATCCGAGAGGTCATTCATGGAATAAGGCGGGGGTGCGCGATGATCAAGGCCGTGATGAGGCGGTGGCGGGTGGGACTTGGCATTCGTGTAAGTGCTGTTCTCCCACTCGCCAAAGTCTCGATCGTCCTGAGGTTGACGTGAACCCCGACCTCGCTTTCCTCCTCTCTTTGAGCTGTCGTTCGAGTTCCGCGGTTGAGGTTCGTTCGTCGGATGAAAAGACCCGTGCGATTCGCGATCATGATTCGAGCGATTTCCGCCTCCTCCCGAACCCCCGCCACGACCCTGGCGCTCATGTCTGGGTGCCACTTCGTTTTGACGGGATTGAGGGTGAGACTCGCGCTGGTCTCGGCCCCTGCCTCGTTTGTTCTTACCCCTTTGGTTGCCATCTCGGTGATTTGCGTCTCGCTGGTTCGTGTCTCTGTGGTTTCCATTGTCACGATGATTACCGCCATCACGACGGTTTCCTTCTGGCAGGTGGCCGTCATCTCGACCAAAATGACCCCCGCCTCGGTCTCGTCTCGAGTTATTTCCCCCATGGAATTCCCGACTGGGTTGCTCTTGGTGATTGTGGCGTTGGCTTCCCGTCTGAGCATGACCTCCCTGTCGATTCGGCCTAGGGTCCCGATCGACTGGGTTTTTGGCCGATTCCGGGAGTTCCTTTTCCAAGAATGAAAACAATGATACGCCGGTGGAGGGACGTGAGGACGCAAATCCCGATTCATCCTCTTCGTCTTCGTGGTTTCCGCCTCGGCGTCCTCGACCCCCGCGACCTCCTCCTCGTCCTCGCCCACCTCGTGACCCAGAGGGCTCGTCATCCCCTTCTGACGCTTTATTAGCATGCCGATTGTTGTGTTGTCGACGGTCTCCGTCTTTCACTTCTTTCGTTCCGCCGCCAAACACCTTTTTCCCGCCCTGCTTGGCGGCTTCTTCAATGGCGTCTTTGCGTTGTGACTCAAATTCGACGCTTTCTTTGATCACTCCATCTTTATCCGCTTCACCTTTGGGCAAGGCCTTGAAACCCGCATCGGCAGCGGGCGTTTCTCCGCCGATGCGTTTGCCAAAAGCCACCCACGGAGGCGGTCCGCCTACACCGGCCGGTTTGGCTCGGGTGAAATGAGCCAATTCTTGGGTGATGGCCCATTTCTCTACCAAGGCCTCGACTTTTCCGCCCAATACTTCGACATGGGCGGGTTCTAATAACAGAAACCCGCTTTTACATTGAATGCGCTGACCGGGTTGCAAACGGATTTTGGTGCCGGGCGGAATCTTCGAGCTTAACGACTCTATCCTGCGTTTTTCAATAGCCTGCATGATAAAAGAATGCTTCATATAGCTTCGTGTCCTATCCATTTCCTTCAGAGTCAATCAAGTGATTCTTACGTGGCAAATTCCATGACCGTCAGTGAGCGATATCTTGTGCAGTTTGGGCACAGAGGCCGCATCTTCCTTGATCTTGGGTGCGGCCACATTTCGTACGCGACTGACTTGAAGGACCAATCCTTCGGGTGGCACAGTGAGCCATTGGCGGGCTTGAGCATCTTCTTGTGCCGTGTTCACCCAATCCACAACGAAGGCCTCTCCGAATTCTTTGATGTCTGTGCGCAACGCCCAAGCCAAAGAGTCTTTGGCCGATGTGGGAATCGCCTCTTGACTGGAAGGAGAGACCCGCCAGCCTCTTTCCGACAAGCCCTTCATGATTCCGGATTTCCGGATGGTTGATGAATGTATGAAATGAATGGATGGATGGAGGCAGGCCAACAGCGTGCTTTATCAGGCCTTTGAAAATCAATAGCGACACCGCAGAGAGAAATGGAAAGAAGTTTCAAACGCAAGAGTATGAATCGAAAGTTTACGTAAAATCGCCAAATTTTTAAACGTCTGCACGCTATCGCGCACTACTGATGGAAAACTTTTACAATCATGTTGATTTGTGCCAAAATTTATTTTATTGTAAAAATTCCAAAATCATCATTTGATGATTTCTAGTCATTTTTTAGTCAATTATTGACTAAAAAATCAAAAATTGCCATGAGTTATCACTTCGTGTACAAGGGTTTTTAAATTTTCTATTACGTACAATATTTTTACTTGAACGCTCGTTGACTCGTCATGTTAAAGCCTCTTCAAGCCTCTTGGGGTTTTGTTCTTTCCGATCCCTCAGGCATGCAGCTTCTTCAAGTTAAGCCTGAACGAAATGACCAGCTGACATACGGGAAAGTTGCCCTCTTTCCTTTGACCCAACCTCGACATGGTGAAATGCAGTGTTGCTGGATGGTAGAAACCTTAGATCTTAAGCAAAGTTTGCTAACTTTGCTTTCACCACTTATATAGTTAATGAGGGAAGTCAATTCTACGTTTGTCATGATGTCATTAAATACAAGAAGAGTAGAACGAGGAAAATACTCCAAAAATTACAAAAAGGCTTTAAAATGGGAAAAAATATTTGAAAAAGATTAATTGTGCCCAAAAATCCATTGTTCTCAGACGTTTCTATTTTCTTATTTTTCGTTTTTTCTTCTATTTTAATTCTCATTTAAACACGTCAAACGATTGCAAATATTTTTTTCTTTATTGCGGGTGCTAGGTTTGGTGGGTTTAGCATGGTTTAGCCTTGTCCATTTTTTCCAATGGGTGTTTGGCACTGTTTGCAAGCCCAATGTCAGAATGGTTCTCCCTCAGTAGGTATGGATTAACGCCTTAAAGCTTCCGAGAAAGGTCGGGGAGGAGAATCGAACCTGGCATCCTCTCTCTCCCCAGGGGAAACTGCGCTAACCCCGACAACATGTCTCCTCCTATGACGGGATAAGAATAATTAAGCCAAGAGCATTTTTGCACTGGGCTCTTCATTTAACACGTTCAATTACTGATCCCCTAAAGTAGATTCGAGGTACAAATGTAAAAAATAACCCAAATGTGACAATTTCTGTCATGAGCGTTTCTAAAGGGGATTTCAAAACTAGAGAGGCCCAAATGGCTGAAAAGACCTTAGCCCCTGATTCGAACGGGCATCCCTGTCTGACATCACTTGCAAGAACACATGGCTGGCATGAAGCGGAAAACTGTGCTGAAGACTGAAGTTGTGTTATTAATTGTGTATCTTACTGAGGTTACATCCAGTGCAAAAAAGTCACCAACAACAAATACATTACATTTATTAGCAAATTCTGACAACAAGAGCGGTGGTAGGTATACATATATTCAGTCAGATTTAGTGCACTTTTCGGAAGACATTTTGACGTTTCTACAATGAGCGTTAGGGCGAGTCTCTCTCGCATCTATCTTACCCAATTAATTAAAGAAAAGAATGAACCTGTATGAAGTGGTCCGAAAAGACCATTGAGATTAGACTCCTTGTTGCAATCGGTCTTGTTGGGCCCGTCGGATGCGTTCCATGGTGGGTCCAGCGATCCGATTCACGTAGGTCTTGCGCTCAAAGTCGCGCATCTCCAAGTATTTCCTCAACTTCTGATGACTACTCGTATCCAAATCCCAATTCTGACGAAAGCAGCTCTCTCGAAACAAACCCACTTGCGTGGGTGTGACGCCAGACCAGGCCTGAATATCACTAATCGCTCGAATCCGACGACATTGGTTGGTCAACAATTGCAGCGTGTTCATGGTCAAAAGCTCGCTCTTTTCACAATGAAACTCTTCGAGATCGGTCCAACCGTGTTGCACGTAAACCTTGAGCATGGCTTCGTCGCCGACATCGCTATTCCGCCCTAAATGAACCCGTTGAACATGAGGGCATCGACTAAGCAAGAAAGTGAAGTAGATGGCTCGACAAGGACTCTGCAAAGTGATCTCCTCCATATGGTTCATATCGCGCATGGTTTCATGAGCTTCTTTGGCCATGGCCACGAAACGTTGTCGTCGCTCGTATTCGGCGTCCGAATTGGGATCGCCCAGAGGTCGATAGTGTCCCAAGTCACAGTTGTTCAAGCCCAGTTTGAGCAGTTCGGGACAAGTTTGAGAGATATGCGCCAAGGCTCCGTAGTCCACCTGACTCATGGCGATCAGATTAAGTCGTCGGAGGTGGAATCCCCGAAGAGTCAGCAATTCTTGGACTTTGTGCGTGTAGAATGAGCCTCCGTAGAGGTCCAACTCGGTCAGGTACTCGAATGAAGCCAAAACGAGATAATCGGGCACGCAAGACTCGTGGAAGATGAAGAACATGCTAGCCATGTAAGGACACATCCGACTGACCATCTCCATTTGCCACTCTTCGTGGAAATAATAGCTCTGAGAGGGGAAAAAGTCGGTCAGGAGGAATTGAGGGGACTCAATTTCCTCCATATAGTCGATCCATCCAAGAGCTTCGCAAAGGAAATCTCCACGGACAAGATTGGACAAATTGGGCAAACTGACAAGTATTCTGGCTTTGGATTCGTCGTCCATGGGCGTGTTGAAGATGTTCAACTCTTCGAGATTGGACATCAACATGATGAAAGGTGCGGCTTGGTTTGTTACGCCCTTTGAATTTTCAACGTCGAGAACCTTTAATGTCTTTGGACAGGTTTCGGATAGTATTGAGAGCAATTCCACGGTACAATCGTGCTTGCAAGCAAATCGCTCCAACTTGGACATGGCTTTCAGGCCTCGAATCAAGCCGGGTGTCATCCCTTTGAACAGCCATTGTCCTCCTTGACCGGTTCCCAAGATCAAAACCCGCAACTCTGAGTAGGTTTCGAAATTATTCACCACCCGAGATCGGAGGGACTTTGGAATATGTCGAAAGTCCAATCGTCTCAACATGGGGAGCAGGACCAAATCGGTGAAAGAAGAAGTAGCCTCCATTTCCTGTCGATATTGAGCCATGTCGCCAGCGGGGTTCCAGAGTTTCCTTGTTTTTGAAATAGCCTCCTCCACACCTTTCAGAAGAGCTTTGAACACATCTTCGTAGTCGTACCAGATGATTTGCTCATTGATGCATTTCTGGGTTTGCTCCACTTGTGCTTGCAGAAGATGGTCTCGGTTGATTGCCATATCCCCTTCCAAAATCGAGTACCATTGAAGTGCACTAGATTTGGATGCCATCTTTCGAATGTGGTTCGCCACCAACATGGGGATAGCCTTCAGGCAAAAATCTCTTAACGATTTCACTTGCTTCTTCACCACCATTTTTGATCTGTGTCTATGCAGAAAAACGTCACAAGATCTGTTTTTGCTGGTCGTTTGTGATGTCTTTGTTTTTTTCTTCGTTTCAGACTTTCCCTGTTCCAACCACCGACTCGGCACAGAGGAGGAACTTGTTCCAAGAAACAAACAAGAGGAGGAGCTTTCTTTTCAATTGACCCCTGTTTCTATCCCAGAGACCGTGCAGAAAGTAATGCCTAGATTCCGTGAGTGCCGGAGCATTTGACAGAATGGAGAACATATCTGAACTTAGGAAAGCTGTCCGACGATTTGCAAACGCACCGGGTTTGTCCAAGATTGGGGCTCTATTACTACATGATCACTCAGTTTGGGACCAAGTGATGAACGATTTGGATGATTGGGACAAATTAACCCATCTGGTTTTGTGTGTAAAAAAAGTGTTGAGCCTCTCGGAATTCTTTCCGGAGATTTATGGTGACCTAATCGGAAAAATTATCACAGACAAGTTTGCGCTTCAAATCAAAGGCGTTTTAAAAGGGACCTTGGGTGGAACAGAATGTAAGGACATACTTGACAGTCTTCGAGATGTCCTTTTGAGCTTAGCATTATACGACAAGGAACTGCAAGCTTTGATCGGAACTGAAGATCTTGACGGTTCTGCTGAACAGAAAACTCTCAACAAAGTTGAACGCATCTTTCCCGTTGATTACTTAGATGGGAGCATGAAAGAATTGAAGGTTAATCAAAAGCTTGGCAGTTTCAAAACTAAAGAAGACTATGTCAGCACTCATCGTGAGCTTTTGAGACACGATTATTCGATACCTTTGAAACGATGTTTGGAGGAATTGAAAAACGAAATGAGATGTTCCTCCGATTGCGCAAACTACGATCTTGCGTCAATCGAAAGTTTAGACATTCCAGGTCGAAAATTGTTACTAAAACTCAGTGTGCCAAAACTTAAGAAGCAACTGAATCAATATCTTAATAAAAAGTGTCTCGAAAATGGGTCATTAGTCTTCCTAATATCTGCTGATAACAATCAAACTGCCCCAATTTTTGGATTGATCTGTTCTCCGGCCACGGAGTTTATCCACGACAAAGTGATTGTGAGTGTGACTTTGTTGAAAATTGAGGACCTCGCGAGGATCAACCTTAACTCAAAGTTTATGTTCTTTGAGTACCTGAAGCACTTTGAAACCTACATTCATCCCATATTGTGCTTGGACAAACCGTTGAATAAGCAATTTGATGAGTCTTTGGTCAATTGCTCCAACATCAACGCTGGTGTGAGCAATGAAGAAGGTGCTATAAACGAGTCTATCAACATTAATTCTTTACTCAAAGAGTTTAATTCTTCGCCCATGATTGCAATTACACAAACTCAGGACTTGGTCAATCATCTCTTTGAGGTGGATCCTGAACCCCAAGAAATTTGTCGAAAATTGACCATGGCCGAATTTCTGACGTCTTCGACCAAATCTGAGAATTACAAATTGAGTGAGATTCAACTGGAGGGTGTCAAATTCATGCTGAACAATAAATTATCATTAATCCAAGGAAGTCCCGGGACGGGCAAAAGTTTCATGGGCAAGACGTTGGTTCATTTCTTCTTACAAAACGCTTCCCTTTGGTCGAACAGTTCCATCAAATCCCCAATTATTATCATGGGGTATACCAATCGTGCTTTAGATGCCTTTCTCGAGGACGTTTTGCCTTTCACTCAAAAAGTGATTCGATTGGGAAGCCAATTCACTTCCCGTAAAATCGAAACCTACTCGTTCAATGAGATTCTTGCTTTGGCGAGAAATGCCCGAGATCCAAATTTTATCCAAGTGGAAAAAGCCGTGAAAACGCAAGTATGGGAGCTGAAGGGCAAACTTGAAAGCCAAATCCAACTACTGAATCAGAGTTTAAATGTTCGAAACTTTCTGGACGAAAGTTTTGTTCACAAAAATGGAATTCAACTCGTTTCAAATATGGAAATAAAATGGAGAAATGGAGAAATTCGCGAATGGTTAGATGATAACCCTTCCGAAGAGATAAACAATGATCGGCCGCATTGGCATAATATACCCGTTTCTGAGAGAAAATCTCTTGTGTCCTCCGCCCAAACTTTGTTTCAATCTAAAATCCAGGATTCCTTGGCAATCCAAACAAGGCTCTTGTCTAAACTGGACCAAAAGATTATGGAAATCCAGCATTTGGAAGGCATTGAGATTTTGAAAAAAGCTGACGTGATCGGAGTCACCGTCACTGGAGCGATCAAGTTCAAGAAAATGTTGGAATTCATCAACAGTCGAATTGTCCTGATTGAGGAGGCGGGTCAAATCTTGGAATCCCAAGTTTTGGCGGCCTTGCCCTCATCCTGCACACAATTAGTCATGATAGGTAAGAGAAAAAGAATTTATTGTTTTAGAGAATCAATCCAAGAGATCTTGAAGACCATTCGTTTCCTTTCCAGGTGATCACCGTCAATTAAAACCGTCCACGACCACCTATGAGTTGGCCCAAAAATACAACATGAACGTTTCCATGTTCGAAAGACTCATCATTAACAATATCCCTTTCACTGAATTGGCAGAGCAGTGTCGAATGAGACCCGAAATTTCCAACCTGGTCTCGAGCATTTTCTATCCAAATGTGCGAGATCACCAAAGATGCCATACCTTGCCGAATGTGAAGGGTGTCGCCTCGAATTTATTGTTCTACACGCATCAAGAGCGAGAATCTTTAGATTACGAAGACTCAACAACCAAATCTAACCAATATGAGGCAGCCTTTGCATTGAGTTTAGCTTCTTACCTATGTAATTTTCACATCCCTTCCAAAATCACTGTCCTTACCACATACACGGGACAATTGGGGGTTATAACGGAATTAGTCAAAGAACGATTTCCCAAGTGTCAGGAAGTTTTGTTGGCCGTAGTGGACAATTATCAAGGTCAGGAGAACGATATCGTCATTTTATCCTTGGTTCGAGGAGGTGCTGAAAGCATAGGGTTCCTGAAAGAATCTAATCGGGTATGTGTCGCCCTTTCCCGTGCACGTTTGGGTCTTTTCATCATTGGACATGTCGACAGTTTGACCCAGAAATCCCAGGTTTGGAGCCAAGTGGTGGATCATTTGCAGGGGGAAAACCGATTGGTCAACAAGTTTCCATTGGTGTGTCCAAATCATGGAACATCTCAAATCAAAGTGGCAAACGTGGAGGAATTCGATCGGGCCATCAAGGTTCATTGGTGTCGTGAAATATGCGGAATGATATTGCGATGCTCTCACATTTGTCCTGAAGTTTGTCATCTGGAGGATATCAAGCATCAATCTCAGTTTGCCTGCCGTTTTCCGTGCTCCAAACAGTGTTCCGAAGGACATCCTTGTTCCAAGACTTGTTCAGAGTCCTGCTATCCTTGTCAGGAAAAGGAACAAGTCCGCTTCGAACCCTGTGGTCATATCGATTCAGTACCTTGTTCGTCATTACGGCTTCCTCGGTTGTGTCAAGTTGAAACGTGGTTGACATTGTCATGTGGACACCAAAATAAGGGCAAATGTTGCGATCTTGAGCGGATTTGCGATTCTCCTTGCGGAACCGAGCTCCCTTGTGGTCATCTTTGTCAGAGGAAATGCCATTTGACAATGGATCCTGAAGATCACACGAAACAATGTATGGAACCTTGTAATAGACTGAAAAGGAATTGTCAGGCCAATCATCCTTGTGATAAAGCGTGTTTTAAGGCCTGTGATCCATGTGATGCGCCGGTAAATGTGGATCTTCCATGTGGTCATCATCAATCAGATCTGATTTGTTCCATCAATTTGGTCGAATTTGATTGCATGTCCAAATGCAACCGGTTATTGAGTTGCGGTCATAACTGTCGGCAATTTTGTTACGAATGCAAGGAAGGCTGTGGTCCTTGTCCTAATGTAGGGCTCGTCCAATTGACTTGTGGACACTCCGAAAAAGTGCCTTGTGCTCAGTTGAAGTCTCATAAATGCTCTCAGCCATGTGCCAAACTTCTTTCCTGTGGCCATCCTTGCCCCTTAAATTGTGGTGATCCCTGTTCTCAAGCAAAGTGCCAAACTTTAGTCTCAGGATCTGCAAGCTCAAATTTAACGACTGAGCCTTGCTCTCATTCCCCAAAAATTCCTTGCTTTCTTTTGAACTCGTCCTCAAAATCTGATGAAGATTCACCCCCATCCTTGGCTTGTGCAGAACCGTGTCTTGAGGTCTTGAATTGTGGACACTCATGTCGCTGGAAATGCGAGGATTGCTTTGGTGGGAAACTTCATCTGCCTTGTTTGGATCGATGTTCCAGATCGTTGGTTTGTGGTCATCTCTGCGAATCCACTTGTGGCGTACCTTGTCCTCCTTGCAAGAAAAAATGCGAAATTCGATGTGCTCATCAAGGGTGCAAATCCAAATGTGGTGATCCCTGTTTAATAATCTGCAAGGTACCATTAATATTATAATCAAAGCCAGATATAAGAATATTTTCCATCAGTAGCGAAATTTTATCTTTTTTTCTAATACAACGCAGCCGTGAACTAATAATGCATTTATGTCAACTGCAAAATATCCTTAAAGTGGGAGTTATTTTTATATCGAATATTTGTATATTCGATTGCGGTAGGTTTTATTTCTCGATCTACTGGACTTCCATTTCGGATATTTTAGGCAAAATGCGAATTCCGATGTACTCATGGTCAATGCAAAAAGAAATGCTCTTCCTTTGATGGACACTTGATATGTGGCGAAAGATGTTCAATCAAAATGAAATGCGGCCATCTCTGTGCAGGATTTTGTGGCGAAGAGTGTCCAAAAGAGTGTTTTGAGTGTCAATCCAAAGAACCTCGAAAGTAAGTGTTGACGATAAATTGTTGATGTGGTGCGAACGTGCGATTTAAAAGATTACCCCTGATTTCCTTGCAGAATTAGCGTTTTGCCGTGTGGGCATTCAATTACTGTGGACCATGTTTCGAGCGAAGGAGATTTAGTGAAACTCCCAACATGTGAAATTTGCTCAAGCGTTATTGGCTTTCACCATCGATTCCAACCAATATTAACTTACTGGAAGAAACGCATTTCCGATGTTATGGATAAAATATTTCAATTTAGTACCTCTGTTTCAAAGTTTAGGAAAGAAGCCGAGGAAATTTTAAAAGGTGAGCAAATATTCCAACTTCAATCGAACAAAACTATTATTTTCATTGGTTTGTTTTCAGATATCGATGACAAGGAGATTCAAACGAACATTGACAAACGCTTGAAAAATCCCAAAATCTCGTGGACCGTCATCGATTTAGCAGTTTTAGCCACGAAACTCAAAGTTTTGCGAGAGTTTCCTAATTCGAAAGCGGATTTGCGCTTGAAGATTGCCAAGAAACTCATGAAATTTGGGGCCTGTCGAGAAGAGTTCTTTTTCCGGCTACAAGAGCACTTTGGTCTGCCCAAAGATATTTGTGATAACGTTCAGCTCCTCTCTTTTGAAGTTGGAGCCTGGTTTATTAAAAATGAAACCGAGGCAATAATGGTCTACTACGCCGTGCCAAAATAGTATCTTTATCCCAAGAACTTTATGTGCCTGTTACATTTTTGTTCCCAATACAGATATTAGTGATCAAATTAAGATGTTCTTCTTCCATTGTACGGAGTACGGACGTTTATTTAAGGTTGTCGGAAGTGAATAGGTGAGAGTGGCCGTTCACGTTACACTCGCTGTCTTGTACATTCAGCACCGAACCGACCGCCGAGTTTGCTGGGTATTTACGTACAAGTGGTGCTTTGAGAAATGCCTTCCTATCACAGAAGACAGTCAAATCAGGCTTCTAGGTTGATAGAACAGCCAAACACAATACAATATTGGTATGGATCAGCTCATTGGAACCTATGACTTTGATCGGAATGAAAACTTTGATACATATTTGGCCACAATGGGTGAGTTTGCACAATCATTTTTTGGATTGAATTTTTTTATTCAAATTTCCCCAAAGGTGCACCTTATTTGGCGAGGAAAATGATGACCAAAACCGCCCCTACCATCATCATTCGACGGGAAAGTGACGAATGGATTATTGAAATCAAGACGATGGTAATGAATCAGAATATCAAGTTCAAATTGGATCAACCTTACGACGACAGTTTTCCTATGGGAGGTGGATCGTTCAAAGTAGGTCTAATGACAGGTTTCACTGAAGAGATTACTCTTAATCATGGAAGTACTTTTCTAGACCACACCCAAAGCCACGGGCGAAAATGAGATCACACTTTTTGCTTCCACCGAAAAAGGCGACATTGAACGAACTTTCAAGATTCAAGACGAAGAATTGGTCATGGTAAGTTTTTCTTTTTGCTGGTATCCATGTACAGTAATTATAAATTCACTAATTCGAAATATTTCTTTCCAGCATATGAAAAATCGGACAAAGGCTGTGGAATGTAAACGATATTTTAAGAGATCTGTGAAGTGAAAACAAACAAAAGTGATACTAGTGTGTACCATATTTATTTCCGCCTTTTCGATCACGAATTGAGTTAGATAAGGAGGGTCCTTTTCGTTTTCAAGTCATGTCGAAGTTGTGCACGATAGGTATTTACACTATTAGGATATATTTGGTTACAAAGATATTAATCCTGACTTCTCACGGTTTCTTTTATCACAGACTAGTTGGTCTTGGTAGTAAGGCCAACGAATTTGTTCGACATATCAATATTAATTTGGATGACAGAAAGCAAATGATTCCCCCCTACAATAATATACTATATTGCCCCTGGAATTAGATCAGTTTACGGGAATCTATACCACGCCAGTGACTCGATCGAATGCCTGACACGGTTTGCTCGGTCATAATAGAAACATCAATGCATATTCGAATTTACTTGCAATTGCAAACTGGTGAAAGAGAAGAAAACAAAAACGTGATTTAGCCTGTGATGAGTAAGAAGTTGGATCAATGATTACATCTGGGGAAAACAAGAACTGCAAAAAAATTAACCTCTTTTAGCCTGTCAAACTGAACTTGGTGCCTTTCATCTTCTTGCCTTTCTTGCGTCCATTCTCCTTAGAGACCGGATTTTGGGCCTTATTCAGCGAAAACTGTTCCAAAGCTTGGGCCAAGGAGTCGCCCAACTTCGCTTGTGGCGGTGGTGGAACATAACCTTCGGGTTCAGGTTCACTATCCGAATGATTGGCTGGTCGAGGAACAACAGGCGCCGGGAAAGTTTCGCTTCGGCTCAAGGTTCGTGATGGATTGGCCACTCCGTGTCTCAACATCGTGGCAAAGCTCTTCGGTTGTGGACCAGACTCCGGAATGGTCTCAACTTGAGGGCGTACTTGGCCCCAAGGAGCTCCTTGTGAACCCGATCCAAAGTTACTCTCCACCGAAGCTAACGATTCCGTTGATCGGGAGGAGGCAAAGCTTTCGTTGAGCGTGGGATGATCGATATCCAACAAGCTCGGTCCACGTCCGACTTCCGGAAAGTGGAACTCTGATTCAATCCTAAGCTTGGCTCCCGGGAATTTTCCTAACAGCTTGTCCTCCTCCAATTGGATCTTCTTCTCACGACGTTTCTCATCTCGAGCCCGACGAGCTCGTTTTCGACGGCGACTCTCGATTTGTTCTTTAAACAGGGCCAAGGTCTCTCGTGAAAAATGGGCGGGAGTGCTCATTTGTAGTTCGCACACTTCAAACATGCTTGTTATGGGCAAGTGACGAAGATATCGCAATCGATTTCTCAGTTCCTCACTCATTGAAGTGCTGTCCTTCTCGACAATCTTTCCCTTGATAACGGAAGGGCAATTCTCAAAGGAGCCAAACTCGTGGACCAACATTTGAACGTTGAGGGCGTGTAGATAGATGGGCTGACCATCAGCCGATTGATAGAAGTAAAACGTATCTTTGGGCACGTTGCTTCGAGCGAGGGCATCACTTGAATTGTTTCCTTCTTCTTCCTTCATGTTGGCAGGTTGAAGATTGGATAAATCCAAATCCTCGGCCGTGATGGCATCATCCTCCATTTCAATTTCGACACTACTGGCTCCGTCGCTGCTCGAGCTGAGATGTCGAGGACGCTCGTTTTGTCCATCATCATCATCGGGGGACTTGCTCAACGGACTACTAGCCACGATGGTATCCGGCTTGTCAGGGTGAGGGATTTCGAACATCTCCTCCACTTTGGATAAGTTGGAGCTTTCAAAATTCTTAGCCTTAGTGAATCCCTTTGAAGCCCGGATCAAAGCTTCACGTTGAGTCAAATATTGGAGTGCCTCTTGAATAAAGCACGACTCGGGCTCATCTTTCTCGCACCTTGAAATGAAGGAATATCAATAACCTAGGCATGTCAGAGCACTTTAGGAAATGAACAAGGGACAAATACTTACCGATACTGCTCCTCTAATTCGCTTCTTTCTCGAGCAATAATTTCATTAGCTACTTCAAAGGGAGAGGCAAGCAACAGTTGCGAGTACGAATTGTTGGCCATCGAGATCGACGGGTGTTTCTTGTTGATCTCCGGATAGTATTGGCCAACCGGTACGGCGAACAACGAGCTCCTTTCTCGTCGCATGAGTCTCATCTCGATTTCAGAACCGGTGTTGTAATCCGAATGGAGGAGAGACACCACACTAGATGAGTGAACAAGGATACATTGGAAAGTCACGACGTAATTCGATGTATGGTCATTTCCTCATTACCTCTTAAGATCCTGCTTGAAAATGGCCACGAAGCAGATTGGGCAATCTCTCGAAGGATAGTCGGAGAGAGCTAAATAATGAAGAATGCAGGACCAACAAAAGATGTGTCCACATCGCGCAATCTTGGCTGCCGTTGGTGGATACAAGCAAATCGGACACGAGGGTACGCCACTAGTTTTAAGGCCCACCTGTTCCACCAAGTCCCAATCGACGATACAATCCGGATTGGTGAGATTGGCCGTGTAGTCGCCATCAGTCCTCACCACAAATTGACAACTGCAAAACGAAGAGATTGAGTTAGTCCAGATGTTTTGATGAGAACGTCTCATGATAAACTCACTTGGCTTGAAGATATTGCTCTTTCTTGTATTTTGGGCGGTAGTGACCAGAATCTTTACGTCGAGTACCTCGTCGAGTACCTTGGGAACGGGCATGATATTCACCCGTTTGTTGACGGCGTTGATTGATTCCACGGGGTTCATATTGAAAGTTCAACAGGTGGTTGAAATTACGTTTCTTGCATCCAGATTTAAAAACTGATCCATATTCAAACTCATCAGCCGGGGCTACAGCCAAACCGGCTGGATCTTCGGATTGATATCCGGAGGAATGGCGTTGAGTAGAAGAACGCTTGGATTGGGAGCGCCCTTTTCCCCCATTTGTGTGAGGTTGGGCATTGGGGTGGGTTCGAGACCCGCCATGGGCGGAGTCGGGTTTGGGACCTCGAGATCCTCGATAACGGGTTGAAGTCGACTTGCCAGACTTTCCATGATGAAAGGCGGGCGCAGAGTCTAAAGAACCAAAACAAAGTTGAACCACGCTGATTAAACTTCTTCTAATATATGGCCTATTACAAGTGTATTAGACATGCTAAAAGAATTATTGGGCCATGCTAGGTCACTCGACAGAGGAAATTTCTTTATTTACTGGAACGAAGAAAAAGTCTTCTTCTTCCCATTTTTTCGTCTAACAATTAAGAAGAAAACTACATCAATCGTCGATTTTGTTTTCGGTTAAATTTACAGAATTTGAAAGCTATAATGTAGGAACTCTGTCTAGACAGAGGTCGCATATCACTGAATTGAGCTATCAGACTTTGTCAGCGTCAAATTGTAGGGCTTTGCTGCCCTCATGTCTCGTTTAGCGGACCCTTGATCGCCTCATCACACAGTGATGGTCCTTCACGCCAAAGTTGCGGCGGACTGGACACCGGTTTTGCTTGTTACTGGATCCTCCTACTCGAAATATCCATTCGGAACTGAACAAAATCTCATCGTGACTTTGAACTAAACTGTCACTCACCGCTTTTCTTGATATCGGTACTCGCGTTAGATCCGGGGCCCGAATTGCGTTGATGGGAGGACGAACGCGGGGTCGAGGACGAAGCGGAGGGCGGGATCGGCGGTTGAGACGACGAAGCCATACTGGCGGGAGCGGCTAACACCGCGGGCGGCCAAAGAGGCGGAGCGACAACGGGCAAAAGCGCGCTCGGACAACGAGGCGAATGCATGGGCTAACGGCCCACTCGCGAGACAGCGGTGACAGCGCGTCCCGGACAAACGGGACCGGCAAAGGCCGGCAACACGGCGGCAGCGACGGCGGCGGTGAAGGAGGGATGGGCGTGGACGAAAAGGCGACATTTTCATTGGGCGGCCATGGTGAAACAACGGACAAAGAAAAGAAGATCCGGGTCTTCAATCCAAGGGCTGGCGTGAATCGAACGGGAAAAGGCGTGAGCGAAGGAGCCGAAAGCCGGAGGGGCGTGAGAGAGTGAGTGGGACAACACTCGTTCTCACAACCGCACCACGCAACTCAAACAAGGTCTGAGGACCAACGGAGGAGGAGATTGGAGCCCGCGAGCAGCGCCGGCGGCTACCAACGACAGCGATCAAAACAACGACGGGCAACGAGGGGGCGTGGATCAAACACGCCACAGGAAAGCACTCCACAAACACGCAGCACGCCAAGTTCACTTTTCCAACATGGACGACCAATACGACGGACGACCTTCTCAGGGAAAGAAAGAAAGGGAGACGGAGAACGGAAGAAGAGGGAATAAACAGGCTTGCTGATTTTGGGCGTTTATTTCGGCCAGGTTGACGATGAAATTAGGCCAGGTAATACCAAACACACGCTTAATTGCTCTTTGCATTAACGTTATTAATACTACTATGAATATGTATAATGGCAATGTCCAGACCTGTTCAATTATCTTATCTAGATACTTTTTTCGGGAAAGTATCTTAAAGTATCTTTATCTAGCTACTTTTTCAGGAAAGTATCTTAAACTATCTTTATCTAGATACTTTGCGGAAAATACTATCTTATCTAGATACTTTTTCAAAATATCTTGAACAGGTCTGGCAATGTCATGCAGGGAGTACAATAATTGTGCCAGAGGAGAGGCTTCACACTTTCAAACTCTGAGCGTTTAAAGATGTGGAAGCAGGATTTCTAATGCTCATGCAAATGATAGTTTGAGGTTAATACATTTGACAAACTTTTGACGGAGCTTATCGTCATCAAATGCCTTTGATTACACTATCTATTCAAACTAGAGCTTTCGGGTCAATTCATCTATGGTTGGCAAAAATTTCCCAGAAAAAGGGATTAATGTCTGATTTTTCCTCCAGAAGGAATCGTGAAACCTTTACCATTCCCACATTCCCCACTTGACCATTTTTGGTTGAAGTGGCCGTTTTTTAAACTGTTTGGCCACCCTGCTAAGAAAAAAATGATTAGGTTGCCCAAATTGGCCAAGTGATTTAAAATACTTTTCATTGTTCATTAGAATGGAGCGAATTGTTGCTTAAATGATATGCCCATCATTTTGAAGGCATTCAAATCGAAAGCTTTGCTTCCATATATGCCTAATATCGGAATAACGCTAGAGAAGATGTTGGCGCTACAAATTTTAGCCCAATTATTAGTGCTATGATCCGCGTGACCAACTCCTTAAGATCAAAAAGAGCAAAAATCCTCAGTTTAAAGGCAAATTTTGGAGCTAAATGGGCATGTTACAGATAGAGCAGGGCATCCTTGAGCAGGGATAATAAATGACCTTTATGCCTCGATTATTGGCAAAAGCCATTTTTTCTTTATGGGCTGACCAAAGAAAAATCTAATTTAACCAATTGTTTGGCACGTAATTCAAAGCTCGCATGCTCAATTTCAACTTGATCAAATGAACTTTCTGTTAGACAGAGAAGAGTAGTTTGAAGCAAAGAGTAAAGTAAAGGGAGGTTTTAGTCGGTACCAGCACGTTAACGGAGATTGGGAAAGACAAAAGCTGCTACATTTTTTGCTTTAGCAGGAAGAGCCATAGTTTGGAGTCGATTGTCCTGAAAATCCCACGTATTCGTAAAAAGAATAACCATTTCTAAACCAGCCTCATTTTGTTGGGGTAGAAAATCTGGCAACTTGAAAAATTGCGAGAAGGAGCCAAAAATCCCTAGAATTCTCAGAAAAAGAGCTAAAAATGGCAAACTTTTTCAAAAGGAGCTAAATGCTTAAATTAATAATAAAAATCTTTATTGCGAACAATTTGCTCATTGGATACATTATCGGCGGTAAACATTGTTTAGTCATTAAGTACATTGTGAAAAGTGACAACGTGGTGGGCCCATTCTGGGTTTTTCGTGAAATTAGGAGCTAAAGTTCCAAAATATCAAGAAAAAAGGCTAAATTTAGCTCTAATGAGCTAAAATTGGTCAGGCTGGCTATGATCGAACCTTGATTCATTAGGATTTGGAGGTGCTCTCAGAGCGCACGTAAAACCTCTACGATCGCTACAACTGATCTCAAATCCTGGGTTAGGACAGAGCCCATGAATGCTCTTGAAAACATACAGTTTCAGATACCTTTCATACCTTCTCTGAGTACTGTACAACCCTAACTTCTGGAGCCTCTCCCAATACGAGAGCTCTCTCATTCCTGTAATGTTCCTAGTAAAACATCTTTGGACCTGCTCGACCTTTTGCAAACCTGCTGAACTCATTGGAGCCCAAATGGGTGAGGCAGATTCAAGATGCGGCTAAACAATCGACTTGTACAGAGTTAGCATCGTAATACTATCTCTGGACTTGAAAGTGCGATAGATCCAGCCGCACGTTTGAAATGCCTTCCCCACTTTCAACTGGATATGCTCATCAAACTTTCCATCATCTTGGACGACAACTCCCAAATCTCTCATAGACGATACTTGCTCAATATCGCAAACTCCATTGTCTTTGAGTGGAACATCTAATTTTGCCGCCCCATACGTCATTGTGCGGAATTTCATCCCGTTCCATGCCATGTTACTCTCGCCAACCCAATGGTAGACCTTCTCCAAGTCCTCAACTAAACATTTCGAGTCTTGCCCATTCCTTCCACAAACTAATTTTGTGTCATCAGAATATAAAGAAATACTGGCTTTTGTTCTAAACTTCTGGAGAGGAGCAAAAAGAGAATAAACAAGAGCGGACCTAAAAGTGAACCTTGCGGAACACCTGACTTGACATCAAACATGCCGCTAAAAGATCCTTCGACTTTAACTATTTGCTTCCTTTCGCTTATAAAACTATCAATCCAAGTCAGGACCTTACCCTGGACCCCTAAATCTTTGAGTTGATCGAGCAAAAGACCATGATCTACCTTATCGAAGGCTCCTACCTCCTACCCAATCTACCTTGTCAAGATAGACTACATCAACTGACTCATGACTTTCGAGCCCTTCAATGATTTGCTCAATATGATCAACCAATTGGGTTACTGTACTAAAATGAGCTCGAAACCCATGCTGTCCAGAAGGAATTAAATCATGGACTTCCAAATAATCTACAAGCTTGGACTTAATAATCTTCTCAAAAACCTTTGCAACGCTGGAGGTCAGAGAAATGGGCCTATAATTACTAGGGAGTGACTTATCTCCGCCCTTAAAAATTGTTCAGTTTTGAGTTTGAGTTCATTGCTCAACACTTTCCATTTCAAATCTTGTTTCTTGACCAAACCACTATGACTTTCCTATCTCAAATTTTTTGCCTTGTATTGTTTGCCATTGTGAAACCATTTCTGATGGTCAAAAAACTGCCTTACTTTACAGTTGTTTTGTTTGTAATTTTAACTCAGATAGGCTTTACGAGGGGAGGGGCGATGAAAATGCGAATGACTCTGTAGTTTTGAAAGTAGTAGCCTTGACTTATTTTGCCTTGAAATTTGTATCATCGTAAAGTGCTGTGTTAGACCATTTCTGTGTCTCTCCGTGAGTGAATGATCTTGACCCCATTCTCCATGATCCTCCAGGACTCATTGGGTAATGGCTTGGCCCTCATCGCCCATCCTGCAGCACTGGGTCCTCAAAAATTCACTTTTTACATGGATTTCTATACAGTCAACTTCGAATATAAGGGACCCGGCGGGACCCTTATATCAGACCGTCCCTTATATCCGACCGAAATTGCATGGAAATCGATCATCCAGACCTTCCAAAACAGTCCCTTATAAGCGAAAATCCCTTATATACGGGTCCCTTATATCCGGGTCCCTTATATCCGAAGTTGACTGTATTTTCAAACTCTGTCTTGTCTCCTCTGTCCTTTTCTTTTGTTTACTGTTTCACTGAGTGCGCCCCCCGTATTTAGCAATTTTAGTGTGAGTCCAGCTAAATTTAGAGGTTCATGGCTTAGTACAATCTACCTTTTTCATTAGCAATAAAACTTCAATTAAAAAATGCCAACATTACAAACTCGAATCAATGTTGCCAGTTGGCCGAATCCTTGGCCATTTTAGGCAAAAGTGGCCGGAAATGGACGAAAATAGCAAAAATTTCAATGAAATTATGAATTTTGTGCATGGATCCTGCGTAAAAAGAAGTTGCGTATTATTGATACAATTCCAGCAAAGATATGTTAACGTGAAATATCAATCGTTTCCGGAGACCTAGAATCATTGAATGGACGCCTAAATGGGTTGTGGAGCGTCTGTTCTTTCTACTCTGCCCTCGATCAAAAAATTGTTGCTAAACGCGACAAATGGTCGAGAAGGAAACGCAATCACAGAATTTTAGTGAAGCAATTAGGCACCAGAGGCCATGACCGAGCTAAGCCGCAAACAATCAGCCACAACTAATGTTTACTTTGCTTCCTTCATTGGGAGAGAATCTCGAATTCGCGAATTTAGGGCAGTACAGCATTCATTGAAGGTATGAAAGGTATCTGATGCTGTTTGTCTTCATGAGCATTCATGGGCTTCGTCCTAACCCAGATTTGAGGTCAGATGTAGCTATCGTAGAGGTTTTCCTTGCTGTCTGAAAGCTCTTCCTCTGTTCTTTATTGGGCTCCTTCACTGTTTAATTTGTTGCCCAATAGTCTTGGTTAGAAAAATGTAGGAGCTAAAGACTTTATAAAGCGTTAGTAGGAACTGATCCTTAAAACTACTTTTAATGCAGGGTTAAATAGATTTCTAAATACTTTTCCTGATCAACTAGATGTTATCCAGTGGTTGTATTGTCCACTGAATTGTGAAACAGCGTTGATAGACCAACCATAATTTTAACAATACAAACGTTGATTGTATTCATTAAATGAATAATAAACTTTTTCCAGGGAATCCTATTCCTTGAAGAAGTAAAAAAATTGGCAACCAACCCAAAGAAATCATGAAAAATCAAAAATTCTTAAAATTGACAAGATAGTTGAAAATTCAAGATTTTATAATAATAATAATCTTTATTGCGAGTTTGATTACTCATTGGAGACATTTTTATAAACAATTATCATGGTTGACATTAAACAAGTACATTTTTCAATACTTGAGGGTCATTTAGGGTTTTCCGCAGCGCCGCCATTCGAGGCGAGTATCCACTAGACGGGGTAGAGGGAGGAAGACCTGGGTTCGAACCCATGAATCCGAGCATAGCTCGGTCGCGCGTTAATCAACTGCGCTACACCATCTTCCCTTTTTATTAGGGAAATTTTTTTAAAATAAAAAAATCATTTTATTTTTATTAGATTTTAGCTTCGAATCTCTCTTTATCAACCCCCTAAATATGGCCACCTCATAATTTAACAAAAAAAATACTTCTCTTATTTGCAGCCTTCTAATTTGACCTTTTTAGAAATGAGAAGAACAAAGCAATTTCTTTTTGGCATTTAAGCTCACTAAATAACTTCCACAAGAAAACAAGTTCATTAATGGATTAGCTTTGACACTTGTGCACTCACTAAACAAAATGTAAGTGGTGTGTGTTCTTTGGTAAAAAAATGCAAAAGAATGGAGGGCTTGACAAATTCGAAGCCTTTCAAATTTGGTGTTTAGACACATTTTGACAAACACGTGCATTTTTGACAGCTTTAACAGTTTTCACCACGCTCTCAACATTTACGATTAAGTACATTTTCAGGGACGGGTTTTTGAGTTTGGGAGAGCGGTACAATTATCTAGATAGTATTTTTTGGTTTTTTAATCTTACATGCCTCTTAGTGTGTATCAACAAATATTTGTTATCGAAAAAGCTGGAATTGTCAAAAAAGATTGAAATGTGATAATGATTGGGAACTTACAAATGAAAAGATTTTGAGCCATCAAGCAGAGGAGCAAATGTTGTTAGAACTTCACCTCTTTCCAGAGCCAATTTATTCACTGATATGCCATTTTTACTGACTTCAGTGTGTAATTCTAAACAGTTGTTTAGATCTGAAGTTTCAACTAGATTTCATCAGTAAAGCTACTAGTAAAACAATTTTACTCTTGGACTTTGTGAAGCTTTTATTGCATCTGCAATGGGGAGATCATTGGTGACGTCAGATTTGATATTACATGAAAAAATAACCAAGCCTCCAGACTTGAAAATATGGTGTTATCATCATTGCATTGTTTTTCAATAAAAAAAACAAAAGAAGTGTGATTAAGCTAGGTCTGGACTACGTAAAAGGAGGTTATTGGAAAGGTTCCTAATGCAATTTTCTCAATTTAGTTCAATCAAAAATGTAATGTTAGCTCCGATCTTCAAATTTGCCATTTGAAGGGTTAAAATTACTGGCTGTTTTGAGATGCGATATCTCTCGATATTGACCAGACATAGACCAAAAAGACTGCCGCAATTTATCAAGGGTCCTCTAAGGACAGGCTTCAACTTACAAAAAATTGTGAATTTCTGTTCAGTAAAGAAATATGCCATTGTCTGAGAACTTTTTGCCTTACCCTCGTACTTTAAAAAGCTTGGATTTAGAGTATTGCGCTCTTTCTTGCGCTTTCTCATGTGTCGCTAAAAATCTTGCGTTTTTGGTGAATTTTGGCGTGTGCAGGTACTGCCTTGTGGTCTGTAAAATGTTACGGTAATTCCTCCCAAAGAAAATTCCTTACATTTTTTTTTCATTTTGGTTAATCTCAATTCAAAACATCAAAATTCAAGAAAAATGAAAAGTTGCGAAAAATTCGCAAATTAATGAAGAAAGTCGGTTCAAAAACGGCAAAAGAATTTAAAGTCTAATATTATCGCCACTTATTCATGCTGTTTTAGCTAACTAACTGTTGTTTTCATCGATTTAAGGACCACTGTATGTTCGTGGAAAAAATCCTTGACAATTTTTCTAGATTGTTTTCTTCAGTCAAAGAATCAAGAAAAACCGACAATTTCGTGGTGCAACCTTGTTCTCACCTTTATTTACGGGACCTTTTCTCACTTTCAAGTCTGCATCTTTTGTTGCTTGGTGCGCTAATTAAAGCCAGTCCAAATAAATATAAAGGTGAAGGACACGGGCATAAAAGCTCACTTAAGTCTTTTTGTTTGCGACACGAACAACCTCACACATTTGCGAAGTCAACTATTTTCTACTGCTTCATTGTAATAAAATCATGGGAGAGATTGACGCCTTCAAACCCTGTGAACCCATGAAGCCAACAGTTACCAAGGACAAGGCTTTGAATTTGATTCGCAATCTCTATGGATTTGAAGTTACAGGGATCAAAGAGCTCAATGGTTTCGATGATCAAAACTTTTGGTTTTCGGCCACCAAAATAGAGAATAACCCATATTTAACATCGGTTTTGAAAGAAGGATATGTCCTCAAGATAACCAACAGCAAGGATTCGAAAGATAGTTCATTTTTTGACGCCCAAAAAGAGCTCATGTTTCATTTGCTTCAAAATGGTTTTGAGGTGTCTTTGCCCATCCTAAATAAGCAGGGGCTTTATAAAAGTTTGGAAGAAATGGAATACCAGTCATCGCCTCCGTCCAATTTTAAGAGCAAATCCTTTCGTCAATGCATGGTCCGAGTTCTTCGGTTCATTCCAGGCAAGACTCTTTTTGAAATTGAACCTTGGAGTGTGGAACACTTCTTTCAATGCGGTCAATATGTGAGTCGCATGGATATGTCGTTGAAGTCGTTCCATCATCCTGCCTACAACACCCGACACCTGAGTTGGTTCTTGTCCAATGTACCAAAATTGAAAGAAGTTTTGCACGTTGTAAAGGATCCTGAACGTGCCAAGTTAATGAGTGAAATCATTGATGATTTCAATCAAGAAGTAACTCCGCGTTTACCTGATTTGGAAGTGGGAATTATCCATGGAGACGTCAACGACCACAATGTTTTGGTTAAACCTAAGCTTCAGAATGCCAAAAAGTATGAAATTGCATCTGTGATAGATTTTGGCGATTCTCAGAAGAATCCACTTCTGTTTGAATTGGCAACCACAATCATGTATATGATGCTAAAACCTTCGGAAGTTCACCCTAATCAAGCGGGTGGGTATGTCTTAGCCGGGTATAGCAAGTATCGGAAAATTCCTAATTTAGAGATGAATCTTCTTCGGACTTGCATTGCGGGACGATTTGCACAAGCTTTGATTTTAGGAGCTCATTCTTATCAGCAAAATTCTGCCAATGAATACCTTTTGTATTCGGCCAAAACTGGGTGGAAAGCGATTGAAGAATTTTGGAGATACCCCAAGGATAGATTGCTCCATGAATGGCAAGAGACTATGAAGTGGTACCAAAATTGACGCCTTCATCGATCGAAACCGCTTGTACCAGATTTGAAATTCATCATTTTGGTCGATGTTTAATTTGAAACACATTACTTGTTTTCCAAGCAAACACATTCTGCGAACATTTGGTCAATTTTGTCAATTCGCCATTTAGGATTTTTGCCATTATGATTTTTTCAGTGTGATTCCAATTGTTTTCAATTATGATTGTTTACTTTGCGATGTCTTAAATGTCAGGACGGTCACAGAAATTATATAGAAGATGAAAATGGTGAAGGTGTTCACCGCACAGTTTCCAGTAAGCTTAAATTTTAGAAAGTTGAGATTGAAAAAAGAGGGTCCTTGTGTAAAGATTAAAATTTTAAAAAAATATTGTTTTGTTGAACCCTCGTTCCATGGGAGGTCCTTAAAATGGAAAATAATGAACTGCCCAAACTAGCCAAACCATGCCAAACAGCCTGTGTCGGCTGCATAATTTGTGTGATAATGTGTGAAAGAAGCTTTCGGAAGAAAAATCTCTTTTTGCAGTGCCGAAATATCCACTCAGGTAAAAATTTGTAACTTCTACTGAAGAATATCCTTGAGATAAAAACGTAAAAAATGTGCCAAAACTTGTTCTGCTCTAATAACACTTGTTCTTAATGTTTAAGGTTGTATTGCAAACTTTTCGTATTTACAGGGTGCGCTGCTTAAAACCAAAAAACAGAAAATGGTCTGGACAATCAAGTTGAATCTAAGAGTCACAGATATTGTTACTCATACTCTCATACTTTTATTAGGATTTTTAAAGTAATTTATTGTCTGACCCTTATTCCTGCAATGGCTTTGAATCACTACATGGCAAAAGCCAAGATTATCCATCAATGTGTTTCACACCAAATAGCTAAGCAAATAGTCTCTGGTTTATCTAATTTAACAAAAATGTGAATGTGAAAGCGGCAAAGCGCTCCCAAGTAAATCTGATCTTAAAAAAATGTCATGTCGGACAAAAATATTCTGGTTTTTTTTCCTTTTATTTAAAATTTTGCAATGAGTCGACATATTTTCAACGCATGCTTTTTAACCAAAGAAATCTGCAAAAAATGATCCATTTTTTTAATTTAATAAAATATGACGCGCACCCCCAAAATCGAAAGTTTTTGATGAAAGTGGAAATTTATGACTCGTCTGAAAGGAAAATTTTGACTTTAGATTGGTATAAATCCAACAAAATTGTTCTAAATGAACAATGTCAATAATTTGATTTCTAGATATGGCATGTGAAAGCATTAATATAAAGTGTGAGTCAAATAAATGTACAAATACGTGATTCAATTTACTTTTAGTAAATGTGTCCAGAAACCTATTTTTTGACATCGAACAAACAATCAGATTTCACCATTTTGAACATAACTTTTTAGTTAAGGCTTAAAATAAAATAAAACAACGAGAGCATTTCTTTAAACAATCTAAAATATTCTATTAATGCAGATTAAAATCTGAAATTTCCATCTCTGGGTAAAAAAGGTCACTTTGCAATGGGACGATTGAGTTCCATCCGGAGTATCTAAGAAGCCGATCTTGACAGACAGATCTCAAAAAGAATACAATTTTGTCTCTAGAGGGTAAAGGAACACCTTCCTTCGGATCTGGGACGGGTTGGGACCACTGTTCAAAAACGAATCGTGTTTGGAATGCCTTGTATTGACTTTACTTATGAGACCATTTCCGGAAAGATTGTGTCAATATTGGGGTCCCATGGGACAATCTTCAACCACGGAACAAATTAGGGTCCCTGGGGTCCTCCTGGGCTATGTCCGTAGCTTCGTGGGACTGTGACCTTTTTACCGTGACCGTTTTGTTGGGACCTTTTTACGGTGACCTTTTTAGCGTGACCCTTTTACCGTGACCGTTTAAGTGTGACCTTTTTACCGTGACCGTTTAAGTATGACCTTTTTACTGTGCCCGTTTTGTTGTGACTTATTTACCGTGACCGTTTAAGTATGACCTTTTTACCTTTTTACTGTGACCGTTTTGTTGTGACCTATTTACTGCGTGCCCAATTAATTCCCCAATATTGTGGAAATACATAAGCCTAGTTATTTGGCTTAAAGTTGATTAAGTCATATTGACTTCATAATCATATTTCCACATACAAAACTTATTCTGAGGGCAACATTTTCGTGTCGTTTCTTAAATCATATTTGGCATGTAAATGATAAAAGTCAAAGTTCATGTTACTTAAAATGCTTGAAAAGAAGTATGGTTGCGAAATGTATTTTTAATTTGTAAATATGTTTTAACAATAAATAATATGACACTAAACCTAAATTGAAACCACTGTCTTTGTAACCAGAAACACTTTGCAAAAGTTATTTCTGTGTTAATGACAATCAGTGAACCTCCTTTATCTCGACTGCTTTGTGTGCCATCTCTGGATGGAACAAGTAAGATTGGCTGTTCAGCTGATGGCAGGTAGGAACGAATTGCACGAATGTACACTCGCCTGTGGCACCGCAAAGACACGTTGCGAGTGTGTGTGTTCCAAATTGTTGATATTTCAGATACTGTAATTTGTTGACAAGAACCAGGTTTCTGGGGCCTAGTTTGTGTTCACTTCAACAAATACTGTGTAATGCTACTAGCTAGAAGCATATGTGCATTTTTTTGTGATCCAAACGTGCAAGCACGTTACAGCATTCGTCAACGAACTGAATGACCTTCACTTCCACAAGTTCAGCTAGTTCAAACTTGAGCCGTTTATTCGAATTCAGTCAATTGGGCATCAACTCTTTCTCCTGACTTTTTTTATTTAACTACTTAAGATTAGATGAGAAAACATTGAAGCCAACAATACTATGGCTGAGAGTAGCACAATCAAACCAGGTGAAGTCATCAAACCCTTTGTGACAGAGGACCAAGCTCTCAAATTGATACACACTCTCTATGGACTTGAAACGCCGAAAATCAAAGAACTGAACAGTTACGATGATCGAAATTTCTTATTCAAGGCCGTTAAAGTGACAGATAATCCTCATTTAACCACGTTGTGGCAAGATGGGTATGTCCTCAAGATAACCAACAGCAAGGATTCTCAAGACAGTGCATTTTTTGACGCTCAGAAAGAGTTAATGTTCCATCTATCCAAGGACGGCTTCGAGGTTCCTTTACCTATTCCAACGAAACAAGGAAACTTTAAAAGCTTGGAAGACATCGATGTCCCGTTATCGGATGATTGGGCTGCCAACAACTTGGACAACAAGTCCACTCGTCGATACATGGTCAGAGTGCTTCGATTCATTCCAGGCAAGATTTTCGACGAAATTGACCCATGGACCGTGGATCACTTCTTCCAATGTGGCCAATATGTGGGTCGGATGGATATGTCATTGAAGTCGTTCCATCATCCTGCCTACGACACCCGTGATTTGATTTGGTTCCTTTCTAATGTTCCCAAGTTGAAGGACTTTTTATTTGCCGTGGAAGACCCGGAACGTGTCTCCTTGATGACTGAAATCATCGAGACTTTCAATCAAGAAGTCGTTCCACATCTGGATGAATTGGAGACGGGCATTATTCATGGAGACGTTAACGAGCAAAACATCTTAGTCAAACCTAAGGCTAACGACCCCAATCAATATAAAATTACATCTGTGATCGATTTTGGGGACACCCAAAAAAATCCTCTTGTGTTCGAATTGGCCGTCACAATTATGTACATGATGCTCAAACCCTCTGAAGTTCATGCCAATCAAACGGGAGGACATGTCATCGGTGGCTACATCAAGTATCGAAATATTCCTGATATAGAAATGGACCTTTTGCGGACATGCATAGGTGCACGATTTGCGCAATCGCTTATCTTGGGAGCATACTCTTACCAACAAGATCCCGGGAATGAATATCTTCTGTCCTCGGCGAAAACTGGGTGGAAAGCGGTTGAAGAGTTTTGGCGTTATCCAAAAGAGCAATTGCGCAATGATTGGGATAAAATAATTAGTAGCTATGCACGAAACTAAATAACGTTATTGGATGTTCCAGATATGCACGATTTCTTCATTTTTCACCCATTTTTTTCAGCTCAAACGCAAGGGCCCCGATCTACCAGCTATGGCCTTTCTGCTATCCAATCGCGGCCTTTATGTTGATATTCCTGGAAGTAATGCCAAACCAGAGGGATCCATCTGTTTGTATGGCGATGGTCATGGAGGCGATAATCAGTGCTGGATATGGGAAGACCAAAAGATCATCTCAGTGCTGGATCCAAATTTATGTCTTGGTGTGAAAAAAGTCTGTGAGGGAGCAGAAATTATTTTGGTTCCTACTCCGAAGAAAAAATGCAATAGTTGCTCGTGGATGCAGTGTAACAATGGGATTGTTCTTTTTGGAAGCAATAACCTTGCCATGACTGTTTCTAAGAATAAGTGTATCCTTCAGCCCTTATCTCCAAATAATCCAACTCAAACTTGGACTTTAACCCCGACATCCACCCACGACAAGGCCCAACCGGCGTGTTCTACCCACTTCAATTATCAAGGCCTGACCAAAAGTGATTGCTCCCAAAATTGGGAGCTCCAATGTTCCATCAAAGTGAAGGAAAGCACGGATTGTACCTACTTTTGCGTGGTAGGCTGGTCCCCAGGAGGGTACTCGGGGATTCAAGAGATCACCAAAGGTCGTCGGGTGGCCATATTCTCCATGTGGAATGATGGGAAAGGCAATGATGTGGAAATACTGGACCATGGTCCAGGGGTCGAGGTGTCAGAGTTTGGAGGTGAGGGAGAGGGCCTAAAATCAATGATGGATTTTGATTGGAAGGAAGACGAAGAAATCACTTTCATCGTCAAGGGGACACGTGAATCTTCAGGATGTTTGCAGATACAACGCAAGGAAACTTGGCGATGTAGTTGCTTTGTTCAATCCAGAAGTGAAGAGCACTTCTTAGCTAGTTTTAGGCGAACCAGTCGTCAAAAGCCGCTTTGTCCCGGCGGCTTCTATTCTTTCATCGAGGATTGGAATCGAAGTTGTGGTGCTACCGGACATAAGATTCGCCGGAAAGCAGAGTTCATCCGTCCAACATTCGTCGGTAAAGATGGGTCGAAAAGACCCTTGAAAAAAATTCGTTTTACCAAGGTTGAAAGTGGTCTGGATGCGATGGCCAAGGATAAGGCCACAGCTAAAGTTGTTGGACCAGGGGCCTTCGAATTGTGCACTGGAGGAACGGAAGACGAATGCTTGGCCAAGTGCGATAACAATACGGAACTGGTGGGTGAATCTTGATTGCTCAAACGAATTTGTTCAAACCAAACACATATGCCATATTTCTAACGTTTTATGATACGAGTATTTAACACTTCGCAAAGCTATGTACCGTTTCTACCATTTCCTAAGGCGCCAAGTATTAAATGATATTAACGATAAGAACTAACAACAACTGCTTAATCCAGGGGGAAATGATATTTAATTTAATTGGCGCTCTGAAGTCATGAACAAGTGCAGACTATGGAGCAAACATTTAGATTTCTAGAACACTCTTTGTCCTAAAACGGATACAACATTCTCCAGTATCATGGAGAACAATCACTTTTAAGAGCTTAAGGTGATGAAAACAGGCTAATCATTAAAAAGGGACACTCATAAAAAAGCGATAAGGCTTGTCCCATTTGGGGAACAAATTGGGACAACATTTTCAACTTTCGAAAATAGGTGAAAAAGCAAAAACCACGCCTCAACAAAGCAGTTCGAGTTAAAGGGAAAATGAGTGCGGTGGCAAAACAATGTACGTATGGCATCGTTCTTGCAGGAATGTGTTGAAACCATCAGGGGAGTAGGCATTGAACTGGCATTGACTAGATTTTCTAAATGAGCGGGCCAAAGCCGTTCCAGTGTAACTTGATGCGTCGGTGGGTGGATTGTTGGGTGGCTTGTGTCTTTTAAGGTGAGTGATGATGAGAGGATGGTTGGTTGCATTCCCGCATGAGCTCTTTAAAGCTTGCACAAGCAAAAAACAAGTGGAATGAAGGCTCCTATGGCCACAAAGATGGGTAGAAGAGCTGTGGTGTCGTAGTTTTCATATGGATCACGGGTCTTGGGCCCACTAGGATTCCTGTGCTTAGAGGTGCTTTCCAGAGGATCTTCAGTGAATTCTTCATCGTCCGAATCCACCGCCAAGGGAGGCAACGGCGTCCAATCTGAAAAAGCAATATGAAAAAAGATCATTAGTGATGGCTCAAAAGAGCTGTTGATCGAAACCGAAAGCTGCAGACTTCAAACGTTCACAAGGGGTATACCAAAAACAATGCTAACGACTCCGAAATTTTTGACCCCCACCATCAATTTTAAAGAAAACGTACAATTTCAGAATTCTTGTTGCTAAATTTGTTTCATAAACATTTTTGACAATTCTGCTTTTTGACCCTATTTGACTCCATAAAAAAGTGGATTGAGCGACCGCTCCTGAAATTTTGCTAAACGGTCTCCAAGTGCAAGATCATCAAAGATGGAAAAAACTCTTTGACTGGTATCTACGGAGTCGAGGCTCTCCATTTTAGTCAAGTTTGCCGATATTGACAAAAGTTATGAATGATGTAGGCGCAAAAACTCAATAAAGTTAAGATTTGAAGATAAGAAATATGCGTCATGGATTGACCATGTTGAGTCAAAAAGGAAGAGACCATTTTGACGATTCCATCAAGGAATGCCCTTTCCTGTGGTACAGTTTAAAGCAAAGGTCGAGAACCATTCTTGGGTCAAGGCCCACCAAATTTGATTACAGGCGATGGTAGGTTCAGGGGCCCACAAATTAACGATCAAAGAGCTTTGGGCCCACGAGTCCAGTACCATGGATGGCTCACAGGCCCACTATTTTGGATTTTCCCCATAGCTCCTGGGCCCGCCATTGACCGCCATATGAGCCACGGCCCTACCCTTGGTTTAAAAGATCCTGAAGCCTAACTTGTGCCTCACAAGATCGCTGGAAGAAAGGTGCCACTATTTTGCGCTCAAAAAATTGATGATCAAGGTCTGACTGATCCATAAAAGGGTCCAAATTATGGACTGATCACCATGTAATTTGTATATGGCACTTTGCAACTCTCGGCTATTCCCATTGAGGAAAAGAACTGGAAAAGAGCAACATCCAGGACCTGGAGGGCCTCCAGAAGTTTCCCCTCGGGGTTAGCAAAAACATCCCTAAAGATTCCTTTGCAACATGACTCAAAGATCGGTTGCTCCTTTGGGAAAAACTTAAATCTCGAGACTATGATCTTGTCGAGATATGGCTTATAATGAATATTTAGATATATCTTACTATTCCAAAGTTATTAAGCCATGTGCATTCTTTTTTGGTACGCCCCGCGTGTGCCTCTACTGTAAAATTCATCGCAAGATTCTTAATTTCTATGGGATAGAGGAAGGGCAAATCGAATTTTACTCAATCATGAAGGCAGTTTTCGGTGCATCACTACGGGTCATTCAATCAGGTTTTCTCCCTCAAGCAAAAAATGGATTGGCTTTTTTTCATTTTTATGACAGGCCTAGTACTTGGCAACACGTGTGCCACTAAATATATTAGCCGTCACTTACTTTAAACTGTACAACCCGTCACAAGTGACTAAGCCCAATACTGCGATAACTAGAATTGGGAAATCCAATGCTAATATTAGATCTTAACATGAGGCGAAACGCGGTACCGTGGTGAGCTCAGTTTCTTTTCATAAAAGAGGTCCAGTGTTTAATGCTGGTCCCTAACAATTCTCCAGGAAACTCTTGGACGCTTAATCACACCCATAAAGAACGTGAGAAGGCCTATGGGAAAAATGATTTCCGCTATGCTTACAGGGTCATCCGAATTTAGTCTCCCACGCCAAGCACAGAACTATTCGCAAAACCATAGCGGCACACTAATATTGAAGAATTAACAGTTAAAGGAAACATCTGTAGGTATACCCATAGCATTTCTCGGTCAAATGGCTTGACACGTTTAGAAATTATGAATTTGTACTAATTTGTACTCTCCCACACAAATTAGATAGGCTCTTTTCCGAAAAATCATCCTAGTATTGGCTACGCATAATGTAGCCTAATAAAGGCTGAATTGCTTAAATGAAACGAGCATTGTATGGCACACGCTTTTTTCTCGTTATTTATACCAATAAGTCTCTTTGACATCGAGTTTTATCATCAGTTCCCGCTAATTAAGGACAACCCCGTACCCCAAATAAATCGACGTATTCCGAGATGCTTTCGAAGCTCATTAACGCATCTCGACGGATATTTACCTTCCATTCTGCCGCGCATTAGGACGATGGCGTTGACTTTGGGATTATCACGATAGCTCTTGATGAACTCGACGCGCATTTGACCGCGGGTCAATTCCGACTCTTCGCCCTCATAGAGAATGCGCCCGTTTTTGACCTCGAACTCGATATACTCATCATGAGCCACACCCCGACCCACGCGCTCGTAGATATCCAGATCCGTGGCGATCGTCAAATCGCCGTTGAGAATCACGTCAAACACCTTCATATTGGGCGCGTGAAAGTAGACCTCGCTGAACTTGAGCACCAACAAATACCATCCATCCCGTTCCACCGGGATATCATAACCCAAATTGCCCGTATGATAGCGCTCCGTCTGATACAGGATCTGATCTTGGGGCGGAACACGGGCGATGATGAGTTGTTTGCCGTACTCGGAAGCCGTTCCCACGCGATTCGGATCCTTCTGATAATGAATGCCGAACACATCCACGTGCGCATCGCCGCCGCAATTCACGGCATACGTGATTTCGCCCAAACCCCGCACCTCCTCACTCAACACCCAAAGCAAACACGCCCAAAAGGCGGCGGATACACCCATGAGACCGAGCCGGAAATCGACGTTCTTCGCAAAAGCCGGGAAATCACCCAGGATCGAGTCGCGATGAGGCACTGACTTTTCAACCCTCGATCGAGGAAAGTGGATGGGGAAAGCCGTTGATGACGAGCTTTCTCCCTCTCTCTCTCTCTCTCTATCCCTTCCGAACGTCCCTTGGCCGTAATGCTGGACCCACCTGGACCCACCGACCCACATCCACAACAAACCGAGCAACGAGTGCTGGCTACATACACTCAACTGCAATCAACGAGCGAGCTCAACAGTCACAGAGAGAAAGAAAGAAAGAGAAGAGAAAGCCCGATTCACGCGGGCAATGAATGACATGCGACCGAGGTGACGAAAATGCTCGGGACGAGGGCGGATTGCCACGCCTTCAGGATGATTGGGATGTCCGTCGGCCAGAAATCTCAAGGATGGGTGTCCTTAGAACAGGTGAACGCTGAATGAGTTAAAGCATGGATGGAGTAGTGAAAGAGCGTCTCACATTGACAGATGGAGGGTTTTTACAGAAACGGGCTTAAACATGAAGAAGCATCATCGCTTCTTAATCGCGGGAATTTACCGTCGAAAAGCGATGGAACCTGGAGAATCGGGATTTTCTCGTCACCCTGATTCTCGAGCGATTTTATGTCAACAAACCACCGGGCAGTGACGCCATAGTTAGCCTCACAAAACCAATACGAATCCAATCACCCGACCGTTCATCGAGTCATTAGGCAACGCTTCGGTCCGTTTCGATATTTCAGCGACATTTGGAAGGAAAATAAAGTCATAAAATACATTTGCTTGTGAATTTAAACGGGTTTTACTTTTTCCTTTAAGTTTGACATATCAATGCTCTTGATAACCTTGTGCTGTGGCAACGCTGTTTGTGAAGTATTGATGTCAGCCATGCGTTGTTTAGTTTGGACGTTGTACGTTGAGTTGAGTTCACAATCTCGCCGAATCTCATCATCACCATGAGCCCAACGGAACGTGAGGGGGTCCCTCCCAAGAGCTCGCCCTTATCGGCTCATTACACTCCCGAGAATTCGGCTAGGTCGCTCATGTGTAAAAACAGAGCTTTTGAAGAGGTCCAAGCCACCATTCCCTATTCGTGGATGGTAAGTTAGAAAGAGGAGAGAAGACGAGGTTGGAATCAACAATCGGATTCATGAATCGGTGCTCTGAATTCCAGTTACGCGAATGCCAGTGTTATCTGGACGAATATAAGCAATGTTCCCGATGGCGATCCCGTTTCCAGCAATATTACATTCATGGCCAAATTCAGTCGTGTCAACATTGGAAGGACAATCATAAGGATTGTCTCGATTGGATGCGAAATGGTGACAAGAAATTTGCGGTAGGTCCACAAACGGAACACTTTGGGTTGACCTTCCGTCCCGGTTTTGAAGCGTTGCCTCTCTTTATCACGGGAATGAGTCCGTGACGTGTGAAAGACGACAAGAACTACCGGGATTTGGGACGCGTTTTGTGTACGTAGAACAGGGGTCGACTACCCATGGGCCCAGACCCAAGACTAAAATAGTGGACCCAAAAGTCATTCAAAGAACTATGGTTGGGTTTTAAAGTTCTGTAATCGTTGATTTGTGAGCCCTATCATCTTCTGTTTGAGGGCTCCAGATTAAATGATATCAAGTGCGGTGGGACGAGTACTGAGGTCTGGCAACTCTCGTCGATATCGCTGGACTAACATGATTTGATGCGTGTTGTGTTATGTCAAATGCATGCATTTGAGCATATGCTCGCCGCTTGTAGTACGAGGGGAATGTCAGTTATAACGAGAATGACGCTGTAGTGTAGAAACCTTGACGTTTTCAATCATGTTTATTTTTACATTTTTTCAACATAAATTCCATTTAGTTCTATGCATTTTTTACATCTCTCTAATCAACCCTCAAATGTATGTAAAAGGCCATCTATTGACAACACTCTAAGGACCCCCTGCACGC